>CM053036.1:154431767-154434267 GCA_028564925.1 Lithobates sylvaticus | reverse complement strand
AGGAGAAAAAGAGATATAGAGAGAATTAGAGATGGAGAGGCAGACAGAGAGAAAGAGAAAGAAAGAAAGGAAGAAAGGTTGAAGAGAGAGAATAGAGAAAAAGATTGACTGAATGAGGGAGGGAAGACGGAAATAAAGAGAGAGAGAGAGAGAGAGAACAGAAGAGAGTGCAGTGCAGAGAAGAGCAGTGAGATGGATTGGAAGCACTCTCTCTCTATCTAGATATATATATATATATATGTATATACAGTATGTGTAGTATTCGGGTAGGAGGTCTATATTGAGCTGGTAATAGGGACATGATCAGACCGATGTGTACTGATTCCAGCTCTACTAGGAGTAACCTCGGCCACATCATGAGACATCTGATGGGAATGCAGCACTTCTATCAAGGGGCTGATGTACTAGATGTGTTCAGGTCACTGACACCTAATCACATCCTCAGGGACTTCCCAGGGACTTGTTCCATCCTGGAAGAGGACATCGGTCTAGGATTCCCCACTGTGCATGTAAGGGAGACCCAGGATGTCATCTGATTGTCACACCATGCAGTCATCCACATCAAATAAAAAGTGACACCACCTGCATGCAAATAGAGCATGATATTGATGGATGTTGGAGTTCAGTATGTTCCCTCTGTTATGTGTGTTGTATCCTCCAGCGGAATAAGAAAGCTGCCCCCCCTCCATGGACCATAAAATGCATTTTTAGCTGCTTTACCCCCTCCTTGGGTTGTAAACTTCTTACCCCAGCTAGAGGAAGTGCTGTGCTGCCTGTGCTCTGATCTATGTACACTAACACTTGTAGTATCAGCAGGAAACCCCCAGAGCTTCCAATCTACATTTTGGAATAGACCCCCCTCTCTCCAGTCTATTGGCCATTTTAAACACATATACACAGGGATGGGGGGGGGGGGGGGTTGCTTCCAGCCTAGCCAGCTCTGTCCCTGCTGCCCCTTCTTGTGTCTCCTCCCTGGCCAGATTAGGCAGATCCTGTCCAGGCTTTCCCTCTCACCAAGCCTGACCTGTCAAGAGGATTATCCAAGTAGGAGATTAATAGGGTAGGCGGGCTGCAATAATAATCGTTTTGTTTGATGTGACAACTTTGATAGGCGTTGATTTACTTACAAACTGATAGGCTTTTAATTGAGCGCTTCCATACAGCTTCAGATGAAAGGAGAACCCGCATTGAAACAGCTGCCCAGTGCCCCGAGTCTCAATACTGATTAGCCATCTCTACTGTGAATAGTTCAAGGCATTTTTTTTTAAACTTTTTTTTTTTTTTTTTTTTTTTTTCATCCTCACATTTCTGCCAGCCCCACTCCTTTCTAAGAGAAAATAAATCATTCCCATTGTGTGCAAATAAAATCGACTTGACATGCCTCGCAATAGCTGGTAGGTAAAAGAGGCCAGGAAGCTCTCTAATTAATTTCGCCTTCACTCGCAGCTTTTTTCTCCTCTGTGAAATGTTACATTACAAAGTCTCCCTAAGAAAGGTACCAGCGGAGATCAAACGAGGTTCCTGTTAATCGGGGGGAATGATAAGATGCAGGAGCAAAAGGGGGGCTATTAGCATCGAAGCGGTCCGGACTCGCGAAAAGCTGGGCGCGCGAGTGAGCGAATCACGATTTCGCAAAAAAAACGTCCTGCAAAAAAGCGATGCAAAAAAATTCTTCCTTTATTAAAATAAGCCAGCTAGTCTGTTCGCGAGCGAAAAAACAGATTAGCACCGCGATCGTTAGACGTAACGTGCAAAGGAAAATTACGAGGCGCGCGACAGACAAATTATTTTATTAGTATGCGGAATTTATATAGTGCCGACAGTTTGCGCAGCGCTTTACAAAATAAAGGGAGACAGTACAAATAGCTTAAAAAAAAATCGCAAGCGATAACTGCTGTGTTGGAATACCGAAGCAAACTCACGTGTCATTTTAGTCGTGAAAGCAATCGCAGGACTCCTAATTACTCCTATCGTGAGCAGTTGTCGCAATTGTTTTTTCTTGCGTTTGAAAGGATTTATGGCAAATTGGCTAAAAAAAAAAAAAATGCATCTACAAGCATTCTTTATTTACGGATCTGAACGCAGCTGCAGCGTTTTCGATGAAGACATTCGCACAGGTTCTTAAATAAAAATGCATCTACAAGCATTTTTTATTTACGGATCTGAACGCAGCTGCAGTGTTTTCAATAGAGACATTCGCACAGGCTCTTAAATAAAAATGCATCTGAAAGCATTTTTTATTTACGGATCTGAACGCAGCTGCAATGTTTTCAATAGAGACATTCGCACAGGCTCTTAAATAAAAAGGCATCTAAAAGCATTTTTTATTTACGGATCTGAATGCAGCTGCAGTGTTTTCAATGGAAACATTCGCACATGGTTCTTAAATAAAAATGCATCTACAAGCATTTTTATTTAAGGATCTGAGCACAGCTGCGGTGTTTTCAATTGAGACATTCGCACAGGCAAATGCATCTACAAGCATTTTTTGTTTACAGAT
>CM053036.1:154411767-154426767 GCA_028564925.1 Lithobates sylvaticus | reverse complement strand
TCTATGGTTCCGGAGATACAGGGCTGCTTGCACAGCCTGTCAGAAGCTCCATACAGAGCGGGCAGTAAAAATACAAGCTGGAACACTCTGCAGCAGACTGAGAGGATGAGATCACAGTGCTTATAATAATTATTTGTATATTACTTATGAGAATTAACCCCTTGCCACCCAGGCCAATTCTGACACTTCTCTCCTACATGTAAAAATCATCATTTTTTTTTGATAGAAATTTACTCAGAACCCTCAAGCATTATATATGTTGTTTTAGCAGACACCCTATGGAATAAAATGGTGGTCTTTGCAGCTTTTTATGTTACACGATATTTGCGCAGCAATTTTTTAAACGTTTTTTTTGGAATGAAACTGTTTCATTCATAAAAAAAACACAAAATTTAGCACGATTTTTTTTTGTGTACTAAGCAATGCATTACATTTTTTTACAGGTTACATGTTAAGAGTTACAGAGGAGGTCTAAGGCTAGAATTATTGCTCTCACTCTAACGATCGCAGCGTATGTAACCTGTGTGTATCTGGCTCTGATACTAACCAGTGCCTACCCAGCCACTGACTAGTATCTCTCCCCAGCCTGTCCCCACACACTCTCTCACCTGCTGACCTGTGAATTGGGGAATCACTCCCGCAGTGTTATTGGGTTCTGCCAGTGAATACAAAGATTAGTGTTGCTAACTATAGCTGGCAGCACTGATTGTTTTGGGGAAAACCTGACAGGCTGGTTGTACTCGAGTCGGTTAATAGGTTGACTGGTGTAAAACCAGCTAGCCCATACATAGAGCGACTATGGCTTGTCTCTGCTTAATTGGTGTAATTTCAATCCATGTATGGCCCGCTTAACCACTATGCAGTCCCTAAACATCCTTCCACAAACCTTTACATTTTTCCTTCCCAGATTCCTTCATCCTCCTCTCCTATACATAGTGCCCACTGTCATACCCTCCATACTCCTCTCCTGTACATAGTGCCCACTGTCATACACTTGTCTCCTGTACATAGTGCCCACTGTCGTACCCTCCACACTCCTCTCCTATACATAGTGCCCACCATCATACCCTCCACACTCCTTTCCTGTACATACTGCTCACTGTCATACCCTCCACACTCCTCTCCAATACATAGTGCCCACCGTCATACACTCCACACTCCTTTCCTGTACATACTGCTCACTGTCATACCCTCCACACTCCTCTTCTGTGCATACTGCCCACTGTCATACTCTTCACACTCCTTTCCTGTACATAGTGCCTTCTGTCATACCCTCCCCACTCCTCTCATGTACTTAGTGCCCACTGTTAGACTCTCCACATTCCTCTCCCTCACCTGCACATACTTCCCACTTTTATACCATCCATACTTCTCTCCTATGCCTCTTACCCACAAAAACAGTTCTTTAAAATTATACTGAATATCCTCAATGTTACCAGCTCTAAAATGGGCACACTTTTGTTAGTTCAACTAAAGGAAATCTCAGTCCTCATATTTGTTCTGCCCCATTATTAGTACTTATTTAATTTTGTAATTACTATTGTGATGTATAGAGGAACAAAGGGTATGTCAGCTACTCTAAAAATAATACTTGTAACAAAAAGTGTCCCTGAAAATATTTTTGAAATATTGGCAACTATGCGGGTCAGTATGGGGTCCCATGAGAGGCTCCTGGGTTCCAATGATATTAAAGCGGTAGTAAACTTTTCTAACATTACTATTTTGTAGAGGCTCTGAGGTAGGTTATGCCATAATGTACAAGTATGCACAGCATATTAGCACATTAGGGTACACTTACCTGTCAGACTGAGCTCTCCAGTGCGGTGCTGTGATCAATCCGGCGTTGATGTTATTCCCACGCATGCTCATGTGCATCCTCTTTCTCTCATCCCCCCTTTCTCTCTCATCCTCTTTCCCTTACCTCTAACACCTCTTTCATCCCCTTTCTTTCTCGTCCTCCCTCTCTCTTTTTAATTTAATTTGTTATAACAAAACATTTTTGCATTTTTATTTATTAATTTATTGTTTATAAAAGGCCCCACCAAAATCCTCAGCACCAGGCCCATGATGTTCTTAATCTGGCCCTGGGGATGGTATAAATCTGTGTGCTTGGAGAGGGATAGTATATACGTGTGTGGGAGAGGGATGGTATATACGTGTGTGCTCGGAAAAGGACGGTAGTAAATGAAGTGAATGGGGAGATCGGATGTAAAGTGAAGGCAGCGCTCACTGATCAGTAACTGTCACTGACTATAAGCGGCAGTTGGTGTTCTCTGATGGTTGGGGGCGATGTGGGCTTCAGGCGATCAATGGGGGGGCTTCCCTTTATACCCCATGTAGTGTCAGCCATGCGGAGATCGGTCCCATGGGGTGACCTTGTGGTGACCCTGAGTAACCCCTAAGGTGCCAAGTGACCCTTATTGATGGCCATGTACAGGTCGCCCTGCCTGCACTGCATATAAATGGAGTTGATCCTGTGGACGATCTATTTCCTTAAAGTGAATGACTCCTTTCAGAGGAATAGTCCCCCCCTTCCCCTTCCCCTCCCCACCTTCCTCTCTCTCCTCTTCCCTTCAAGTCACACCAGCCTTGTAATCAGCAACAAAAGCTGACATAAATCAGGAGCGGATTGACAGAGGCTGACAAATAAGTGACTGATGGTGGTGGAGTCACATTGACAATTGATGAGGAGAGCAGAGCTGGAAGGTGACAGGGAGGAAGAGGCTCCTCTATTGGAAACATGTGATTCTGCATTCCCCAGCCTGCCCATTGGGCTCATTTGTGTCAGCAGCGCTCTGATTGGTCGGGTGGTGGCTGGCTGTGGTTCTAGGAAGGAATGCTCAGCAGAAGCCGTGCGGGAGGGCGAATTTTATACTCACATCTGCTGCTGGCTGGGGACTTCCAACTCCCATCACTTCATAGAGGAAAAGACAAGAGATTTACTAAGACTGGGGAGTGCAAAATCTGGTGCAGCCAATCAGATTCTAACTTCAGCTTGCTCAATTAAGCTTTGACAAAAAAAAACAAAAAAAAAACCCAAAGCTGATTTGTTCTTTAAGCAGAGCTGCACCAGACTTTGCACTCCCCACATTTAGTAAATCAACACCAAAGGGGGAGATATACTAAAACTGGTGCACACCGAATCTGGAGCAACTTTGCATAGTAACCAATCAGCTTGCTGCTTCAGCTTCTTAAATTAGGCTTTGACAATAAAACCTGAAAGCTGATTGGAGTGCAGCGGCTCCAGCCACTGTCTCCCTCGCTGCTGTCAATTACATCCAGTGACACGGAAGTGGGGGCGGAGCTTGAGTCCCACTGTGTGTGTCAATGGACGCAGCAGCGGGACTCAGGAGCGAGCCTGGACGGGTGCCCCCAGGGAAAGCGGCTTTCCATAGGGGCACCCGGTGAATAGGAGAGGCCAGGAGTGCCAGTGGGGCACCCCAGAAGAAGAGGATCAGAGCTGCTGTGTGCAAAACGATTGCGCAGAGCAGGTAAGTATAGGCATGTTTGTTATTTTTATGAAAAAACACACTTTTCCAAGCAGAATCGGGCGTTTTGTGGTCCCATGGTTTTAGAACACGCATGAAAAGTGCACAAACGTGTTACGTGTGTTTTCCAGGCGCATCCGTTCACACTAGAGCTGCACGATTAATCGTTAAAAATCGTAATCGTGATCTTTTTCCCTTCCCGATCTTCAAAACAGCATGTCACGATTCTTTCTAACAAGTGCAGAGAGTTCTCACAGCTGGAAAAAAAAATTAAAAATCCAGGCAACCTGACAAGTTTTATCACAACACCATGAACAAGTAGAAACAAAGTATCATTTCATTCTTTTATCAAAGGAAAGAACTCCACATGTAAATGAGGGAAGTTTAACCATTTAAAGACCAAACCTTTTCTGACATTTGTTGCTTACAAGTAAAAATCATTATTTTCTGCTAGAAAATTACTTGGAACACCCAAACATGATATATTTTTTTTTAGCAGAGACCCTAGAGAATTAAATGGGGGTTGTTGCAATATTTTATGTCACACCGTATTTGCACAGCGTTTTTTCAGACACATTTTTTTTTTAAAATATACTTTAATGTATTAAAAAAAAACGAAACAGTAAAGTTCTCCCAATTTTTTTTGTATAATGTGAAAGAAGATGTTGCACTGTGAGAATCGTGATTATTCCAAGCAAAAAAATTGTTATTCTCATTTTAGACAGAATCGTGCCGCTCTAGTTCACACTTGAGCATTTTCACACATTGTTGGCACCCTAAACTTCAATGGGGGTGCCTGTAAACACAGGATGTCTTTGCCAACATTTAGCACCTGAAGAGCTACTCTCCTCTCCTAGGACTAAATCTGGCCATACACTGGTAGATTTTCATATGAATTTTTTATACCAAAAATCTCATCAGTTCGTCTGATAAGGCAAACAGAGACTTGATGAAAGTTGTTCAAAAGTACTCCTGATAGATGCAAATTTTCAGCCCTGGGCGATCATTGCAAGTTGATTGAATTCAACATATAAATCCAGTTTGTGTGCACCAAATGCCTTTACAAACCCAGAAATTACCTTGTAAAAACAGCAGTGACATCATCGCTGTGCTGTAAATGAGAGCAGAGAGCAGAGCTGTGGGAGGGACCCATCAGGCTCCGCCCACTACAGGTTGTCAAGGAGGGGGTGGAGACAAGACTAGTAATTTGCACAAGGAGAGAGAGCAGCAGTGACCGGTCTTTATTACAGGAAGCTTTTCAAACTTTTGTTGTGGATATGGAGGGGAATCTGTTTCCAGGGGTCTATGATATAATAAAATATCAGGGTGTCCATAAGAACTGGCAAGGTTTCCTCTGCTGGCTTGACCAAGCATGGCCTCTGTATTTTTAATGAGCCATGAGCTCTGCCAGTGCCTTGAGGATTATTAATATGGTCATTGAAACCAGTGCTGGGGGTTATTATTGCTGTTAGTGAAACCAATGCTGGGGGTTATTATTGCTGTTAGTGAAACCAATGCTGGGGGTTATTATTGCTGCTACTGACACCAATGCTGGGGGTTATTATTGCTGTTAGTGAAACCAATGCTGGGGGTTATTTTTGTGGTCTCTCTCACCAATGTAGGGGGTTATTAGTGGGGCAGCTGACTCCAATGCTGAGGGTTATTTTTGCTGCAACTGACGCCAATGCTGGGGGTTATTATTGTGGTCTCTGGCACCAATGCTGTTTTTTTTATTGCAGAGGCTTACTCCAATGCTGGGGGTTATTATTGCTGCTACTGAAACCAATGCTGGGGGTTATTATTGCTGTTAGTGAAATCAATGCTGGGGGTTATTTTTGTGGTCTCTCGCACCAATGTAGGGGGTTATTAGTGGGGCAGCTGACTCCAATGCTGAGGGTTATTTTTGCTGCAACTGACACCAATGCTGGGGGTTATTATTGTGGTCTTTGGCATCAATGCTGGGGGTTAATATTGTGGTCTCTGGCACCAATGCTGTTTTTTTTTTTTTTTTGCAGAGGCTTACACCAATGCTGGGGGTTATTATTGCTGCTACGGAAACCGATGCTGGGGGTTATTATTGCTGTTACTGAAACCAATGCTGGGGGTTATTTTAGTGGTCTCTGGCTCCAATGCAGGGGGTTATTAGTGGTGCAACTGACTGCAATGCTACGGGATATTTTTGCTGCAACTGACGCCAATTCTGGGGGTTATTATTGTGGTCTCTGGCACCAATGCTGTTTTTTTTTATTGCAGTGGCTTACACCAATGCTGGAGGTTATTATTGTGGAGACTGACATCCATGCTACCCAACCAGTCTGTATCTAATCCAGCAGACCCTTGCACTGCAGAGTTGAGGGTAAATCTAATGATGGGCATAAATGCTTCGATCAATGTCTTCCGATTGATCTCATCTGATTGGAATAATCAATCCTCAGTTGGCCCCCCTCTTGATTGATATGCCACACATGGGAAAGCGAATTTGGTCGATAGTAAAGATGCAATCATGATTTGATTTTAAGTCATTGAATGCATTTCTGTTGCCACCCTGCAATCATCTGATCGACAGAAAAACAATCATATTCATGAACAAAGGATCTCAATGCTGCTGATTGACGGAAAATAATCAACAATTTTTGATACTGGCTGATCGATTCGTTTCATTGAATTTGATCTAACTTCTAGCAAATTCCATTGTTTTTATTTTATCAGATCAATTAGATAAACAAATCAAATGTGTATGGTCACCATAAAGGAGGCTGTACAATCAGATTGTTTAGTGTATGGTAAGCTTAAATTGAGTCTAAGCCCCCGTTCACATTGACTGCAGCTTTGAAATCATGCAACTTCATCGAAAAGTGCGACTTTGAAGACATCTGTGCGGCTTTGTGCACCCGAAATCGCCCAAGTAGGGCATTGCACTGATTTGAACCGTGCGATTGCTGCCAATAGGATGCGACTTGTAATGCGATTTGACTTGTCAAATTGCATGGCAATTTTCTCCAATGTGGGGCCTAATCGATTGGAAGGGAAGCAATGGCTATGTGATTGTCTGCGGGTATTGATCATTCGCATATTGTTTGGATAATAAAATCAAAGTGCATGTTGCCAGCATCAGATCTATTTTTTTTGAACTATGCACACTTGCAGACGTGATGGTTTGCATTTTGCATTGCATGTTTTAGTGAATTTTTTACTTTCAATTACATTGACCTGTTGGGCAACAAACGCATATTTGTGCGTATTTGTGTGTAAACATGTACTGCCCTCAGATCCAGAATGCAAAATCCAAAAATCTGCCTTTGAGGACATGTGTCAATATACCATTGAAATAAAAAAGAACAGGAGAATTTTTATATTAAAGAATGGAACTATTTACTGATCAATAGGCAGGATCTTTTGTTCATTGTCCTAATGATTAGTCACATTTCTATGGTGTGTTCTGGCTATGTGAATGAGGCCTAAGCAAGGGAGTGTGGTGAATGTGTGTACATGCAACGCACTTTTCTTTTTGCATTTTTTTTTTCTACTGATCCATATTTTTTTATTGTATTTTTACTTTTTTTTTTTTTCTACTGATCCATATTTTTTTACTGTATTTTTACTTTTACTGAGTATTTTTTTTTTTTACTGATCTATTTTTTTTACTGTATTTTTACATTTATTGAGTTTTTTTTTTACTGATCTATATTTTTTTACTGTATTTTTACTGAGTATTTTTTTTTAATGTATTGTATTGAGTATTTTTTTTTTTTACTGATCTATATTTTTTTTACTGTATTTTATTGAGTATTTTTTTTTTACTGTATTGTATTGAGTATTTTTTTTTTTACTGTATTGTATTGAGTATTTTTTTTTACTGATCTATATTTTTTTACTGTATTTTTACTGAGTATTTTTTTTTTTTTTTTTACTGATCTATTTTTTTTTTACTGTATTTTTACTTTTACTGAGGTTTTTTTATTTTATTTTTTTTACTGATCTATGCACATATTTATGCACCTGTGTGTACAGGCACATTGAAATCAATTGTCTGCATTTCACAGCTGTAAAGAAAATAAAAAAAAGCGCGCTTATGTCTGCGTTTTCTCTGGTGTGATGCGTAAGTGCGACGTGCGTTGTTGTCCCTGGAAACGCGGGCAGAAACATGCGTTTCCATGCGGCTCGGGCGTAAACGCAGCTTTGTGGAATTGCTGGGAAAGGATCAGCACTTTGCTCAGAAGGAGAATGGAAGAAACTTGTCAGAAATGGAGAGCAGCCGGGGACACCAACCAGAAAATGTATTCCGAGGCTGAGCTTTGAGCAGAGAGGCGAAACCACCTAGAGGAGGAGGAGGGGGGAAGAGAGAGAAGAGAGAGAAGAGAGAAGGGGGACGTCACATCCCCTTGACCCTCCAATCACCTCGGGGTCCCATTTGATTGGAAGGCGGCAAAGGCTTTAATCTCCGCTCTAATTCGGAGCCTTTTGAAGTGGCTGAGTGTGGCAGAACTGCGGCTGTGTGCGGAGAGAGCGGAGAGGAGAGCGCTGAGAAGAGACAAGAGAGAGGAGTGGGCGCTGCTGGCTGCGAGCGGATGGGACGGATCTCTTCTCCTACACTGGATATCATATCAGGACACTGACACCCATCGGATCTAATACACACAGGATTATACACCGGGATCCTTACCGGGGACCTACCTTCACCTCCACCTGGGGTCCGTCTCCCCCATTGTACCCCTCCAATGCCTGTCCTGGGGACATGATCAGCTCGCCAGTGGCTTCTGGAAGTCGTGAGAGTCCTACAACCCGGGAGATCGGAGACAGCTCGGGGACACCTACCGGAGGAACCCTCCGACAGTTCCATCACAAAGCCTTCACCCACCCCGTGCCACCCAGCGACCCCCTCCGCCAGGCCGGGCGACTGCCCATCAAAGTGCTCAAGATGCTGACAGCCCGGAGCGGACACATCCTTCACCCCGAATATCTGCAACCCCTACCTTCCACCCCGATCAGCCCAATCGAGGTAATTACACCCCAAAGTACATGACACCCCCATCCCTGAGACCCTACAACCCCCTACCTTCCACCCCGATCAGCCCAATCGAGGTAATTACACCCCAAAGTACATGACACCCCCATCCCTGAGAACCTACAACCCCCTACCTTCTACCCCGATCAGCCCCATCGAGGTAAATACACCCCAAAGTACATGACACCCCCATCCCTGAGAACCTACAACCCCCTACCTTCTACCCCGATCAGCCCCATCGAGGTAAATACACCCCAAAGTACATGACACCCCCATCCCTGAGACCCTACAACCCCCTACCTTCTACCCCGATCAGCCCCATCGAGGTAATTACACCCCAAAGTACATGACACCCCCATCCCTGAGAACCTACAACCCCCTACCTTCTACCCCGATCAGCCCCATCGAGGTAATTACACCCCAAGGTACATGACACCCCCATCCCTGAGAACCTACAACCCCTACCTTCCACCCCGAACAGCCCCATCGAGGTAATTACACCCCAAAGTAAATGACACCCCCATCCCTGAGAACCTACAACCCCTACCTTCCACCCCGAACAGCCCCATCGAGGTAATTACACCCCAAAGTACATGACACCCCCATCCCTGAGAACCTACAACCCCTACCTTCCACCCCGATCAGCCCCATCGAGGTAATTACACCCCAAAGTACATGACACCCCCATCCCTGAGAACCTACAACCCCTACCTTCCACCCCGATCAGCCCCATCGAGGTAACTACACCCCCATCACTGAATGCACCCTTTCACCTCTCCTAGACCTCTGTCCATCTGATCCCCAGAGTCCATGACACCCCATCACTGGATGTCTCTCCCTCCACCACCATCGACTCTCCTAGACTTGTGTCCTCCTAATCCCTGAACTTTCATCTGAACCCCTTAGTCCATAATACCCCCATCACTGGATGGCTCTTCATCCTACCCCCTCTTTCCTATAGACTTGTGTCCAGAGTCCATGACACCCCATCACTGGATGTCTCCCCCATCACCT
Organism: Lithobates sylvaticus; assembly: GCA_028564925.1. Lineage (NCBI taxonomy): Eukaryota > Metazoa > Chordata > Amphibia > Anura > Ranidae > Lithobates > Lithobates sylvaticus. The sequence goes on along the minus strand of CM053036.1, from coordinate 154,417,260 downwards.
CTCCTAGACTTCTGTCCATCTGAGCCTCAGAGTCCACAATACCCCTAATGACTGGATGTCTCTTCCTTCACCTCTCCTAGACTCCTGTCCTCCTAATCCATTCTCCACACCTAATCCAATGTCCTAATCCCCCGTCTTTAATCTGAGCCCCATAGTTCATGACACCCCATCACTGGATGGTATTTGTTTCATCCCAACACATCTCCTAGACTCCTGTCCTCCGAATTACCGGCTTTTTATGCTGATCCTTAAAGTCTATGACACCCGATCTCTAAAGGACTCTTCTCCACTCCTAATCCAATGTTCCCCTAATCTAATCCCCCATAGTCAATGACACCCCGATCTCTAGATGGCATAATCCCTGGTTTTAAATCCGATTCCCCTCGTAATGCCCCCCAGATTATTGGAGGCTCCTTTTACTCCCCATCTCTACTCCTAGATGTATATTCCCCTAATCCCCAATCTTTAGGATGAACCCCATACCAGCACACCTTCATTGCTAAGGACACTCCGATTATTGAAGGCTCTTCTTCCCCCCATCACTGTCCGATGTGCTCCTCTCCCCCCCATCCCCGATCGCTCCGGACTCACATTGTGGGTGCTAATGACACTTCACACCCCGATCTCTGATCGCTCGCACATCGTACTCTGGGGATCTGATCGTATTATCGTATCACTAATACAATTCCCAGCTCTGGCATCCACTCATCCCTCAGCTTCCAACACACACCATTCTCCTCTATGTGGCCTCTGTGTGTGGACACCCTCCACGCCTATCTATTATATAGGATCTATACAATATATAGAATATCGGATCTATACAACATATATAGAATATGTGATCTATACAATATATAGAATATAGGATCTATACAATGTATATAAAATATATGATCTATACAATATAGAAAATATAGGATCTATACAATGTATAGAGAATATATGATCTATATAATATAATAATATAATCTAAACAATATGTATGTCTATAAAATATATAGAACATATATGAGCTATACAATATCTATGCAATATAGAACATATATGATCTACCATGTATAGAATCTATACAGTATATAGAATATAGGGTCTATACAATGAATATAGAATATATTATTAATATAGTGTATATAGAAATCAAGATCTATACAAGATAAATAGAATATAGGATCTATACACTATATATAGAATATATGTTTAATACAGTGTATATAGAATGATCCGTACAATGTATATAGAATCTATACTATATATAGGATCTTTACTCTCTCCCTCTCTCTCTCTAGATATGATCTGTAGAATATATAATATGGGATCTATACAATCTATATATATGATCTATGCAATATATATATATAGAGAGAGAGAGAGAGAGAGAGAGAGAGAGAATAAAGATTTTTCTCAATGTATATAGAATAAATAATCTATAAAATATATATGAGATTTATACCACCATATTGGAGCACAGGGAGCCCAATGAGGAGATCGCACGATCTGAGTATATTGCAGTGTATAGGGATGATAGGAAGAAATTAGGCATGTCTATGCTACACAAAGTTTCCCGACTTCTCTGACCCCCCCCCCCCTTCCATAGTGGTAATCCGGGGAAAGTGAGGACAGACATCACCCCCCAAATGACCCCGCCATCCCCATCCTTCTGTCTGCACACCTACATTCCTTAGCCATGAGCTCACCGTGTGACAGATGATTCCTACACTGACTACTGCTGGAGCACCCACTACACCCAATCAGTGACCCCGAGGTGGCTGGGACATTTACTATTCCCCCTGACTGTGTGTAGGGATCAGTGTGCGATCATTAGGTCTTTATATTATTGTATCGCCAAGTCTTTTGATCTGTAATCTCTATATTTACATATAGTTATTTTTTTCTTCCCAGAAATAAAATGTGTGAGAATATTTGTATGATACATAAATATTTATGTTTTGTTTATATTTATTGGTCTATATGCAAAACATTATTAACACGTTCCTGCTTTTGTGCGTATATGGTATATATGTATACAAACACACCCATGTGCATAGGTATTATGTATCTATATGTGTGTGTGTGTGTGTGTGTATATATATATATATATATATATATATATATATATATATATATATATATATATATATATATATATATATATATAATGTATATAAAACCCACACACTTGTATATAAACACCTGTATAGTCGTGGAATGTAGTGTGTCCTAAAAATTGTGGTGGTGTGGCCCTATGTAACCCATGTGCGTCTCTTTTCCCCAGCTGGATGCCAAGAAGAGCCCCCTCGCCCTACTGGCCCAGACGTGCTCTCAGATCGGTAAGCCGGACCCGGCCCCGTCCAAGCTGTCCTCAGTGACCGGCTCCTCCAGCGGGTCTGATAAGGAGTCCAAGTCCGGTCCGCTGAAGCTGAGTGACATCGGGGCGGAGGACAAGTCGAGCTTCAAGCCGTACTCCAAGGGTCCGGACAAGAAGGAGTCCAGCTCGTCCGATAAATCTGGATTCCGGGTGCCCAGCGCCGCCTGCCCACCCTTCACCCCTCGGACTGGCAGCCCCAGCTCCCCCCGCACCCCGCCGCCATCTTCCGAGTCCAAATCCTCGGGGGAGTGCTCGGAGAAGAAGGACGCAGAGCAATGTACGAAGAGCGGCTCCTCTGATAGCGGATCGCACGGGAGGCGGAGCGTGGAGCTCCAGCAGAATCACCGGGAGGGGACCCCAGGCTGTAAGAGCCTTTCTGCTGCTCCTTCCCCCACTCCTGTCTCCTCTTCCTCCAGCTCCTCTGGCTCCATGTTGGGATCCGGTTTAGTGGCCCCTGTGTCCCCCTACAAACCAGGCCACACGGTCTTTCCTCTGCCCCCGGCTGGCATGTCTTACCCTGGCAGCCTGGCCGGAGCCTATGCAAGCTACCCTCCTCAGTTCCTGGCACATGGAGTCTCCTTGGACCCCACCAAGGGGAACTCTTTGGTGGGAGCCCAGTTGAGTAGCCTAGGCTGCCCCAGTAAGTCTTCTGCCTCCAGTCCCCTAACAGGGGCCTCACCACCTTCTGTAATGACTGCCAGCCTGTGTAGGGACCCATACTGCCTCAGCTACCACTGCGCCTCCCAGTTGGGTGCCAGCGCCTCCTGTGCACATGACCTCAAATCTGGATACCCCCTGGTGTACCCCAGTCATGCCCTCCATGGGGTCTCACCACCTTCTCTTCCCGGGCACCCCCTCTACCCCTATGGTTTCATGCTTCCCAACGACCCCTTGCCCCATGTATGCAACTGGGTTTCAGCCACAGGCCCTTGTGACAAGCGCTTCTCCTCCTCCGAGGAACTTCTGGGCCACTTGCGGACACACACAGCCTTCCCAGGCTCTGCGGACAAACTGTTGCCTGGATACCCAAGCTCCTCGTCCCTGGCCGCAGCTGCCATGGCTTGCCATATGCACATGCCACCCACAGGGGCCTCCCACAGCCCTCTGACTCTGCGGAGCCCTCATCACCACCCCCTGGGACTCAGCAGCAGCCGCTACCATCCTTATTCCAAGAGCCCTCTGCCTTCAGGGGGTGCCCCAGTGCCAATGCCAGCAGCCACAGGACACTACTACTCTCCCTATGCACTCTATGGACAAAGACTTACAACAGCTTCTGCTCTAGGATACCAATGACTACCTTGGCCTTGGCCCTTCTGACTCCTACAAATGGAGACAAAAAAGACTTGATTGTTTTTTGTTTTTTTTTCTAATGAAAAAAAAAATAGATTTTGGTGTTCATTTGAGGACTGGATCCATGGACACTGTTATTTATTTATGTTAGCTCCAAGCAGACTCAAAAGTGCATTTCTGGACAGGTAAAGTGGAAACTCCCCTTGTAGAGTTATAAATAACAGGGACACAATAACGCTTTTTCTCTTTAATGTTACTTAAACGACAAAAAAAGTAAAAAAAAAAAAAAAAAAAAAATGACTGCTTTTATTGTATTGTATCTTATTTAACGTCTGTTTGGGTACAAGCCCATCCCCTCCTTCAAAAATCTTAAAAACAGTGCATGTTTGTTACTAAAACAACCAGCAGTTTGTCATAATTTCAAATTGCCGTTATTTTTAGGGTGTAAACGGTAAAAAAAAGAGAGAAATTGGTATTTTTTGTATGTATTCTGGAAGAAAAAAAAAAAAAGATTTTATTGCAAAAATTCCTAATTTGCCTTATTTTGTTCTGGTCGAACTCCATTCATTTGTGCATAATATTCACCCCTTTAAAAAAAAAAAGAATTGACAAGCTGTGTGCAAGCTTGCTCGGTCATTTTGCATCATGTATCCAACACACAATGTATTGCTTTTAAAATTAAAAGGAAACAGTATATTTAATTTACACACACGGTTTACTTTTTTATTACTTTATTTATTTTTTTTAAATACCTAGCACGTTTAATTTTCTTACCTAAATGCCTAGTACTTTTCTTTTTCCATTCTAACCAACAAATACGATGTATCTTTCCACTTCCTAATTTGTTCACAATGTTGTTGAAAAGCAAAAAAATGAAAAAAAGAATCGATTTTTAAAAAATGGGGAAAATATAATTATTGGTGCAAGTTTTATTATTTATTTTCTATCTATCTATCTATATATCTATCATATATCTATCTATATATATATATATATCTATCTATATATATATATATATATATATATATATATATATTACACAGATACGTATTGGTGTGTCTAAGATACATATACTGTATAATATATATTAAATATATACTTATATATATATCTAGATATATATATATATCTCTCTCTCTTTCTCGATAGATATATATATAGATAGATATATAGATAGATATATAGATAGATAGATATATAGATAGATAGAGAGATAGATAGATATATTATAGTAATTCGTTGTTGTTAAACAGGATTAAAATTAAATCTACTATAACTGCAGGTCTTTGATCTAAAAGCTAATAATATCAATTGATTTTTTTTTTTTAAGGATCCAATATAGAAAGATATGAAACAGCCATAAATGAACATAAAGCGAAATGTAAAACTCTAGGAATTAGAAATTACTAGATTTTATTTCTAAACCGAATATTTCTTGGTGCTACTACATTTATTTCAAACTTTCCACTCCAAAGGACAATGTTAATTATTATCATTATTATTATTATTATGATCTGTTTGATACATTTATCTGATTTGATCATTCAAGGTTATCCAAATATTCTAAAGTATTTATTCCCCCCTTTTACGGTGGGCAAAAAATATAATAATTTGTAGGAAGCATTTAAATATTTTTGATCTCTGTTTATAGGCGATTGGCAGAAAATATTATTTGGTGTCTGTCTATTAAATATTATTATAGATCAGCGCACAGGGATGGAGTATATCGTTATAAGGGAAATGATAATCGGTGCTAAGTGATCTGATAAGTCCAGGGTGGAAATTAAAGGGGGGTTGGGGGGGGGGGGGTTTCTCCTATATGATCGGCATATCCTCAT
>CM053036.1:153381484-153738828 GCA_028564925.1 Lithobates sylvaticus | reverse complement strand
TCTGATAGGTAGCGGTATTCTGATAGAACACAGGAAAGGGAGGTCAGGACGTCCCTGTCGGCCTCTCAGGGTCATAGAAATGGCCGGGGGGACAATCCGGTCCAGGGGCAGCTCTGTGGTAACCCGGTGTTCTATCAGATAGCCGCTACCCATCAGAAAGCTGCTACCCGGCCTACTGCGCATGCTCGATGCGCAGCCAAAGTGACGTTGCCTCGTGGCCATCTTGGTACACCCACAGTAAGCCTGAAGATAGAAGTCGGCAAGCGGACATCTTTGTACACCCACCGAAGTCTTGCTTTTCACAGTTATTTTCAACTTATATAGTGGAATTCAGCATTTAGAAGTCCGTCGGACTGTTTTGATGTCGAATTTTTAAAATCAGCGGTGTTCTGTCAGATCAGCAAACCTGTGAGGTCAGCAGGCTCGCCGCTGCTTTTAAAAATTTAACGTCAAAACAGTGTGACTGACGTCCAAATCCTGAATTTCACGATATAAGTGTGGAATGCCAGACTTCGGTGGGTGTAACAAGATGTCCGCCTGGCGACTTCAGACTGTAGGCTTAGTGCGGCTGAGTGCTGGGTGTACCAAGATGGCCTCGACAGGATCTGACGGAAAACACCACTCTGCAGAGGAGGGATCCTTGCTCTCTATGTGGAAGCAGCAGTCTCTCTGTGGAGGTCCCTCTACTGATTCAGATTCTAGAGCTCTCCAATCAGCAGGAAGCATGAGCTTTGCTGATTGCAGAGAGGGGGTGTGTTTGACCTCTGCAGGGAGAGCGCTGCTTCCACATAGAGAACAGGGATCACTTCTCTGCAGTGTGCTGGCAGGGGGTGAGGCTTCTCTACTCAGGCTGGGGCTGCTTTCCCCCCTCCCCCCACACTTTTTATATTGGTGCCAATATATTTAGCTGATCTAAAGTGAAAGTTCCGTTTGGATGATGGTTTGCAGAGAATGTTAGTCATGCTGGACTATGAACCCGGACGGCACCCAGTTCTGAGCTGCGGTCAGCTGATTGGCAGAGGAGATATCACCCATGACTCCATGGAAGGGCTCTACCATAGATCTGTAGCTGGGCTGCAGCTATCTGTAGTGACCACTAGGTGGCGATGTCCCACCTGTCTGTATGGGAAGGCTGACGTGTATTACAGCTGCACAGGTCAGGACATGTCCTTAAAGGGTCTGTCCGCCCCAACAATCACCTTCTCTCTCATTCCTTCCCCGTCCGTCTGTGAAATATACCATTGAAATGAGTTTGTTTTATCTGTTTGGTGGTTCCAGCATTAGAGGGTTAAACAGGCAGTGAGGAGGCAAAATAGCTGCCTGTCAATCTCCCTCTGAAAAGCAAATCACTATGATTGGAGGAACTGAGATTCAGTGGATTATAGGGCAGGCCTGGGACAGGTATGCTGGGGAGGGAAGCGCTAGATGATGTTGGACGTCCTCCAGCCATGGAATGAGGCGGGGTCTATGTGACTTTCCTGGGAGAGTCAGGCTGGGGAGGAAAGTGCTAGATGATGTTGGACGTCCTCCAGCCAGGAAATGAGGCGGGGTCTATGTGACTTTCCTGGGAGTGTCAGGCTGGGGAGGGAAGGGCTAGATGATGTTGGACGTCCTCCAGCCATGGAATGAGGCGGGGTCTGTGTGACTTTCCTGGGAGAGTCAGGCTGGGGAGGGAAGGGCTAGATGATGTTGGACGTCCTCCAGCCATGGAATGAGGCGGGGTCTATGTGACTTTCCTGGGAGAGTCAGGCTGGGGAGGGAAGGGCTAGATGATGTTGGACGTCCTCCAGCCAGGAAATGAGGCGGGGTCTATGTGACTTTCCTGGGAGAGTCAGGCTGGGGAGGGAAGGGCTAGATGATGTTGGACGTCCTCCAGCCAGGAAATGAGGCGGGGTCTATGTGACTTTCCTGGGAGAGTCAGGCTGGGGAGGGAAGGGCTAGATGATGTTGGACGTCCTCCAGCCAGGAAATGAGGCGGGGTCTATGTGACTTTCCTGGAAGAGTCAGGCTGGGGAGGGAAGAGCTAGATGATGTTGGAGGTCTTCCATGGGCTCTCTGTGACTGTAATGCACACGGTTGCAGTACTGTAGTTCAGCCTGTAGGGGTGATGAGGAGGAAGTATTGCCGGGTTTGGATTCACTATAAAGTGGAACTCCGGGGACAAAACTTTCTGTATTCCTAACAGGACGGAGAGAAGAGCCGCCACCTCCGACCAGTAGGGGGAGCTCCCGGGACAAGGGAGAGCTGCCACCTCCGACCAGTAGGGGGAGCTCCCGGGACAAGGGAGAGCCGCCACCTCCGACCAGTAGGGGGAGCTCCCGGGACAAGGGAGAGCCGCCACCTCCGACCAGTAGGGGGAGCTCCCGGGACACGTCTTCATTACAGGAAACAGTTCCAGTGATTTTATGGTAGATCAAATCCCAAAACTTCCCACGCTGACCTAATAATGGGGGGGTCACCTTTTCCAGTCCCAGCCGTCAGAAGTGTAATTTCCATCTCCTTTTCCCCAGTGTTGTCTCTGCAAACAGGAAGTGCAGGGAAATCTCCCCAGCGGGGACACCAATAGGAACCTGTCCACATTCCAACCAAAAATAAATCCCCCGATAAGAATGAACAGGAAGAGTTTATAAGGGGGTCCGAAACGCTTTGGGGGTCAGTTTTATTTTTTTATCATTGTTTTTTTTTAAATAATATCTCTTTGTATTGTGCAGTGTGACAAAGATCTCCCCTCACTTCCTGTCCTGGAGACCCAACAGGAAGTGAGAAGGAATCTCTCCAAAGCATGGGGACTTCCTGTCCTAAAGAGTAATTCCCCATTGGAGGATTTGCCTTCACTTCCTGTTCTGGAGATCGAACAGGAAGTCAGAGGGAATCTCTCCAAAGTAGGGGGAGTTCCTTGTCTTGAAGGGTTGTGCCCCATTGGAGGATTTCCCCTAACTTCCTGTTCTGCAGACCCAACAGGAAGTGATGACATTTTACAATAAAAATGTTCTGTTTTCATTTCCCACATTATTTTGCATGCAGCGATGTGATCACTGGGTCTCTGTGCTTCTCTATGTCATGTCCTCCAGCCAGGAAATGAGGCGGAGCTCTATGTGACTTGCTGCAGCTTCTAATGCACATTGTGAGCTTCTCACAGTGTGCGGTGATATCAGAGGAAGCCTTTTCAGTCCAGAAGAGATACACCTGTGCAAGACTGAAGGGGAGGAGCCGATACACCCGTGCAAGACTGAAGGGGAGGAGCCAGTACAACCATGCAAGACCAAAGGGGATGAGCCAATACAAGACTGAAGGGGAGGGGCCAATACAATTGCGCAAGACTGAAGGGGAGGAGCCAATACATCCGTGCAAGACTGAAGGGGAGGAGCTAGTACAATTGTGCGAGACTGAAGGGGAGGAGCCAATAAACCCGTGCAAGACTGAAGGGGAGGAGCCAGTACAACCATGCAAGACCAAAGGGGAGGAGCCAATACAAGACTGAGGGGGAGGAGCCAATACAATTGCGCAAGACTGAAGGGGAGGAGCCAATACATCCGTGCAAGACTGAAGGGGAGGAGCTAGTACAATTGTGCGATACTGAAGCGGAGGAGCCAATAAACCCGTGCAAGACTGAAGGGGAGGAGCCAGTACAACCATGCAAGACAAAAGGGGAGGAGCCAATACAAGACTGAAGGGGAGGAGCCAATACAATTGCGCAAGACTGAAGGGGAGGAGCCAATACATCCGTGCAAGACTGAAGGGGAGGAGCTAGTACAATTGTGCGAGACTGAAGGGGAGGAGCCAATAAACCCGTGCAAGACTAAAGGGGAGGAGCTAGTACAATTGTGCGAGACTGAAGGGGAGGAGCCAATTAACCCGCGCAAGACTGAAGGGGAGGAGCCAATAAACCGTGCAAGACTGAAGGGGAGGAGCTGATACACCCATGAAATTCTGAAGGGGAGGAGCCAATACAATTGCGCAAGACTGAAGGGGAGGAGCCAATACATCCGTGTAAGACTGAAGGGGAGGAGCTAGTACAATTGTGCAAGGCTGAAGGGGAGGAGCCAATACACCCGTGCAAGACTGAAGGGGAGGAGCCAATACAAGACTGAAGGGGAGGAGCCAGTACTATTGTGCAAGACTGAAGGGGAGGAGCCGATACACCCGTGCAAGACTGAAGGGGAGGAGCCAATACAAGACTGAAGGGGAGGAGCCAGTACTATTGTGCAAGACTGAAGGGGAGGAGCCGATACACCCGTGCAAGACTGAAGGGGAGGGCGGAGTCCTGCTTTAAGTTGTCTGTATAAAATCCTTCATAAGAACGGTCTGATGACTCGGTGTCCCCGCCCCAAATTCTAGCAGGGAATGGTGGAGGTGTCAGTTCAGTGGAATGCCTCCAGGCGATGTGAGCAATCCGACATTCCACCATTCAAATCCCCCCCCCCCCCACCTGCCCCCGACTTCCAATCAGATCATCACATTCCCGGGGCAATGGAGCAAAAAGGGTGTGAAGTCTTCTCATTGACTCTCACTAGAAAGCAGCCACAGCCCCCAGCGTGCTACATAGACCCTCTCATTCTCTGTGTGGAAGCAGTGGTCTCTCTGCAGAGATCCAGCACCCCCCACCCCCTCCTGCTTAAACATAGCTAAAGATCTACACCCCCCCTCCAGCGTGCTGCAGAGAACCTCTCATTCTCTGTGTGGAAGCAGTGGTCTCTCTGCAGAGATCCAGCACCCCCCACCCCCTCCTGCTTAAACATAGCTAAAGATCTACAACCCCCCCCCAGCGTGCTGCAGAGAACCTCTCATTCTCTGTGTGGAAGCAGTGGTCTCTCTGCAGAGATCCAGCACCCCCCCACCCCCTCCTGCTTAAACATAGCTAAAGATCTACAACCCCTCCCCCCCCCCCAGCGTGCTGCAGAGAACCTCTCATTCTCTATGTGGAAGCAGTGGTCTCTCTGCAGAGATCCAGCACCCCCCCACCCCCTCCTGCTTAAACATAGCTAAAGATCTACAACCCCCCCCCCCAGCGTGCTGCAGAGAACCTCTCATTCTCTGTGTGGAAGCAGTGGTCTCTCTGCAGAGATCCAGCACCCCCCACCCCCTCCTGCTTAGACATAGCTAAAGATCTACAACCCCCCCCAGCGTGCTGCAGAGAACCTCTCATTCTCTGTGTGTAAGCAGTGGTCTCTCTGCAGAGATCCAGCACCCCCCACCCCCTCCTGCTTAAACATAGCTAAAGATCTACACCCCCCCCCCAGCGTGCTGCAGAGAACCTCTCATTCTCTGTGTGGAAGCAGTGGTCTCTCCACAGATATATTGTGTGGCGCCCCCCGGCTTTGCACATCCAGAGAGGGACATTTTTCCCCATTCTTCTTCTTTGTAAAATAGCTGAAGCTCCATCAGATTGGATGGAGAGCGTCTGTGAATAGGGATGAGCCGAAAAACCGCCCCCCCCCCCCGATCGTTACGCAGCAGAACATACCGAACAGGCAAAAAATTCAGCAGAACACGCGAACACCGTTAAGGTCTATGGGACTCGAACATTAAAAAACAAAAGTGATAATTTTAACAGCTTATATGCAAGTCATTGTCGTAAAAAGGGTTTGGGGACCCGGGTCCTGCCCAGGGGACATGTATCAATGCAAAAAAAAGTTTTAAAAAACTTCAGTTTTTTCGGGAGCAGTGATTTTAATATAATGCTTAAAGTGAAACAATAAAAGTGAAATATTCCTTTAAATATCGTGCCTGGGGGGTGTGTATAGTATGCCTGTAAAGGGGCGCATGTTTCCCGTGCTTAGAACTGTCCGAGAGCAAAATGACATTTCTAAAGGAAAATTGTCATTTAAAACTGATCGCGGCTATAATGAATTGTCAGGTCTCGGCAATACAGATATAACTCATTGAAAACAAGAGCATAGAATCCCTCCCCCCCCCCCCCCCTCCAGTCCATTACCAGGCCCTTTGGGTCTGGTATGAATATTAACCACTTGCCGCCCACCATATAGCAGAATGACGGCGGCAAAGTGGGCGTCATATGACATCCCACGGGGGGCGCGCATCGTGACGATCGTTGTTGCGGTGTGTCAGTGTGACACACCACAAATACGATCTCGGTAAAGAGTTTACCACGTGATCAGCCGTGTCCAATCACGTGTCCAATCATGTGTCCAATCGCGTGTCCAATCACGTGTCCAATCACGGCTGATCACAGTGTAAATAGGAAGAGCCGTTGACCGGCTTTTCCTCACTCGGGTCTGTCAGACGCGAGTAGAGGAGAGCCGATCGGCTGCTCCTCTGACAGGGGGGGTCTGTGCTGATCGTTTATCAGCACAGCCCCCCCCCCCCAAGGATGCCCACACAGGACCACCAGGGATGCCCAGCACCAGGTATGCCACCCTAGACCACCAGGGATGCCAGTCAGTTCCCACAATGGATGGCAATAAGTGCCCACAATGGATGCCAATAAGAGCCCACAATGGGCATCACTGATTGGCATGCATTATTGTTTGGCACTGATTGGCATCCATCAGTACAATACTTTACACTACAATGCCGCCTATCAGTGCCCATCCATGCTGCCTATCAGTGCCCATCCATGCTGCCTATCAGTGCCCATCCTTGGCCGCCTATCCATGCTCATCCGTGCTGCCTATCCATACCCATCCGTGTCCATCTGTGCTGCCTATCCATACCAATCCGTGCCGCCTACCAGTGCCTATTTGTGCCTCCTATCAGTGCCCATCCGTGTCGCAAATCAGTGCCCATCCGTGTCGCATATCAGTGCCCAGCAGTGCCTATCAGTGCCCATCAATGCCACCTCATCTGTGCCACTTCATGGGTGCCACCTCATCGGTGCCCATCAGTGCCGCCTTATCAGTGCCCGTCAGTGCAGCCCCATCAGTGCCCACCGGTGGAGGAGAAAACTTACTTATTTACAAAGTTTTGTAACTGAAACAAAAATAAAAACATTTTATTTTTTCAAAATTTTCGGTCTTTTTTTATTTGTTTAGCAGAAAATAAAAATCGCAGAGGTGATCAAATACCACCAAAAGAAATCTCTATTTGTGGGAACAAAATGATAAAAATCTAGTTTGGGTACAGTGTAGCATGACCGCGCAATTGTCATTCAAAGTGCGACAGCGCTGAAAAGCTGAAAATTGGCCTGGGCAGGAAGGTGTATAAGTGCCCCTCCGGTATTGAAGTGGTTAAGGGGAACCCTGAACCAAATGTAAAAAAAAAAATTGCGTGGGGGGTCCCCTTAAAATCCATACCAGGCCCTTCAGGTCTGGTATGGATTTTGAGAGGAACCCTGCGCCAAAAGTTAAAAAGAAATGGTGTAGGGGTCCCCCGCAAAATCCATACTAGACCCTTATCCCCTGCAGGAAAAGAACCGTTCCAGGCCACTGGCCCTCAACATTGGGACAAGTCCTTTATTAAAAAATGATAAAATAAAAATGTCCCACAAAGTAAGTTCACGCCGCCCAACGGACCGAAAAGATGGCGGGAGCCTCCCATGGAGGCAGGTCAGTAGCGGCTTTTTTTTTTTTCTTTCTCGGTCCGTCGGGTGGCGTGAACTTACTTTGTGGGACATTTTTATTTTTCAGTTTTTAAAAAAAGGACTTGTCCCAAGCCGTGTCTTGTCTTTTTTTTTAATTATTTTTCACACTTTTTTGTGAAATGGTAGGGGTATACCCCGTTACCAATTCACACAGGGGGGGGGGAGGCCGGGATCTGGGGATCCACTTGTTAAAGGGGGCTTCTAGATTCCGATAAGCCCCCCACACCCGCAGACCCCCACAACCACCGGCCAGGGTTGTGGGGATAAGGCCCTTGTCCCCATCAACATGGGGACAAGGTGCTTAGGGGGGCTACCGTGTTTAGGGCATGTGGCCTGGTGTGGTGTGGCTCTCTCGTCCCCCCTCTTTTCCAGCAGCCTGTCAGGTTGAATGCTCGGATAAGGGTCTGGTATGGATTTTTTTTTTAAATTGTGGCGCAGGGTTCCCCTTAACCACTTCCCGCCCGGTCAATAGCAGATTGACGTCCGGGAAGTGGTTTCGTTATCCTGACTGGGCGTCATATGACGTCCTTCAGGATAACAGCCGCCGGGCACCCATGGGGGCGCACATCGCGGCGATCGGTGGAGCGATCTGACACACCGCTACACTGATCTCGGTAAAGAGCCTCCGGCGGAGGCTCTTTACCACGTGATCAGCCATGTCCAATCACGGCTGTTCACGATGTACACAGGAAGAGCCGTTGATCGGCTTTTCCTCACTCGCGTCTGACAGACGCAAGTAGAGGAGAGCCGATCGGCGGCTCTCCTGACAGGGGGGGTATGCGCTGATTGTTTATCAGCGCAGCCCCCCCTCAGATGCCCACACTAGACCACCAGGGGAGCCCCCAGGACCACCAGGGAAGTTCCCAGCATGTGGATGGCCAGGTACATCCCCCATGGCCATCCACATGTTAAAAAAAATGCACAAAATATGCCAATCAGTGCCCACAGATGGGCACTGATTGGAACATCATATTTATGTTTTAAAACAGGGATGCCCAGCAATGCCACCCATCAGTGTCATCAGTGCCACCCATCAGTGTCCATCAGTGCCCACCTATCAGTGCCCATCCATGCCACCTATCAGTGCCCATCCATGCCACCTATCAGTGCCACCCATAAGTACCTGTCAGTGCCACCCATAAGTACCCGTCAGTGCCGCCTATGAGTGTCCATGAGTGCCGCCTATGAGTGCCCATCAGTGCCACCTGAGTGCCCATCAGTGCCTCATACCAGTGCCACCTATCAGTGCCCATCAGAGCCACCTATCAGTGCCCATCCTCAGTGCCCATCAGTGCCACCTCATTGGTGCCACCTCATCGGTGCCCATCAGTGACGCCTTATCAGTGCCCATCAGTGCAGCCATATCAGTGCCCGTCATTGAAGAAGAAAACTCACTTATTTACAAAAAAAATTAACAGTGACAAAGAAAAACTTGTTTTTTTGCAAAATTTTCGGCATTTTTTTGTTTGTTGCGCAAAAAAATAAAAATCGCAGAGGTGATCAAATACCACCAAAATAAAGCTCTATTTGTTGGGACAAAATGATTAAAAATTTGTTTGGGTGCAGTGTAGCATGACCGCGCGATTGTCATTCAAATTGCGACAGCGCTGAAAGCTGAAAATTGGCCTGGGCGGGAAGGTGTCTAAGTGTCTGGTATTGAAGTGGTTAATATCCATACCAGCCCTGAAGGGCCTGGTAATGGACTGGTGTGTGGGGGGGGGGGGGTCCTAGGCTATTTCTTTCATTTCAAATTCAATTATCTGTATCTATATTGCCGAGACCCGACAATTCATTATACGCGATCAGTTTTAAATGACTTTATTCCTTTAGAAATGTCATTTTGCTCTCGGACAGTTCTAAGCACGGGAAACATGCGCCCCTTCACAGGCATACTATAGACACGCCCCCAGGTACGAAATTTAAAGGAATATTACACCTTTATTGTTTCAATTTAAGCATTATTAAAATCACTGCTCCCGAAAAAACGGCCATTTAAAAAAAAAAAAAAAAACATTTGCATTGATACATGTCGCCTGGGGCAGGACCCGGGTCCCCAAACACTTTTTATGACAGTAACTTGCATATAAGCCTTTAACCACTTCAGCACCCGGAAGGATTTACCCCTCTTCCTGACCGGAGCACTTTTTGCGATTCGGCACTGCGTCGCTGTAACTGACAATTGCGCGGTCGTGCGACGTGGCTCCCAAACAAAATTGACGTCCTTTTTTCCCCCACAAATAGAGCTTTCTTTTGGTGGTATTTGATCGCCCCTGCGGTTTTTATTTTTTGCGATATAAACAAAAAAAGAGCGACAATTTTGAAAAAAAAACGCATTATGTTTTACATTTTGCTACAATAAATATCCCCAAAATATATATAAAAAAAAAAATTTTTTGCTCAGTTTAGGCCGATACGTATTCTTCTTCATATTATTGGTTAAAAAAATTAGCGATTATTGATTGGTTTGCGCAAAATTTATAGCGTTTACAAAATAGGGGCTAGTTTTATGGCATTTTTATTAATATATATTTTTTTTTACTAGTAATGGTGGTGATCAGCGATTTCTATCGTGACTGCGACATTACGGCGGACACATCGGACAATCTTTGACACATGTTTGGGACCATTGTCATTTATACAGCGATCAGTGCTATACAAATGCACTGATTCCTGCGTAAATGACACTGGCAGTGAAGGGGTTAACCACTAGGTGGCAGTGTAGGGGCTAAGCGTGTCCTAGGGGCGTGTTACTAACTGTGGGGGAGGGGGGCGTGGCTGTGTGTGACACGTCACTGATCTCTGCTCCCGATTACAGGGAGCTGTGATCAGTGACACTGTCACTAGGCAGAACGGGGAGATGCTTGTTTACAGGGAGCTGTGATCAGTGACACTGTCACTAGGCAGAACGGGTTAAACGTTCGCCATGGACAAAAGACAAGAAATAGTTTGTTGGTGAAGACACTTCCTCCCTCGCTGACAGCTGCCGCTGGATCCGTCTCCAGGATCTTCTATAATTATCCGGAAAACACGCCGGGGGCCTCACATTGTTCTCTGCCTGTGAATGGACGAGTCTGTCCCACCGGGGACCCCCCTACATCCTCTGTACCCCCCCCGCCAGACCCCCCATCAATCATCTGTACAAAACATGAGTACCCCCCCGCTGTACAGAGATCACTGAGCCCATCACATCAGTCTCTGTACAGAGGAGCTTACACTCTAATGTCCCCTCCCCCCCACAGTCACATCAGTCTCTGTACAGAGGAGCTTACACTCTAATGTCCCCCCCCCCACAGTCACATCAGTCTCTGTACAGAGGAGCTTACACTCTAATGTCCCCTCCCCCCCCACAGTCACATCAGTCTCTGTACAGAGGAGCTTACACTCTAATGTCCCCTCCCCCCCCACAGTCACATCAGTCTCTGTACAGAGGAGCTTACACTCTAATGTCCCCTCCCCCCACAGTCACATCAGTCTCTGTACAGAGGAGCTTACACTCTAATGTCCCCTCCCCCCCACAGTCACATCAGTCTCTGTACAGAGGAGCTTACACTCTAATGTCCCCCCCCCACAGTCACATCAGTCTCTGTACAGAGGAGCTTACACTCTAATGTCCCCTCCCCCACAGTCACATCAGTCTCTGTACAGAGGAGCTTACACTCTAATGTCCCCTCCCCCCCCCACAGTCACATCAGTCTCTGTACAGAGGAGCTTACACTCTAATGTCCCCTCCCCCCACAGTCACATCAGTCTCTGTACAGAGGAGCTTACACTCTAATGTCCCCTCCCCCACAGTCACATCAGTCTCTGTACAGAGGAGCTTACACTCTAATGTCCCCTCCCCCCACAGTCACATCAGTCTCTGTACAGAGGAGCTTACACTCTAATGTCCCCTCCCCCACAGTCACATCAGTCTCTGTACAGAGGAGCTTACACTCTAATGTCCCCTCCCCCCACAGTCACATCAGTCTCTGTACAGAGGAGCTTACACTCTAATGTCCCCTCCCCCATAGTCACATCAGTCTCTGTACAGAGGAGCTTACACTCTAATGTCCCCTCCCCCACAGTCACATCAGTCTCTGTACAGAGGAGCTTACACTCTAATGTCCCCTCCCCCACAGTCACATCAGTCTCTGTACAGAGGAGCTTACACTCTAATGTCCCCTCCCCCCACAGTCACATCAGTCTCTGTACAGAGGAGCTTACACTCTAATGTCCCCCCCCCCCCCACAGTCACATCAGTCTCTGTACAGAGGAGCTTACACTCTAATGTCCCCTCCCCCACAGTCACATCAGTCTCTGTACAGAGGAGCTTACACTCTAATGTCCCCTCCCCCCCCCCACAGTCACATCAGTCTCTGTACAGAGGAGCTTACACTCTAATGTCCCCCCCCCCACAGTCACATCAGTCTCTGTACAGAGGAGCTTACACTCTAATGTCCCCTCCCCCCACAGTCACATCAGTCTCTGTACAGAGGAGCTTACACTCTAATGTCCCCTCCCCCCACAGTCACATCAGTCTCTGTACAGAGGAGCTTACACTCTAATGTCCCCTCCCCCCACAGTCACATCAGTCTCTGTACAGAGGAGCTTACACTCTAATGTCCCCTCCCCCCCACAGTCACTTCATTCTCTGTACAGAGGAGCTTACACTCTAATGTCCCCTCCCCCACAGTCACATCAGTCTCTGTACAGAGGAGCTTACACTCTAATGTCCCCTCCCCCCCAGTCACATCAGTCTCTGTACAGAGGAGCTTACACTCTAATGTCCCCTCCCCCCCACAGTCACATCAGTCTCTGTACAGAGGAGCTTACACTCTAATGTCCCCTCCCCCCCACAGTCACATCAGTCTCTGTACAGAGGAGCTTACACTCTAATGTCCCCTCCCCCCACAGTCACATCAGTCTCTGTACAGAGGAGCTTACACTCTAATGTCCCCTCCCCCCCCACAGTCACATCAGTCTCTGTACAGAGGAGCTTACACTCTAATGTCCCCTCCCCCCACAGTCACATCAGTCTCTGTACAGAGGAGCTTACACTCTAATGTCCCCTCCCCCCCCACAGTCACATCAGTCTCTGTACAGAGGAGCTTACACTCTAATGTCCCCTCCCCCACAGTCACATCAGTCTCTGTACAGAGGAGCTTACACTCTAATGTCCCCTCCCCCACAGTCACATCAGTCTCTGTACAGAGGAGCTTACACTCTAATGTCCCCTCCCCCCCCACAGTCACATCAGTCTCTGTACAGAGGAGCTTACACTCTAATGTCCCCTCCCCCCACAGTCACATCAGTCTCTGTACAGAGGAGCTTACACTCTAATGTCCCCTCCCCCACAGTCACATCAGTCTCTGTACAGAGGAGCTTACACTCTAATGTCCCCTCCCCCCCACAGTCACATCAGTCTCTGTACAGAGGAGCTTACACTCTAATGTCCCCCTCCCCCCACAGTCACCCTATTATTAATATTATAATACATATACAGTATCTGACAAAAGTAAGTACACCCCTCACATTTTTTTAACTATTTTATTCTATCTTTTCATGTGACAACACTGAAGAAATGACACTTGTCTACAATGTAAAGTAGTGAGTGTACAGCTTGTATAACAGTGTAAATTTGCCGTCCCCTCAAAATAACTCAACACACAGCCATTAATGTCTAAACCGCTGGCAACAAAAGTCAGTACACCCCTAAGAGAAAATCTCCAAATTGGGCCCAATTAGCCATTTTCCCTCCCCCGGTGTCATGTGACTCGTTAGTGTTACAAGGTCTCAGGTGTGAATGGGGAGCAGGTGTGTTATATTTGGTGTTATCGCTCTCACTCTCTCATACTGGTCACTGGAAGTACAACATGGCACCTCATGGCAAAGAACTCTCTGAGGATCTGAAGAAAATAATTGTTGCTCTACATAAAGATGGCCGAGGCTATAAGAAGATTGCCAAGACCCTGAAACTGATCTGCAGCACGGTGGCCAAGACCATCCAGCGGTATAACAGGACAGGTTCCCCTCAGAACAGGCCTCTCCATGGTCCACCAAAGAAGTTGAGGTCACGTGCTCAGCGTCATATCCAGAGGTTGTCTTTGGGAAATAGACGTATGAGTGCTGCCAGCATTGCTGCAGAGGTTGTAGGGGTGGGGGGGTCAGCCTGTCAGTGCTCAGACCATACGCCGCACACTGCATCAAATTGGTCTGCATGGCTGTCGTCCCAGAAGGAAGCCTCTTCTAAAGATGATGCACAAGAAAGTCCACAAACAGTTTGCTGAAGACAAGCAGACTAAGGACATGGATTACTGGAACCACGTCCTGTGGTCTGATGAGACCAAGATAAAGGTATTTGGTGTCAGATGGTGTCAGGCGTGTGTGGGGGCAACCAGGTGAGGAGGACAAAGACAAGTGTGTCTTGTCTACAGTCAAGCATGGTGGTGGGAGTGTCATGGTGGTGGGGGGGAGTGTCATGGTGGTGGGGGGTGTCATGGTGGTGGGGAGTGTCATGGTGGTGGGGGGTGTCATGGTGGGGGAGTGTCATGTTGGGGGGAGTGTCATGTTTGTGGGAGTGTCATGTTGGTGGGAGTGTCATGTTTGTGGGAGTGTCATGTTGGGGGGAGTGTCATGGTGGTGGGGGAGTGTCATGGTGGGAGTGTCATGGTGGGAGTGTCATGGTTGTGGGAGTGTCATGTTGGGGGGAGTGTCATGTTGGGGGGAGTGTCATGGTGGTGGGAGTGTCATGGTGGTGGGGGAGTGTCATGGTGGTGGGAGTGTCATGTTGGTGGGAGTGTCATGTTTGTGGGAGTGTCATGTTTGTGGGAGTGTCATGGTGGTGGGAGTGTCATGGTGGTGGGAGTGTCATGGTGGTGGGGAGTGTCATGGTGGTGGGGTGGGAGTGTCATGGTGGTGGGGGTGGTGTGTCATGGTGTCATGGTGGGAGTGTCATGGTGGTGGGAGTGTCATGGTGGTGGGAGTGTCATGGTGGGGGAGTGTCATGGTGGTGGTGGGGGTGTCATGGTGGTGGGAGTGTCATGGTGGTGGGGGTGTGGTGGGAGTGTCATGGTGGGGGGGGAGTGTCATGGTGTCATGGTGGGGAGTGTCATGGTGGTGGGAGTGTCATGGGGGAGTGTCATGGTGGAGTGTCATGGTGGTGGGAGTGTCATGGGGAGTGTCATGGTGGTGGGGTGTCAGTGTGTCATGGTGGTGGGAGTGTCATGGTGGGGGAGTGTCATGGTGGGGGGGGGGAGTGTCATGGTGTGTCATGGGGGGAGTGTCATGGTGGTGGGGGGAGTGTCATGGTGGGGGGAGTGTCATGGTGGTGGGAGTGTCATGGGTGGGAGTGTCATGGTGGTGGGTCATGGTGGGGGGAGTGTCATGGTGGGGAGTGTCATGGTGGGGGAGTGTCATGGTGGGGTGGGAGTGTCATGGTGGTGGTAGTGTCATGGTGGTGGGGGTGTCATGGTTGTGGGAGTGTCATGGTTGTGGGAGTGTCATGGGGGTGGGAGAGTCATGTTGGTGGGAGTGTCATGGTGGGGAGTGTCATGGTGGTGGGAGTGTCATGGTGGTGGGGAGTGTCATGTTGGTGGGGGAGTGTCATGGTGGTGGGAGTGTCATGGTGGGGGGAGTGTCATGGTGGTGGGGAGTGTCATGGTGGTGGGAGTGTCCAGGTGGTGGGAGTGTCATGGTGGTGGTGGGGGGAGTGTCATGGTGTCATGGTGGGAGTGTCATGGTGGGTGGGAGTGTCATGGTGGGAGTGTCATGGTGGGTGGGATGGTGGGGGGAGTGTCATGGTGGTGGGAGTGTCATGGTGGTGGGGAGTGTCAGGTTGGGGGGAGTGTCATGGTGGTGGGGAGTGTCATGGTGGTGGGAGTGTCATGGTGGGGGAGTGTCATGGTGGTGGGAGTGTCATGGTGGTGGGAGGGTGGTGGGGGTGTGTCATGGTGGGGGAGTGTCATGGTGGGGGAGTGTCATGGTGGTGGGAGTGTCATGGTGGGGAGTGTCATGGTGGTGGGAGTGTCATGGTGGGGGGAGTGTCATGGTGGTGGGAGTGTCATGGGGTGGGGAGTGTCATGGTGGTGGGAGTGTCATGTGGTGGGAGTGTCATGGTCTGGGGCTGCATGAGTGCTGCCGGCACTGGGGGGCTACAGATCATTGAGGGAACCATGAATGCCAACATGTACTGTGACATACTGAAGCAGAGCATGATCCCCTCCCTTCAGAGACTGGGCCGCAGGGCAGTATTCCAACATAACCACCCCAAACACACCTCCAAGACCACCACTGCCTTGCTAAAGAAGCTGAGGGTAAAGGTGATGGACTGGCCAAGCATGTCTCCAGACCTAAACCCTATTGATCATCTGTGGGACATCCTCAAACGGAAGGTGGAGGAGCGCAAGGTCTCCAACATCCACCAGCTCCGTGATGTCATCATGGAGGAGGGGAAGAGGACTCCAGTGACAACCTGTGAAGCTCTGCTGACCCTCCATGCCCAAGAGGGTTAAGGCAGTGCTGGAATGTCCCCCTGGCAGCCTTGCACTGTCCCCCTGCAGCCTTGCACTGTCCCCCTTTGCAGCCTTGCACTGTCCACCTGCAGCCTTGCACTGTCCACCTGCAGCCTTGCACTGTCCCCCTGGCAGCCTTGCACTGTCCACCTGCAGCCTTGCACTGTCCCCCTGCAGCCTTGCACTGTCCCCCTTTGCAGCCTTGCACTGTCCACCTGCAGCCTTGCACTGTCCCCCTGGCAGCCTTGCACTGTCCACCTGGGAGCCTTGCACTGTCCCCCTGCAGCCTTGTACTGTCCCCCTGGCAGCCTTGCACTGTCCCCCTTTGCAGCCTTGCACTGTCCACCTGGCAGCCTTGCACTGTCCCCCTGGCAGCCTTGCACTGTCCCCCTTTGCAGCCTTGCACTGTCCACCTGCAGCCTTGCACTGTCCACCTGCAGCCTTGCACTGTCCTCCTGGTAGCCTTGCACTGTCCACCTGGCAGCCTTGCACTGTCCCCCTGGCAGCCTTGCACTGTCCCCCTGGCAGCCTTGCACTGTCCACCTGGCAGCCTTGCACTGTCCACCTGGTAGCCTTGCACTGTCCCCCCGCAGCCTTGCACTGTCCCCCCGCAGCCTTGCACTGTCCCCCTGCAGCCTTGCACTGTCCACCTGCAGCCTTGCACTGTCCACCTGCAGCCTTGCACTGTCCACCTGGCAGCCTTGCACTGTCCTCCTGGTAGCCTTGCACTGTCCACCTGGCAGCCTTGCACTGTCCACCTGGCAGCCTTGCACTGTCCTCCTGGTAGCCTTGCACTGTCCACCTGGCAGCCTTGCACTGTCCACCTGGCAGCCTTGCACTGTCCACCTGCAGCCTTGCACTGTCCACCTGGCAGCCTTGCACTGTCCACCTGGTAGCCTTGCACTGTCCCCCTGCAGCCTTGCACTGTCCCCCTGCAGCCTTGCACTGTCCACCTGGCATCCTTGCACTGTCCCCCTGCAGCCTTGCACTGTCCATCTGCAGCCTTGCACTGTCCCCCTGCAGCCTTGCACTGTCCATCTGCAGCCTTGCACTGTCCCCCTGCAGCCTTGCACTGTCCACCTGGCAGCCTTGCACTGTCCACCTGGCAGCCTTGCACTGTCCACCTGCAGCCTTGCACTGTCCCCCTGCAGCCTTGCACTGTCCACCTGGCAGCCTTGCGCTGTCCACCTGGCAGCCTTGCACTGTCCCCCTGCAGCCTTGCACTGTCCCCCTGCAGCCTTGCACTGTACACCTGGTAGCCTTGCACTGTCCCCCTGCAGCCTTGCACTGTACCCCTGGCAGCCTTGCACTGTCCACCTGCAGCCTTGCACTGTCCACCTGGCAGCCTTGCACTGTCCACCTGCAGCCTTGCACTGTCCACCTGGCAGCCTTGCACTGTCCACCTGGCAGCCTTGCACTGTCCTCCTGGTAGCCTTGCACTGTCCACCTGGCAGCCTTGCACTGTCCACCTGGTAGCCTTGCACTGTCCCCCCGCAGCCTTGCACTGTCCACCTGGTAGCCTTGCACTGTCCACCTGCAGCCTTGCACTGTCCCCCTGCAGCCTTGCACTGTCCACCTGGTAGCCTTGCACTGTCCCCCTGCAGCCTTGCACTGTCCACCTGCAGCCTTGCACTGTCCACCTGCAGCCTTGCACTGTCCACCTGGCAGCCTTGCACTGTCCATCTGCAGCCTTGCACTGTCCCCCTGCAGCCTTGCACTGTCCATCTGCAGCCTTGCACTGTCCCCCTGCAGCCTTGCACTGTCCACCTGGTAGCCTTGCACTGTCCCCCTGCAGCCTTGCACTGTCCCCCTGCAGCCTTGCACTGTCCACCTGGCAGCCTTGCACTGTCCATCTGCAGCCTTGCACTGTCCCCCTGCAGCCTTGCACTGTCCCCCCACAGCCTTGCACTGTCCACCTGGTAGCCTTGCACTGTCCACCTGGCAGCCTTGCACTGTCCCCCTACAGCCTTGCACTGTCCCCCTGGCAGCCTTGCACTGTCCACCTAGCAGCCTTGCACTGTCCCCCTGGCAGCCTTGCACTGTCCCCCTGGCAGCCTTGCACTGTCCCCCTGGCAGCCTTGCACTGTCCACCTGCAGCCTTGCACTGTCCCCCTGCAGCCGTGCACTGTCCACCTGGCAGCCTTGCACTGTCCCCCTGGCAGCCTTGCACTGTCCCCCTGGCAGCCTTGCACTGTCCACCTGCAGCCTTGCACTGTCCCCCTGCAGCCTTGCACTGTCCCCCTGCAGCCTTGCACTGTCCCCCTGCAGCCTTGCACTGTCCACCTGGCAGCCTTGCACTGTCCACCTGGCAGCCTTGCACTGTCCATCTGCAGCCTTGCACTGTCCCCCTGCAGCCTTGCACTGTCCATCTGCAGCCTTGCACTGTCCACCTGCAGCCTTGCACTGTCCCCCTGCAGCCTTGCACTGTCCCCCTGCAGCCTTGCACTGTCCCCCTGCAGCCTTGCACTGTCCCCCTGCAGCCTTGCACTGTCCCCCTGCAGCCTTGCACTGTCCTCCTGCAGCCTTGCACTGTCCATCTGCAGCCTTGCACTGTCCACCTGCAGCCTTGCACTGTCCACCTGGCAGCCTTGCACTGTCCTCCTGGTAGCCTTGCACTGTCCACCTGGCAGCCTTGCACTGTCCACCTGGTAGCCTTGCACTGTCCCCCCGCAGCCTTGCACTGTCCACCTGCAGCCTTGCACTGTCCCCCTGCAGCCTTGCACTGTCCCCCTGCAGCCTTGCACTGTCCACCTGGCAGCCTTGCACTGTCCACCTGGCAGCCTTGCACTGTCCATCTGCAGCCTTGCACTGTCCCCCTGCAGCCTTGCACTGTCCCCCCACAGCCTTGCACTGTCCACCTGGTAGCCTTGCACTGTCCACCTGGCAGCCTTGCACTGTCCACCTGGCAAGCCTTGCACTGTCCCCCTACAGCCTTGCACTGTCCCCCTGCAGCCTTGCACTGTCCACCTGGCAGCCTTGCACTGTCCACCTGGCAGCCTTGCACTGTCCACCTGGCAGCCTTGCACTGTCCCCCTGGCAGCCTTGCACTGTCCCCCTGGCAGCCTTCCACTGTCCCCCTGGCAGCCTTGCACTGTCCACCTGCAGCCTTGCACTGTCCCCCTGCAGCCTTGCACTGTCCCCCTGCAGCCTTGCACTGTCCCCCTGCAGCCTTGCACTGTCCCCCTGGCAGCCTTGCACTGTCCACCTGCAGCCTTGCACTGTCCCCCTGCAGCCTTGCACTGTCCACCTGCAGCCTTGCACTGTCCCCCTGCAGCCTTGCACTGTCCTCCTGCAGCCTTGCACTGTCCACCTGCAGCCTTGCACTGTCCACCTGGCAGCCTTGCACTGTCCACCTGGCAGCCTTGCACTGTCCCCCTGGCAGCCTTGCACTGTCCCCCTGGCAGCCTTGCACTGTCCCCCTGGCAGCCTTGCACTGTCCACCTGCAGCCTTGCACTGTCCCCCTGCAGCCTTGCACTGTCCACCTGCAGCCTTGCACTGTCCACCTGGCAGCCTTGCACTGTCCCCCTGCAGCCTTGCACTGTCCCCCTGCAGCCTTGCACTGTCCCCCTGCAGCCTTGCACTGTCCCCCTGCAGCCTTGCACTGTCCCCCTGCAGCCTTGCACTGTCCTCCTGCAGCCTTGCACTGTCCACCTGCAGCCTTGCACTGTCCCCCTGGCAGCCTTGCACTGTCCCCCTTTGCAGCCTTGCACTGTCCACCTGCAGCCTTGCACTGTCCCCCTGGCAGCCTTGCACTGTCCCCCTTTGCAGCCTTGCACTGTCCACCTGCAGCCTTGCACTGTCCACCTGCAGCCTTGCACTGTCCTCCTGGTAGCCTTGCACTGTCCACCTGCAGCCTTGCACTGTCCACCTGGCAGCCTTGCACTGTCCCCCTGGCAGCCTTGCACTGTCCACCTGGCAGCCTTGCACTGTCCACCTGCTGCCTTGCACTGTCCACCTGCAGCCTTGCACTGTCCACCCGCAGCCTTGCACTGTCCCCCTGCAAGCCTTGCACTGTCCACCTGTAGCCTTGCACTGTCCACCTTGCACTGTCCACCTGGCAGCCTTGCACTGTCCCCCTGGCTGCCTTGCACTGTCCACCTGCAGCCTTGCAGCCTTGCAGCCTTGCCCTGTCCACCTGGCAGCCTTGCACTGTCCACCTGCAGCCTTGCACTGTCCCCCTTGCAGCCTTGCACTGTCCACCTGGCAGCCTTGCACTGTCCCCCTGCAGCCTTGCACTGTCCCCCTGGCAGCCTTGCACTGTCCACCTGGCAGCCTTGCACTGTCCATCTGCAGCCTTGCACTGTCCACCTGGCAGCCTTGCACTGTCCACCTGCAGCCTTGCACTGTCCACCTGGCAGCCTTGCACTGTCCACCTGGCAGCCTTGCACTGTCCACCTGTAGCCTTGCACTGTCCACCTGCAGCCTTGCACTGTCCCCCTGCAGCCTTGCACTGTCCAGCCTTGCACTGTCCCCCTGCAGCCTTGCACTGTCCCCCTGCAGCCTTGCACTGTCCCCCTGGCAGCCTTGCACTGTCCACCTGCAGCCTTGCACTGTCCCCTGGCAGCCTTGCACTGTCCACCTGGCAGCCTTGCACTGTCCACCTGGCAGCCTTGCACTGGCCACCTGCAGCCTTGCACTGTCCACCTGCAGCCTTGCACTGTCCACCTGGCAGCTTTGCACTGTCCACCTGCAGCCTTGCACTGTCCCCCTGGCAGCCTTGCACTGTCCCCCTGGCAGCCTTGCACTGTCCACCTGCAGCCTTGCACTGTCCACCTGGCAGCCTTGCACTGTCCCCCTGGCAGCCTTGCACTGTCCACCTGGCAGCCTTGCACTGTCCCCCTGCAGCCTTGCACTGTCCACCTGGCAGCCTTGCACTGTCCACCTGCAGCCTTGCACTGTCCACCTGGCAGCCTTGCACTGTCCACCTGCAGCCTTGCACTGTCCACCTGGCAGCCTTGCACTGTCCACCTGGCAGCCTTGCACTGTCCCCTGGCAGCCTTGCACTGTCCACCTGGCAGCCTTGCACTGTCCCCCTGCAGCCTTGCACTGTCCACCTGGCAGCCTTGCACTGTCCACCTGGCAGCCTTGCACTGTCCACCTGCAGCCTTGCACTGTCCACCTGCAGCCTTGCACTGTCCACCTGCAGCCTTGCACTGTCCCCCTGCAGCCTTGCACTGTCCCCCTGGCAGCCTTGCACTGTCCACCTGGCAGCCTTGCACTGTCCACCTGCAGCCTTGCACTGTCCACCTGCAGCCTTGCACTGTCCACCTGGCAGCCTTGCACTGTCCACCTGGCAGCCTTGCACTGTCCCCCTGCAGCCTTGCACTGTCCCCACCCCAAGCCTTGCTGCACTGTCCCCCTGCAGCCTTGCACTGTCCACCTGGTAGCCTTGCACTGTCCACCTGCAGCCTTGCACTGTCCCCCTGCAGCCTTGCACTGTCCCCTGGCAGCCCTTGGTCAGCAGCCTTGCACTGTCCACCTGGCAGCCTTGCACTGTCCCCCTGCAGCCTTGCACTGTCCACCCTGGCAGCCTTGCACTGTCCACCTGGCAGCCTGCAGCCTTGCACTGTCCCCCTGGCAGCCTTGCACTGTCCCCCTGGCAGCCTTGCACTGTCCACCTGGCAGCCTTGCACTGTCCCCCTGGCAGCCTTGCACTGTCCCCCTGCAGCCTTGCACTGTCCCCCTGCAGCCTTGCACTGTCCCCTGGCACCTGCAAACTGCCTGGCAGCCTTGCACGTGCACTGTCCCCCTGCAGCCTTGCACTGTCTGTCCACCTGCAGCCTTGCACTGTCCCCCTGCAGCCTTTGCACTGTCCACCTGCAGCCTTGCACTGTCCCCCTGGCAGCCTTGCACTGTCCCCTGGCAGCCTTGCACTGTCCCCCTGCAGCCTTGCACTGTCCCCCTGCAGCCTTGCACTGTCCCCCTGCAGCCTTGCACTGTCCCCCTGGCAGCCTTGCACTGTCCACCTGGCAGCCTTGCACTGTCCACCTGCAGCCGTGCACTGTCCCTCTGCAGCCTTGCACTGTCCCCCTGCAGCCTTGCACTGTCCCCCTGCAGCCTTGCACTGTCCTCCTGCAGCCTTGCACTGTCCATCTGCAGCCTTGCACTGTCCACCTGCAGCCTTGCACTGTCCACCTGGCAGCCTTGCACTGTCCCCCTGCAGCCTTGCACTGTAGCCTTGCACTGTCCACCTGCAGCCTTGCACTGTCCACCTGGTAGCCTTGCACTGTCCCCCTGCAGCCTTGCACTGTCCACCTGCAGCCTTGCACTGTCCCCCTGGCAGCCTTGCACTGTCCACCTGGCAGCCTTGCACTGTCCACCTTGCAGCCTTGCACTGTCCACCTGCCCTTGCACTGTCCACCTGCAGCCTTGCACTGTCCACCTGGCAGCCTTGCACTGTCCACCTGCAGCCTTGCACTGTCCACCTGCAGCCTTGCACTGTCCATCTGCAGCCTTGCACTGTCCCCCTGCAGCCTTGCACTGTCCCCCACAGCCTTGCACTGTCCACCTGGTAGCCTTGCACTGTCCACCTGGCAGCCTTGCACTGTCCACCTGGCAAGCCTTGCACTGTCCCCCTACAGCCTTGCACTGTCCCCCTGCAGCCTTGCACTGTCCACCTGGCAGCCTTGCACTGTCCACCTGGCAGCCTTGCACTGTCCCCCTGGCAGCCTTGCACTGTCCCCCTGGCAGCCTTGCACTGTCCCCCTGGCAGCCTTGCACTGTCCACCTGCAGCCTTGCACTGTCCCCCTGCAGCCTTGCACTGTCCCCCTGCAGCCTTGCACTGTCCCCCTGCAGCCTTGCACTGTCCCCCTGCAGCCTTGCACTGTCCCCCTGCAGCCTTGCACTGTCCTCCTGCAGCCTTGCACTGTCCACCTGGCAGCCTTGCACTGTCCATCTGCAGCCTTGCACTGTCCCCCTGCAGCCTTGCACTGTCCATCTGCAGCCTTGCACTTTCCACCTGCAGCCTTGCACTGTCCCCCTGCAGCCTTGCACTGTCCCCCTGCAGCCTTGCACTGTCCCCCCTGCAGCCTTCCACTGTCCCCCTGCAGCCTTGCACTGTCCTCCTGCAGCCTTGCACTGTCCATCTGCAGCCTTGCACTGTCCACCTTGCAGCCTTGCACTGTCCACCTGGCAGCCTTGCACTGTCCACCTGCAGCCTTGCACTGTCCCCCTGGCAGCCTGGCACTGTCCCCCTGGCAGCCTTGCACTGTCCCCCTGGCAGCCTGGCACTGTCCCCCTGCAGCCTTGCACTGTCCCCCTGCAGCCTTGCACTGTCCCCCTGCAGCCTTGCACTGTCCACCTGGCAGCCTTGCACTATCCACCTGGCAGCCTTGCACTGTCCACCTGCAGCCTTGCACTGTCCCCCTGCAGCCTTGCACTGTCCCCCTGCAGCCTTGCACTGTCCACCTGGCAGCCTTGCACTGTCCCCCTGCAGCCTTGCACTGTCCCCCTGCAGCCTTGCACTGTCCCCCTGCAGCCTTGCACTGTCCCCCTGCAGCCTTGCACTGTCCACCTGGCAGCCTTGCACTGTCCCCCTGCAGCCTTGCACTGTCCATCTGCAGCCTTGCACTGTCCATCTGCAGCCTTGCACTGTCCACCTGCAGCCTTGCACTGTCCCCCTGCAGCCTTGCACTGTCCCCCTGCAGCCTTGCACTGTCCCCCTGGTAGCCTTGCACTGTCCACCTGGCAGCCTTGCACTGTCCACCTGCAGCCTTGCACTGTCCACCTGGTAGCCTTGCACTGTCCTCCTGGCAGCCTTGCACTGTCCACCTGGCAGCCTTGCACTGTCCATCTGCAGCCTTGCACTGTCCCCCTGCAGCCTTGCACTGTCCCCCTGGCAGCCTTGCACTGTCCCCCTGCAGCCTTGCACTGTCCATCTGCAGCCTTGCACTGTCCCCCTGCAGCCTTGCACTGTCCCCCTGCAGCCTTGCACTGTCCCCCTGGCAGCCTTGCACTGTCCCCCTGCAGCCTTGCACTGTCCACCTGGCAGCCTTGCACTGTCCCCCTGGCAGCCTTGCACTGTCCACCTGGCAGCCTTGCACTGTCCCCCTGGCAGCCTTGCACTGTCCACCTGGCAGCCTTGCACTGTCCCCCTGGCAGCCTTGCACTGTCCCCCTGGCAGCCTTGCACTGTCCACCTGCAGCCTTGCACTGTCCCCCTGCAGCCTTGCACTGTCCCCCTGCAGCCTTGCACTGTCCCCCTGGCAGCCTTGCACTGTCCACCTGCAGCCTTGCACTGTCCCCCTGCAGCCTTGCACTGTCCCCCTGCAGCCTTGCACTGTCCACCTGGCAGCCTTGCACTGTCCACCTGGCAGCCTTGCACTGTCCATCTGCAGCCTTGCACTGTCCCCCTGCAGCCTTGCACAGTCCATCTGCAGCCTTGCACTGTCCACCTGCAGCCTTGCACTGTCCCCCTGCAGCCTTGCACTGTCCCCCTGCAGCCTTGCACTGTCCCCCTGCAGCCTTGCACTGTCCACCTGGCAGCCTTGCACTGTCCACCTGCAGCCTTGCACTGTCCACCTGGCAGCCTTGCACTGTCCCCCTGCAGCCTTGCACTGTCCACCTGGCAGCCTTGCACTGTCCCCCTGGCAGCCTTGCACTGTCCACCTGGTAGCCTTGCACTGTCCCCCTGCAGCCTTGCACTGTCCCCCTGCAGCCTTGCACTGTCCACCTGCAGCCTTGCACTGTCCCCCTGCAGCCTTGCACTGTCCCCCTGCAGCCTTGCACTGTCCCCCTGCAGCCTTGCACTGTCCACCTGGCAGCCTTCCCCAAAATTAAAGCATGGTTTTGTTTTAAATTTACTGCCGCCGCCGCCGAGATCTTTGGCTCCTCCCGCCGCTGCCGAGATCTTCGGCTCCTCCCGCCGCTGACATAGACCGAGCCGAGTGTACTCGGCTCCACTCGCAGTAACGCCCCCGTCCCACCCCTTGGCCCGGCTCCTATGATGGACACAACACCGAGCAAATGGCGGGACGTAAAGGCTAGGAGGCGGGACTGCGAGTGCAGCCGAGTACACAGTACACCCGGCTTGGCTCGGTAAATGTAGGCGGCGCTTCACAGACAGCGCAGATCAGCGGGGGATCGGCGTATAACACGCGCCCACGACTTTCCTCTGATTTTAAGGGGAAAAAGTGCGTGTTATACACCGATAAATACGGTACGTATCGGCCTTAACGGAGGAAAAAAATTTGGGGATATTTATTATAGCAAAAAGTAGAAAATAATTTTTGCTCTTTCTTTGTTTATAGTGCAAATACCACCAAAAGAAAGCTTTATTTGTGGGGAAAAAAGGATGTCAGTTTTGTTTGGGAGCCACGTCGCACGACCGCGCAATTGTCAGTTAAAGCGACGCAGTGCCGAATCGCAAAAAATGGCCTGGTCGTGAAGGGAGGGGTAAATATTCCTTGGCTGAAGTGGTTAATGGCTGTGTGTGGGGAAAATGGCTAATTGGGCCCAATTTCAACATTTTCACTTAGGGGTGTACTGACTTTTGTTGCCAGCGGTTTAGACATTAAAGCGGAGCTCCGTCCTGGGGAAAATTTTTTTTTTTTTTAAAAGTCAGCAGCTACAAATACTGCAGCTGCTGACTTTTAAAAATCGGACACTTACCTGTCCCGGGGTCCAGCGATGCGGGGGAACGAGGACCCCCCCTCGTTCCACGAGCCGCTCGCGGCGCCAGCATTCCTAATGTGGGAACCCGGCTGTGGCTTCACAGCCGGGCACCCACTGAGCGTGCGCGAGCGGCGCCTTGCGCCGTGATTTGACGCTCAGTCATCTGGGACACGTGACAGGTCCTAGATGACTGTGCGGCGCCGAGGGGGAAGTGATGTCAGTGCCCGGGCACTGAAGGTGGCAGACTACGAGGGACCCCCTAGCAACAGGCATTTGGAGGTGAGTAAAAAAAAAATTTTTTTCCAATAATTTTTTTTTTATTTTTTTTAATGATTTTTAAGCCCCCTTTTTTTTTTTTGGACCGCAACCCCACTTTAATGGTTGTGTGTTGAGTTATTTTGAGGGGACGGCAAATTTACACTGTTATACAAGCTGTACACTCACTACTTTACATTGTAGACAAGTGTCATTTCTTCAGTGTTGTCACATGAAAAGATAGAAGAAAAGATTTACAGAAATGTGAGGGGTGTCCTTACTTTTGTGAGATACTGTATATAGCTCTGACATATACCGCAGCGCTGTACAGAGATCACTGAGCCAGTCACATCAGTCTCTGTACAGAGGAGCTTACACTCTAATGTCCCTTCCTAATACATCTATATAGCTCTGGCATAGACTGTGGCGTTGTACAGAGAACATATGGAGATATGTAGTAGCGGCGCCCTCTGGCGGAAGGAGATATACTTTGCACAGCGCTGTGTGTATTGTAGATGGAAGCGGGCGGGCGCCCTCTGGTGGAGGGAATGGGCGTTGCAGGGTGAGGGGCCCCCGGGCGCTGAGTCAGAGCTGGTTGTACAGGAATGAGAGAGAGGCGGACCGACCGACCGACCGACCCACCGACCCTCCCCGCACCGGAGAGAGAGAGAGGAGGAGGGGAGCGGAGAGAGAGGATCTGTGAGTGGAGAGGAACCGGGACAGGTGAGAGAGTCCTACTACTACCACCCCAATATACTCCACTACTACTACTCCCACCATCTACTCCTCCCACCATACCACCACAACTACTACTACCACCCCAATATACTCCACTACTACTACTCTCACCATGCCTCATCTACTACTACTTCCCCATCTACTCCACTACTACTCCCACCATACCACAACTACTACTACTCCCACCATGCCTCATCTACTACTACTTCCCCATCTACTCCACTACTACTCCCACCATGCCTCATCTACTACTACTACTCCCCATCTATTCCACTACTACTCTCACCATACCACAACTACTACTACTACTCCCACCATACCACAACTACTACTACTCCCAACATGCCTCATCTACTACTACTTCCCCATCTACTCCACTACTACTCCCACCATACCACAACTACTACTACTCCCACCATGCCTCATCTACTACTACTTCCCCATCTACTCCACTACTACTCCCACCATACCACAACTACTACTACTCCCACCATGCATCATCTACTACTACTTCCCCATCTACTCCACTACTACTCCCACCATGCCTCATCTACTACTACTACTCCCCATCTATTCCACTACTACTCTCACCATACCACAACTACTACTACTACTCCCACCATGCCTCATCTACTACTACTTCCCCATCTACTCCACTACTACTCTCACCATGCCTCATCTACTACTACTTCCCCATCTACTCCACTACTACTCCCAACATGCCTCATCTACTACTACTACTCCCCATCTATTCCACTACTACTCTCACCATACCACAACTACTACTACTCCCACCATGCCTCATCTACTACTACTACTCCCCATCTATTCCACTACTACTCCCACCATACCACAACTACTACTCCCACCATACCACAACTACTATACTCTCACCATGCCTCATCTACTACTACTACTTCCCCATCTACTCCACTACTACTCTCACCATACCACAACTACTACTACTCCCACCATACCACAACTACTCCCACCATACCACAACTACTACTACTCCCACCATGCCTCATCTACTACTCCCCATCTATTCCACTACTACTCCCACCATACCACAACTACTACTACTCTCACCATGCCTCATCTACTACTACTTCCCCATCTACTCCACTACTACTCCCACCATGCCTCATCTACTACTACTACTCCCCATCTATTCCACTACTACTCTCACCACACCACAACTACTCCCACCATACCACAACTACTACTACTCCCACCATGCCTCATCTACTACTACTACTCCCCATCTATTCCACTACTACTCCCACCATACCACAACTACTACTCCCACCATACCACCACAACTACTACTACTCCCACCATGCCTCATCTACTACTACTACTACTCCCACCATACCACAACTACTACTACTCCCACCACCATACCACAGCTACTTCACCCCCCATCTACTCCACTACTACTCCACCCCCCATCTACTCCACTACTACTCCCCCCACCATAACACAGCTACTACTACTCCCACCATGCCTCATCTACTACTCCCCCCACATACCACAGCTACTACTACTCCCACCATCTACTCCCACCATCTACTCCACTACTACTCCCACCATACCACAACTACTCCTACTCCCACCATGCCTCATCTACTACTACTCCATCTACTCTACTACTTCTCCCACCATGCCTCATCTACTTCTCCCTCCAGCATCGAATCCACTACTTCTCCCTCCACCATCTACTCCACTACTCCCCCCACCATACCACAGCTACTACTTCCCAGCCATCTACTCCACTATACCACAGCTACTACTACTCCCCCATCTACTCCACTACTACTCCCACCATGCCACAACTACTCCCACCATGCCTCATCTACTCCCACCATGCCTCATCTACTCCCCCACCATCTACTCCACTACTACTCCCCCCACCATACCACAGCTACTACTACTCCCCCATCTACTCCACTACTACTCCCCCATCTACTCCACTACTACTCCCCCCATCCACTCCTACTACTCCCCCCATCCACTCCAACTGCCCCACTATAACCCTCAACTACACCATTATATCCTTCATCAACTTCACCACCCCACCATTTCCTGAACTACCCCACCATCAACCTACCCTCATTCATTCTAAATACACCTCTACTACCTCACCATGTCTATCCACCACCCCTCCATACCCTCAACTACCCCATCATACCGCTCCACCCTCCCCCAAACTTTACCTCTGACTACACCTCCCGTTCCCCTTCATACCCCTCTACTACCCCACTATACCCATCTACTACCCCACCATACCCTTCACTACTCCATCTACACGACCATACTTCCAACAACCCCTCCATACCATCCACTAGCAATCTACTAGCCCACTATACACCCAACTACCCCTTTATATATGTTTAGTTACCCCACTGTACCCCTCTAACCCCAACTACTCCTCCACCACCCTCCATATTCCCAACTATCTAACCATACTACTTTACTACCCCTCTACACACCCCTCCATGCCCCTCTTCACCCCACCATACCCTCAATGCTCCTCCAACTACCCTCTATACCCCTCCTCTATTCCACCATAACACACATCACCCAATGACTACTTTCTACCCCTCTACTACACCCACCATACCCCTCGCTATTATATCTACCCCTCCATACCCTCTACTACTCCCACCATACCCCTAACTATTGCAACTATCCCTCCATACCCTCTACTACTCCCACCATACCCCTAACTATTGCAACTATCCCTCCATACCCTCTACTACTCCCACCATACCCCTAACTATTACAACTACCCCTCCATACCCTCTACTACTCCCACCATACCCCTAACTATTACAACTACCCCTCCATACCCTCTACTACTCCCACCATACCCCTAACTATTACAACTACCCCTCCATACCCTATACTACCCTATACTACTACCCCTCCACCCCACTACCCCTAACTATTGCAACTACCCCTCCATACCCTCTACTACTCCCACCATACCCCTAACTATTACAACTACCCCATCCGTACCCTCTACTACTCACACCATACCCCTAACTATTCCAACTACCCCTCCATACCCTCTACTACTCCCACCATACCCCTAACTATTCCAACTACCCCTCCATACCCTCTACTACTCCCACCATACCCCTAACTATTACAACTACCCCATCCATACCCTCTACTACTCCCACCATACCCCTAACTATTACAACTACCCCTCCATACCCTCTACTACTCCCACCATACCACTAACTATTACAACTACCCCTCCATACCCTCTACTACTCCCACCATACCCCTAACTATTACAACTACCCCATCCATACCCTCTACTACTCCCACCATACCCCTAACTATTCCAACTACCCCTCCATACCCTCTACTACTCCCACCATACCCCTAACTATTCCAACTACCCCTCCATACCCTCTACTATTCCCACCATACCCCTAACTATTACAACTACCCCATCCATACCCTCTACTACTCCCACCATACCCCTAACTATTACAACTACCCCTCCATACCCTCTACTACTCCCACCATACCCCTAACTATTACAACTACCCCTCCATACCCTCTACTACTCCCACCATACCCCTAACTATTACAACTACCCCATCCATACCCTCTACTACTCCCACCATACCCCTAACTATTACAACTACCCCTCCATACCCTCTACTACTCCCACCATACCCCTAACTATTACAACTACCCCATCCATACCCTCTACTACTCACACCATACCCCTAACTATTCCAACTACCCCTCCATACCCTCTACTACTCCCACCATACCCCTAACTATTCCAACTACCCCTCCATACCCTCTACTACTCCCACCATACCCCTAACTATTACAA
This sequence comes from Lithobates sylvaticus, assembly GCA_028564925.1. Lineage (NCBI taxonomy): Eukaryota > Metazoa > Chordata > Amphibia > Anura > Ranidae > Lithobates > Lithobates sylvaticus. The sequence goes on along the minus strand of CM053036.1, from coordinate 153,708,331 downwards.
CTACCCCATCCATACCCTCTACTACTCCCACCATACCCCTAACTATTACAACTACCCCTCCATACCCTCTACTACTCCCACCATACCCCTAACTATTACAACTACCCCTCCATACCCTCTACTATTCCCACCATACCCCTAACTATTACAACTACCCCATCCATACCCTCTACTACTCCCACCATACCCCTAACTATTACAACTACCCCTCCATACCCTCTACTACTCCCACCATACCCCTAACTATTACAACTACCCCTCCATACCCTCTACTACTCCCACCATACCCCTAACTATTACAACTACCCCATCCATACCCTCTACTACTCCCACCATACCCCTAACTATTCCAACTACCCCTCCATACCCTCTACTACTCCCACCATACCCCTAACTATTACAACTACCCCATCCATACCCTCTACTACTCCCACCATACCACTAACTATTCCAACTACCCCTCCATACCCTCTACTACTCCCACCATACCCCTAACTATTACAACTACCCCTCCATACCCTCTACTACTCCCACCATACCCCTAACTATTCCAACTACCCATCCATACCCTCTACTACTCCCACCATACCCCTAACTATTCCAACTACCCCTCCATACCCTCTACTACTCCCACCATACCCCTAACTATTCCAACTACCCCTCCATACCCTCTACTACTCCCACCATACCCCTAACTATTACAACTACCCCTCCATACCCTCTACTACTCCCACCATACCCCTAACTATTACAACTACCCCATCCATACCCTCTACTACTCCCACCATACCCCTAACTATTACAACTACCCCATCCATACCCTCTACTACTCCCACCATACCCCTAACTATTACAACTACCCCATCCATACCCTCTACTACTCCCACCATACCCCTAACTATTACAACTACCCCATCCATACCCTCTACTACTCCCACCATACCCCTAACTATTACAACTACCCCATCCATACCCTCTACTACTCCCACCATACCCCTAACTATTACAACTACCCCATCCATACCCTCTACTACTCCCACCATACCCCTAACTATTCCAACTACCCCTCCATACCCTCTACTACTCCCACCATACCCCTAACTATTCCAACTACCCCATCCATACCCTCTACTACTTCCACCATACCACTAACTATTACAACTACCCCTCCATACCCTCTACTACTCCCACCATACCCCTAACTATTCCAACTACCCCTCCATACCCTCTACTACTCCCACCATACCCCTAACTATTACAACTACCCGTCTACTACCCCACAATACCATTCTATACCCCTCTGCAACCGCACCATGCCTGCCTCTGTATAACTGCCCCATTAACCCCTTCCTTCCTTATACCCCTCCACTACCTTTTGTATACCCCCCCCCCCTTCCTATATGCCCCTCTCTGATGTCCAGCTAGTAACCCTTTCCTGTGCTTCTTCTGTATGACAGCGTCAGTACTGAGGACTGTCTGTCCTGATCAGAGTGAAGCAGAGAATGAAAGTGAATGTGATTGGCTGTTGGGCAGGACAGACAGTTCTCACTACACATTCCTCTGTGCAGTCACAGTTGTCCTCCTGCGGGCCTGGAATACACTGGTGGGTGCAGTGACCCTGGTACAATGTGTTGTAACTCTGGTGACCCCGTCACCGTCTATCTCTTGGTGTCACACCCTACACGCCCTTCCACGCCTCCTCACCCTCTGGCCAAATGTCCTGACATGTGTCTGCAGGGACGGGTCTGGTCTTGTCTGCCGAGCACTTCCTGCCATCGCTGCTGCTGCTTCTTAACTGTTTATGACCCCAGAGGTGACCAAAACATCTGCTGGGACCATAAAACCATATATCAGCGTGGCATGCTGGCGTCACTGCCACGGCACAGAGCCCACCCACAGCTGCCAATCGCTGTACTTATCAATAAGGTCACTCTGCGCCATCCAGGTCTAATACTGATCCTGTGCCTACACACCAATACATTATCAATACTCCTCCTCTACCTGCCCACCCAGATCTATCAATCCATAAATCATCTATACATACCTACTCAGATCTACTAATCAATAGATCAATACCCCTTTCTGTACCCGCCCACCCAGATCTATCAATCCATAAATCATCTATACATACCTACTCAGATCTACTAATCAATAGATCAATACTCCTCCTCTACCTGCCCACCCAGATCTATCAATCCATAAATCATCTATACATACCTACTCAGATCTACTAATCAATAGATCAATACCCCTTCTGTACCCGCCCACCCAGATCTATCAATCCATAAATCATCTATACATACCTACCTACTCAGATCTACTAATCAATAGATCAATACCCCTTTCTGTACCTGCCCACCCAGATCTATCAATCCATAAATCATCTATACATACCTACCTACTCAGATCTACTAATCAATAGATCAATACCCCTTCTGTACCCGCCCACCCAGATCTATCAATCCATAAATCATCTATACATACCTACCTACCCAGATCTACTAATCAATAGATCAATACCTCTTTCTGTACCCGCCCACCCAGATCTATCAATCCATAATTCAATAAATCATCTATACATACCTACTCAAATCTTCTAATCAATAGATCAATACCACTTCTGTACCTACCCACCCAGATCTATCAATAAACCTCCTATACCTGCCTATCCAGACCTGCTGATCAGTGGACCAGTACCCCTTTGTACCCGCACACTTGGATCTATCAATCAGTACATTTCCTTTACCAGCCACCCCCAATCTATCAATTAATATATCAATACGCCTCCTATACCACCCACCCACATCTGCTGATCAATATACTTTCTATACTTGTACATGCAGATCTACGGATCAATACGTCAATACCCCTTTCATACCTGCGCACCCAGATCTTTCAATTGATAGACTTCCTATAGGACCCAATTAAATCTATCGATCCTTCTATCAATATACCACCCACTGAGATCTGCTAATCAATATATCAACACACCTTCTTTACCTGTACATCCAGACCTATCAATGGATATATATCAATACATCCCCCATAACTGACCATCTGATCATCAATATATTAATACTCCTCCTATACCTTCCTACCAATATCTACCCATCAATATATCAATACATCCCCCATACCTGCACCTCTGATCATCAATACATTAGTACTCCTCCTATACCTTCCTACCAATATCTACCCATAAATATATCAATACATCCCCCATACCTGAATATCCAGATCTATCAATCAATATATCAATATACTTCCTATACTGCCACCCAGATCTACCAATCAATATATCATTATACCCACCAATATAAATCTACTGATTACTATAGCAGTATACCACCTGAACCCACCTACCCACCCAGATCTACCAACCAATGTATGACTACCCCACCTAGACCCACCTACCCACCCAGCTCTACCAACCCATGTATGACTACCCCACCTAGACCCACCTACCCACCCAGATCTACCAACCAATGTATGACTACCCCACCTAGACCCACCTACCCACCCAGCTCTACCAACCCATGTATGACTACCCCACCTAGACCCACCTACCCACCCAGATCTACCAACCAATGTATGACTACCCCACCTAGACCCACCTACCCACCCAGCTCTACCAACCAATGTATGACTACCCCACCTAGACCCACCTACTCACCCAGATCTACCAACCAATGTATGACTACCCCACCTAGACCCACCTACCCACCCAGATCTACCAACCAATGTATGACTACCCCACCTAGACCCACCTACTCACCCAGCTCTACCAACCAATGTATGACTACCCCACCTAGACCCACCTACACACCCAGATCTACCAACCAATGTATGACTACCCCACCTAGACCCACCTACTCACCAAGATCTACCAACCAATGTATGACTACCCCACCTAGACCCACCTACCCACCCAGATCTACCAACCAATGTATGACTACCCCACCTAGACCCACCTACTCACCCAGATCTACCAACCAATGTATGACTACCCCACCTAGACCCACCTACTCACCCAGATCTACCAACCAATGTATGACTACCCCACCTAGACCCACCTACTCACCCAGATCTACCAACCAATGTATGACTACCCCACCTAGACCCACCTACTCACCCAGATCTACCAACCAATGTATGACTACCCCACCTGAACCCACCTACTCACCCAGATCTACCAACCAATGTATGACTACCCCACCTAGACCCACCTACCCACCCAGATCTACCAACCAATGTATGAATACCCCACCTAGACCCACCTACCCAACCAGATCTACCAATCAATGTATGGATACCCCACCTAGACCCACCTACCCAACCAGCTCTACCAACCAATGTATGCATACCCCACCTAGACCCACCTACCCACCCAGATCTACCAACCAATGTATGACTACCCCACCTAGACCCACCTACTCACCCAGCTCTACCAACCAATGTATGACTACCCCACCTAGACCCACCTACCCACCCAGATCTACCAACCAATGTATGAATACCCCACCTAGACCCACCTACCCACCCAGATCTACCAACCAATGTATGAATACCCCACCTAGACCCACCTACCCAACCAGATCTACCAACCAATGTATGACTACCCCACCTAGACCCACCTACCCACCCAGATCTACCAACCAATGTATGACTACCCCACCTAGACCCACCTACTCACCCAGATCTACCATCCAATGTATGACTACCCCACCTAGACCCACCTACTCACCCAGCTCTACCAACCAATGTATGACTACCCCACCTAGACCCACCTACCCACCCAGATCTACCAACCAATGTATGACTACCCCACCTAGACCCACCTACTCACCCAGATCTACCAACCAATGTATGAATACCCCACCTACTCACCCAGATCTACCAACCAATGTATGAATACCCCACATAGACCCACCTAATTGCCCAGATCTACCAACCAATGTATGAATACCCCACCTAGACCCACCTACTCACCCAGATCTACCAACCAATGTATGCATACCCCACCTAAACCCACCTACTCACCCAGATCTACCAACCAATGTATGAATACCCCACCTACCCACCCAGATCTACCAACCAATGTATGAATACCCCACCTAGACCCACCTACTCACCCAGATCTACCAACCAATGTATGAATGCCCCACCTAGACCCACCTACCCACCCAGATCTACCAACCAATGTATGACTACCCCACCTACCCACCCAGATCTACCAACCAATGTATGACTACCCCACCTAGACCCACCTACCCACCCAGATATACCAACCAATGTATGAATACCCCACCTACCCACCCAGATCTACCAATCAATGTATGGATACCCCACCTAGACCCATCTACCCACCCAGATCTACCAACCAATGTATGAACACCCCACCTAAATCCAACTACCCACTCAGATCTACCAACCTGCCTAGACCAACCTACACACCAAGATCTACCAACCAAGGTATGAATGCCCCTGCTATAGCCACCCACCCAGATCTACCAAAGACCCACCCACTCACCCAACAAATATATATTAATACCTTGTCTAAACCAATCTACTCACCCAGATCTATCAATCGATGAATGCATACCCTGTCTAGACGTACTTACCCACCAAGAATTACCAACCAATATATAAATACACCTCCTGGACCCACCTACATTTTCAGATCTACCAACCAATGTATAAATACGTCACCCAGACCCACCTACCCACCCATATCTATCAACCAATGAATGAATACCCTGCCTAAGCCCACCTACTGACCAAGATCTGACAACCAGTGTATGAATACTGGGCTTAGACCCATCAACCAAACAATATATCAATACTTGGCCTAGGCCCACCTACCCCCCCCCCCCCATATCTACCAACCAATTTATCAATAGCCCACCTCACCTGCCAATGCCTACCCATCCAGATCTACTAACCAGTGTATAAATCCCCTGCCCAGACCCACCTATCCACCCAGATGTACCAACCGATAAATTAATACCCTGCCTAGACCCACCCACCTACCCTGATTTACCACCCAAAGTATGAATACCCCACCTACCCACCCAGTTTTAGCAATCAATGTATGAAAACCCCACCTATAGCCACCTTCTCACCCATATGTAATAACAAATTAATTAATACCCACTTACCTACCCAGATCTACAAACCAATGTAAGAAGACTTGGCCTAGACCCACCAAATCTATCAAACAATGTATTAATACCCCACCTAGATCCACCTACCTACCCATATGTACCAACTAATATATGAATTCCTTGTTTAGTCCCACCTACTCACCCAGATCAACCAATGAATGATTAGCCTGTCTAGACCCACGTATTCACCCGACTCTACCAACCAATGTATGACTACCTGGCCTAAGCCCACCTACCCACCTAGATCTACCAACCAATGTAACAATATTCCACCTAGACCCACCTACCCACCCAGAACTACGCAGTATAAATACCTTGCCAAGACCCACCTACTTACCAGATGTACCAACCAATAAGTGAATACCCCACCTAGATCCACCCACCTTCATCAATTTACATCTCCCATACCTGCAGAGTCAGATCTATAGATCAGTAAAATATGAATACACCCCTCCCCTGAGGAAGCAGTGAGGGGCAGAACAATACCAGCATTTTATGTGTTTTTATTATGCCCTCTGTGTTCTTATATTACGACAAGTGTTGGTCAGGTGACTGATGCCTGTATTTTATATTCCCCTTCCCAGGTCAGTCTGTATGCCGCCACCCACTGGACCCCATAATGTAGGCTTTGGACGCTGGCCCTACCTTCCCGTGATGCTCCATCCGCTAATGGCCTGTCACCACCTGCGGAGATGACGGCTAGTGATCTGCGGGGTCGTCCCTTCTACTGCCGAGAATGGGTCTTGCAGAGGCTTCAGCACTGTCTGGAGGGGCTGGGGGGAGCGCAGGCCCCTGGAATCCTCATCACAGGGGCCCCCGGCGCAGGGAAGACGGCCTTGTCTACGGAGATCCTCTGGCCGTCTTCAGAGGCAGGGAAGAACGCTCGCCTTGGCCCCCGTGTCCTGGCACACCACTTCTGCCAGGCGCACACGCATGCCAGTTTGGACCCTTTGCACTTCATACAGAGCCTGGCACGCCAACTGCGCCACAGCCCGCTCATCAAAGGCTACCGGGGAGAGGCCGACACCGATGCGTGTAAGGGTGATCTGAACGAGCTATTCAAAAGGTGAGGAAATAGTGCTCCCACCCCTGAGGTTCTCTAGTATATCTGTTTATATGTAGGCTTTGTATCCCCACCTGTCTGTCAATGTCTCTGTTAGCTTCAGACTCTGTGGCCACAAAGGTTTCTTCAAGTAATCTGCTATTTGTACAAAGTTTGGCCTCCACCTTTTTAGAATCTGTAGTCTCTCTGTACACGGTCTGGTACCTGTGGGTATGAGGTGTATTTGTTGTAGACTTTTTGGCCTTGTAGTGTAGGGTTGGTAGTGCATCTTCTACTAACAGACTGTATGGCCCCCTGTAATCTGTAAATTGTGTGGCAACGCCCCTGAGGGTCAGTTATCGCTATAATGTTGTGCACTTGCTATCTGTATACATGTAGTCTATCTTATTTCTGTACCCCCCACCCCTGAGAATCTGTACCTGTAAATTGTGTGGCACTGCCCCTGAGGGTCAGTAATGAAATTTCCTATATTGTTGTGTATCTGAGGGCTGTGTGATTTCGCCCCTTAGACATGCAGTGTATCTTATTTCTGTACCCCCCACCCCTGATGATCTGTAGTGTACCTGTAAATTGTGTGGCACCTCCCCTGAGGGTCTATACTGAATTCTGTATAATGCTGTTATTTATCTGCAGGCTGTACTATCCCAAAGACATGCAGTGTATCTTATTTCTGTACCCCCCACCCCTGAGAATCTGTACCTGTAAATTGTGTGGCACTGCCCCTGAGGGTCAGTAATGAAATCTCTATATTGTTGTGTATCTGAGGGCTGTATGATCTCGCCCCTTAGACATGCAGTGTATCTTATTTCTGTACCCCCAACCCCTGAGAATCTGTACCTGTAAATTGTGTAGCACTGCCCCTGAGGGTCAGTAATGAAATCTCTATATTGTTGTGTATCTGCGGGCTGTATGATCTCGCCCCTTAGACATGCAGTGTATCTTATTTCTGTACCCCCCACCCCTGAGAATCTGTACCTGTAAATTGTGTGGCACTGCCCCTGAGGGTCAGTAATGAAATCTCTATATTGTTGTGTATCTGCGGGCTGTATGATCTCGCCCCTTAGACATGCAGTGTATCTTATTTCTGTAGTGTACCTGTAAATTGTGTGGCACCTCCCCTGAGGGTCTATACTGAATTCTGTATAATGCTGTTGTCTATCTGCAGGCTGTACCATCCCAAAGACATGCAGTGTAGCTTATTTCTGTAACTCCCACCCCTGAGAATCTGTACCTGTAATCTGTAAATTGTGTGGCACAGCCCCTGAGGGTCAGTAATGAAATTTATATATTGTTGTGTATCTGCAGGCTAAATGATCTTGCCCTTTAGACATGCAGTGCATCTAATTCCTGCAACTCCTTTGCCCCCACCCCTGAGGATCTGTAGTCTACCTGTAAATTGTGTGGCACCTCCCCTGAGTGTCTATACCAAATTCTCTATAATGGTGTATATCTGCAGGTTGTATGATCCCACCCCACAGATGTAGTGTATCTTGAGTCTGTGACTCTTTGGCCCCACCCCTGAGGATCTGTAGTGTATCTGTGATCTGTAAATTGTGTGGCATTATAGAAGCCTCTATAATGTGTATCTGCTAACTGTAGACTGTATAATCTCACCCCCATGGTTTATTTTATTTCTGTAACTCTGTGGCCCCACCCCTGATGACCTGTAATGCTTTTAAAATGTCTCTAAGAACAAAAACAGAAATTTGAATATATTTTAGCTTATCTGCCCTTAGGTGGCTGCATTGGTTTTCTTTCTTTCTTCCTTTATTTTCACCTGATGATCCTGCCAGTAACGCACACTTCCTGTTCTAGGTTGAAAACACTAACTCACTGTACTGTATATATGGAGGAGCAGCGTTGTCACCCTATTACAGGACAGCACTACAGAACATCTTCCCCCCTCTCCATAATGTAGGGGGCAGGTGTTCTGCAGTCCACGGGGAGATCTTAGAACTGTATAACTGGAGCACAGGAAGTTTTCCCGCTCACTGGATTATTGGCAGGACGAATAGGTTGTTTTGCACCTATAACAACACACTCTTAACCACTTGACCACTGGGCACTGAAACCCCCTTCCTAACCAGACCAATTTTCAGCTTTCGGTGCTCTCACACTTTGAATGACAATTACTCAGTCATGCAACACTGTACCCAAATTAATTTTGTGTCCTTTTTTTCACACAAATAGAGCTTTCTTTTGGTGGTATTTAATCACTGCTGGGTTTTTAATTTTTTGCGCTATAAATCAAAAAATACAGAAAATTCGGTAAAAAATTAAAATAAAAAATTCTTTGTTTCTATTAAAAATTATTGGCGAGTATTGCGCAGTGGTGGCAGAGTATTGCGCAGTGGTGGCAGAGTATTGCGCAGTGGTGGCAGAGTATTGCGCAGTGGTGGCAGAGTATTGCGCAGTGGTGGCAGAGTATTGCGCAGTGGTGGCAGAGTATTGCGCAGTGGTGGCAGAGTATTGCGCAGTGGTGGCAGAGCAATGTGGTTGCAGAGTATTGCACAGTGGTTGCAGAGTATTGCACAGTGGTTGCAGAGTATTGCACAGTGGTTGCAGAGCAATGTGGTGGCAGAGTATTGCACAGTGGTTGCAGAGCAATGTGGTGGCAGAGTATTGCACAGTGGTTGCAGAGCAATGTGGTGGCAGAGTATTGCACAGTGGTTGCAGAGCAATGTGGTGGCAGAGCATTGCACAGTGGTGGCAGAGCATTGCACAGTGGTGGCAGAGCATTGCACAGTGGTGGCAGAGCATTGCACAGTGGTGGCAGAGCATTGCACAGTGGTGGCAGAGCATTGCACAGTGGAGTATTGCACAGTGGTGGCAGAGCATTGCACAGTGGTGGCAGAGCAATGTGGTGGCAGAGTATTGCACAGTGGTGGCAGAGTATTGCACAGTGGTGGCAGAGTATTGCACAGTGGTGGCAGAGTATTGCACAGTGGTGGCAGAGTATTGCACAGTGGTGGCAGAGTATTGCACAGTGGTGGCAGAGTATTGCACAGTGGTGGCAGAGCAATGTGGTGGCAGAGTATTGCACAGTGGTGGCAGAGTATTGCACAGTGGTGGCAGAGTATTGCACAGTGGTGGCAGAGCATTGCACAGTGGTGGCAGAGCATTGCACAGTGGTGGCAGAGCATTGCACAGTGGTTGCAGAGCATTGCACAGTGGTTGCAGAGCATTGCACAGTGGTTGCAGAGCATTGCACAGTGGTTGCAGAGCAATGTGGTGGCAGAGTATTGCACAGTGGTGGCAGAGCATTGCAGGCACTGACCAGCGCTGTGGGCACTACACATCCAGCCCACAGCGCTGGTCCCGTCTCTCCCCCTCTCCGCTTCTCCCCTCTCACTGTACCGATCGGTTTGTGTACATGTGATCGCTCCGTCATTTGACGGAGCGATCACGTGGTAAACGGCCGCTATCAGCGGCTGTTTACCGTGATGCGCCGGGTCCTCGGGACCCGGCGGTCACGGATGTTCCCGAGTGTTCCCGGGAGCAAGTTTCTGGGAGGACGTCCACTTAGAACAAGCCGGCCGCGCTGTAGACGTCTTCCGACTATGGCGCGGTCGGCATGTGGTTAATTGTATATTTCTGGGGTCGGCCATCTAGCTCCTACCTCTATATAGTAAGGGGACTCTTTATTTTATTAGCATTACTCATGCCGTCTGTCCGTGTACTGAGTAGCGATAATTTATCACGGCTTAATAAACTGACATCTCGGTGTTTCTGTGAATTTCTGGTGCTGTAAAGTCTCACGAGATTCCAGTATCGGAGGGCCGTTCTCCACTGTTTGAAGCGTTTTGTAGATCTCTTCACTCCTCCAAAGGAGAAGCGATCTACAAAGCTTCATAAACTGGCCTCCAGAGGAGAACCATTTCCTCTGAGAATGCCGGAGAATGGAGCAGTGAAACGGACACCGAGGTATTCTTGGGTAACTAATGTGGAGACGGGTTCAGGAGAACCTTTTTGAGGGGATGTTCTGTAGCAGGATGGCCTTGCTGACACATTTTTGCTTTTGTTGAGGGTGATCCTTGCTGACATGCAGGTGGCACATCTTACTGACTTCGGAGGGCCTTAGAATGGCTTATCTTCTTGCAGAATGGGGTCTACTGACGTCATTTCTTCTGCCAGGTGGTGTTTAGTTCCTGGCATTATATATTGTTTCGGGAAGGCCTCTGGGTATTGTTTTGTTCTTGCTGCATTGGGTTCCTTCTTTGACCTGTCTTGTTGCAGGGTGACCTTACTGATGTCTTTTATTTCTGGTAAGTTGTGTTGCCTTAGAGGAGCCTTCGCTGACATGTTGTTATACTGATGTACAGTCGTCATTTCCTGACACGTGGCCTTCTCGTAGGGTGTTTCCTCACGGACGTGGGCTCATTGCAGGCTGGTCTTCCTTTTTACGAACATCTAGTCATATTGCTTGGTGATTCCTAATTTACCTGCATAAGACCTCATTGCTGGATGGTGCTCAATTTAGTGATTTCTTGGTTGATAGGTGTCCTCATTGTGGGTGGGTTCTTCAGAGGTTACAGAGGTGTCTTTATTGCAGGCTGATCTTCCATTTATTGATGTGGCTTCTTTACAAGCTGGTTGATGTCCTCATGGTGGGTTGGTCCTCAGTTCATTGACATATTCACGGCAGTCTGGTCCTTCATTTTCTGACGTGGCATCTTTGCAGGCTGGGTGATAGGTTTCCTCATGGTGGGTCATCTATTGACATGGCTCTTTTTCAGCCTGGTTGATTGGTGTCCTCATGGTGGGTGGGTCATCTATAGACATGGCTCTTTTGCAGCCTGGTTGATTGGTGTCCTCATGGTGGGTGGGTCCTCTATCAACCAGCCTTCAAAAGAGCCATGTCAATAGAGGGCCCACCCACCATGAGAACACCTAATAACATGGCTATTTTGTAGGCTGGTTGATAGGTGTCCTCATGGTGGGTAGATCCTCTATTGACATGGCTCTTTTGCAGGCTGGGTGATAGGTGTCCTCATGGTGGGTGGGTCCTCCTATTGACATGGCTCTTTTGCAGGCTGGTTGATAGGTGCCCTCATGGTGGGTGGGTCCTCCTATTGACATGGCTCTTTTGCAGGCTGGTTGATAGGTGTCCTCATGTTGGGTAGGTCCTCTATAGACATGGCTCTTTTGCAGGCTGGTTGATGGGTGTCCTCATGGTAGGCGGGTCCTCTATTGACATGTTTTTTTATCAGGGTGGTTGATAGGTGTCCTCATGGTGGGCGGATCCTCTATTGACATGGCTCTTTTGCAGCCTGGTTGATTGGTGTCCTCATGGTGGGCGGGTCCTCTATTGACATGGCTCTTTTGCAGCCTGGTTGATTGGTGTCCTCATGGTGGGTGGGTCCTCTATCAACCAGCCTTCAAAAGAGCCATGTCAATAGAGGGCCCACCCACCAGGAGAACACCTAATAACATGGCTCTTCTGCAGGCTGGGTGATAGGTGTCCTCATTGTGGGTGGGTCCTCTTTTGACATGGCTCTTTTGCAGGCTGGTTGATAGGTGTCCTTATGGTGAGCGGGTCCTCCTATTGACATGGCTTTTTTGCAGGCTGGGTGATAGGTGTCCTCATGGTGGGCGGGTCCTCTATTGACATGGTTTTTTTGTAGGCTGGTTGATAGGTGTCCTCATGGTGGGTAGGTCCTCTATTGACATGGCTCTTTTGCAGGCTGGTTGATAGGTGCCCTCATGGTGGGTGGGTCCTCTATTGACATGGCTCTTTTGCAGGCTGGTTGATAGGTGCCCTCATGGTGGGTGGGTCCTCCTATTGACATGGCTTTTTTGCAGGCTGGTTGATAGGTGTCCTCATGGTGGACCAGTCCTCTATAGACATGTCTCTTTTGCAGCCTGGTTGATTGGTGTACTCATGGTGGGCGGGTCCTCTATCAACCAGCCTTCAAAAGAGCCATGTCAATAGTGGGCCCACCCACCATGAGAACACCTAATAACATGGCTCTTTTGTAGGCTGGTTGATAGGTGCCCTCATGGTGGGTGGGTCCTCCTATTGACATGGCTCTTTTGCAGGCTGGGTGATAGGTGTCCTCATGGTGGGCGGGTCATCTATAGACATGGCTCTTTTGCAGCCTGGTTGATTGGTGTCCTCATGGTGGGTGGGCCCCCCTATTGACATGGCTCTTTTGCAGGCTGGGTGATGGGTGTCCTCGTTGTAGGTGGGTTCTTCATTTACTGACCTGTCTTCATTGCACGCTGGTCCTCCATTTATTGACATGGCTTCTTTTCAAGCTGGTTGATGGGTGTCTTCATTTACTGAGATGTCTTAATTGCAGGCTGGTCCTTCATTTATTGGTGTGGGTGGTGTGCAAGCTGGTTGGTGTCTTCATGGTGGGCCTGTCCTCCATTCACTGACATATATGGCCTCCTTCCAGGCTGGTCCTTCATTTTGTGATGTAGCATCTATATAGACTGGTTGATGGGTGTCCTCATTGTGGGTGGGTTCTTCATTTACTGACATGCCCCCATTGTAGGCTGATCCTCCCTTTATTGACATGGCTTCTTTGCCAGCTGGTTGGTGTCTTCATGGTGGGCCTGTCCTCCGTTCACTGACATAAATGGCCTCCTTCCAGCCTGGTCCTTCATTTTGTGATGTAGCATCTATATAGACTGGTTGATGGGTGTCCTCATTGTTGGTGGGTTCTTCATTTATTGACATATGTTCTCTTCTCCGCAGGCTGATCCTTCCTTTGTATTGATTTGGCTTCTTTGCAAGATGGTTGATGGTTGTCTTCATGGTGGGCTGGTCTATTTACTGACACGTCTTCTCGTTGCAGGCTGGTCCTCTTGCCGCTGGCAGAGCTTCCACCTCCTTCCCAGAACCTCTTGCTGCTGGTGGATTCTGTGGACGAGACCTGCTGCTGTTGTCATTCGGATGGATTTGGGGCGGAGTCCAGCTGTACCATCGCAGAATTGCTGGCCAATCACCATGAGCTGTTCCCACCGTGGCTGCTGCTGGTGTGTACGGCACGGAGGCAAAACAAGACCGTCACCAGGATGTTTACAGGTGAGCACGGGGGGGGGGGGGGGGGAATTTATCCCGGTGGCATGCATGACGATGTATGCAAATCTCCCCAGACCAGACCAGTTCTAATAGACACGCTCCCTAGACACGTAGCTGTAGTAGATCTGTGGTGGCCTGTAGGTGTCTACTGTGAAATAGACTAAGGAATTCTATCCTAATGTGGCTGTGTTGAGGATGTTCCCCATAGTCCTCCACTCCTTCTGCAGTTATTTCACAACACTCTACAAAGCAAAGTGATGTGCAGTTACCCTGTAGGAACCAATCATAAATCGCCTTGATTACCCACTAACCGTGGGTGTGGCAGCTGCATTTGTTTCCTTTTTTTCAGGCTTTTCGCCTGGTGATCCTGCCAGTAACACACTCCTTGTCCTAGAGTGACCACGCCCACTCTTCATACTGTGTCTACAGTAAGGAGGAGCAGCGTTGTCACCCTACATACTCATCGGGCCGTCTTTAATATTGATTGGACCCTGGGCAAATGTTTTCTTGGGGCCCCCCCATACAGTTTCGCTCTCCACCTGCTCTGAGACATACAATAAATAGCAGCTAGACTTATAATCCAGTTTACTGTATCAGATCAGGCAGCGATTGGGATTGGTTGCTAGAGGTCACAGTGTATCATTACTGCTTACTGACTGGTTGCTAGAGGTTACAGCACACATTACGGCTCACTGATTAGTTGCTAGATGTTACAGCACATTATTTCTGGTTGTTGACTGGTTGCTAGAGATTACTGTACAGTAATACTGCTCACTAATTGGTTGCTAGAGGTTACAGTGTATCATTACCGCTTACTGACTGGTTGCTAGAGGTTACAGCACACATTACGGCTCACTGATTAGTTGCTAGGTGTTACAGCACATTATTTCTGGTTGTTGACTGGTTGCTAGAGATTACTGTACAGTAATACTGCTCGCTAATTGGTTGCTAGAGGTCACAGTGTATCATTACCGCTTACTGACTGGTTGCTAGAGGTTACAGCACACATCACGGCTCACTGATTAGTTGCTAGATGTTACAGCACATTATTTCTGGTTGTTGACTGGTTGCTAGAGATTACTGTACAGTAATACTGCTCGCTAATTGGTTGCTAGAGGTTACAGTGTATCATTACCGCTTACTGACTGGTTGCTAGAGGTTACAGCACACATTACGGCTCACTGATTAGTTGCTAGATGTTACAGCACATTATTTCTGGTTGTTGACTGGTTGCTAGAGATTACTGTACAGTAATACTGCTCGCTAATTGGTTGCTAGAGGTTACAGTGTATCATTACCTCTTACTGACTGGTTGCTAGAGGTTACAGCACACATCACGGCTCCCTGATTAGTTGCTAGATGTTACAGCACATGATTTCTGGTTGTTGACTGGTTGCTAGAGATTACTGTACAGTAATACTGCTCGCTAATTGGTTGCTTGAGGTTACAGCACATCATCTCCTCACTGCAGGGGGCATGATATACGTGCCCCCTGCATCTCTGCCACATTCAGCAGGTTTCTCACGGTGCTTCAGGGGTGGGACTGCAGTCTCTTATCTCTTAGTGCTGAACGATGGCATAATACAGCAAGTAAAGGTGGCCCTATCGTTTGTGTAGCTGCACAAGGGCCCTTTGAGACATAGGGGCCCATTTATGATAGATGGATTAGATGAGTGCTGGGACCCCTTGTACTGTCATGTAGACCTGGATATGGCTCATTTCTAAGTAGCTGATTGATATTATTGATACATAAGAGTTTCGCTTGGCTAGTAGTTGAATAGGAGGGGGGGGGAGAGAAATGATCTTGCACAGGGGCCCCTAGGGTCCCACAGCAGTATGTTTATGTCCCCTTGACAGGTGGTATATAAAAATTTCCTATTTGGCTGCAGTGTATTGTTCAATGTAACCCAAGTCTTCTTTATTTATTGCATGTATAAGATAATAAATTCCATTTATTACAGGATATACATTATTCACATCATATACGTCAGGGGTCTCCAAACTGTGGCCCAAGGGCCGGATGTGGCCCTTTGCTTGCCTTTATCTACTACTCCAAGTGACACCAATGATGGGGCATCATTTTCATTCACTGATGCCCAGCCATTTTCTGCTCCCACTGGCCACAGTCTGGCCCCCCTAAAGAACAGTAAATTGTCCCTTTGCTCACAACGTTTGGAGACCCCCCTGGTATAGGTGATGTAGTTTGAAGATCCCATTGGTAATTATCATCCTTTTTTGTTTTCCTGCAGGTTTCCGGAGACTGTGCCTGGACGACCTCCGCAAAGCTCACATTGTACGCGACGTACAGCAGTACATCCTGTGCCGCCTGGACAGCGAGGAGACTCTGCGGCAGCACCTGACCCTGGACACCGCCGAGATGCTCAACCAACTTCACATAAAGAGCAACGGCTGCTTCCTGTACCTGGAACGCGTACTGGACGGGGTGTCCGAGGGCACCATCCTCCTCCGAGAGGTCCGCCATATCCCCGGCACTCTCAACGGGCTCTACCTGTGGCTGTGCCAACGATTGTTCTCCGGGCGCCAGTTCTGCCAGGTGCAGACGCTGCTGAACGGCATCCTGGCATCGCCGTCTCCGATCTCGCCCTCCCAGTTGCACAGAGCCGTGTGGACCAAACAAATGAAGGGCTGGAGCACCGAGGACTTTAACAAGGTCTTGGAGTCTATCTCCTCCTTGCTTCGCCCCCCGGCGGGGGTCTCTCGGAGCTGGCTGGTGCTTTTCCATCACAGCTTCTCGGAGTGGCTGCTGGACGTCAAGTACTGCACACAGAAGTATCTCTGCAGCATACCCGAGGGCCACAGTATGCTGGCCATGAGCTTATCAACAAGGGCACCCGATCTGTCCCCTACCGAGGTCCAACAACTCGCCAGGCACCTCTTGATGTCGGATCTCCGAGGGCTAGATCCATCTCACCTGGCTCTATGGCTTTTGTGGACCGGGGTGCCCGTGTCGGACTGCCTGGCCTCGGACATTCCTCTAGAACTAGAGGTTTTGCAGCTGCTGCTCTTGGCCAAATCTACAGTAGATGGAGTTTCGGCTGTGGAAGACTCCGGGGCTCTGAGAAGGACCCTAGAGCGTGGCGGCTCTATGGAAATGTTATTGGATGGCGGAAGTAGCCTCAACAAACGGGATCGAGCAGGACGGACCTTGCTGGCTGCAGCAGCCCATGCTGGGAATCTGGAAGTTGTGACTCTAATGATTTCCAGGGGAGCTAGTCTAGAGTCCACGGATGAAGATGGGCAAACTCCTCTAGGCCTGGCAGCTCACCAGGGCCATCTCTGGGTGGTTGAGATCCTTCTGCAACATGGTGCCCGTCATGATCACACGGACAGTCGGGGGTGGACTCCCCTGCGGGCTGCCTCTTGGGGAGGCCACACAGAGGTGGTGGAAGCACTTCTTGCCGCTGGAGCTCAGCCTGACATCTCTGGCTGTGATGGACGCACGGCGCTGAGGGCAGCGGCCTGGGGAGGGCACGAGGGGCCTGCGAAGGCCCTGCTAAAAGCTGGAGCTGGGATCGACCAGGCTGATGTGGAGGGCAGGACTCCCCTCATGGCTGCTGCATATATGGGTCACCGCTCAGTGGCAGAACTCTTGCTGGAATCTGGGGCTAATGTGAATACATGTGATTTAGAGGGCCGGACTGCCCTTGCCGTAGCCTGTCTGTGCATGCCCTCCGGGAACACCTATCCAGAGATGGTATCTCTGCTACTGGAATATAGTGCAAATCCAGAGCTGGAAGATAAAGAAGGGGTCACACCGCTGCTGGTGGCTGCTTATGAGGGGAAAGAAGAGGTGGCGGAGCTTCTGCTTGAGGCGGGTGCTGACCCTGATAAACCTGGCAAAGGTCATATGACGCCACTACTTGCAGCCGCCTTAGGGGGCCACGCTGAAACGGTGCGGGTCCTGCTTCTGTGGGGTGCTGCCACTGACGTTATGGACACGGAGGGGAGGACGGCACTCCTCCTGGCATCTGCTGCTGCGGGAGGAGAAGAGGCCGCCAGGGTCTTGCTGGACAGGGGGCTTAATGAAAATCACCAAGACATACTGGGATGGACTGCGCTTCACTGGGCCGCCTGCGAAGGACGGAAAAATGTCTGTCGCACCCTGATAGAAGGAGGAGCCAAGCTGGGCATGAGAGACAGTGAGGGGAACACCCCGCACATGCTGGCAGCTCAGGAAGGGCACACAGGCTGTGTAGATTTACTGATTAACCGCGGCTCCCCGGTAGACCAGCGTGGCAGTGACCAAATGACGGCTTTATGCTTTGCCGCTCTCGGGGGCCACAAGGGCACAGTGAAATTACTACTGAAAAAAGAAGCGGACCCCGATGTTAAAGCCAGTCAAGGAAAGCCCCTCCTGTACCTGCTGGCCCTGCAAGGACTGACGGACGTGGTCGAAATTTTGTTTGACTACAGAGCCAACCCCGAGGTAAGAGACTGGGAGGAACGCACGGCTTTGCACGCCTCCTGCTGGCAAGGAGACTGGGAAATGGCACGGATTCTTCTGCAAAAGGGCAAAGCCAACTGCAATGCCTTCGACAAGGAAAGAAGGACTCCATTACACTGTGCCGCATGGAGAGGGCACGTCAATATCGCCCACCTTCTTCTAGAGAACGGGGCTTTTATCGATGCACAGTGTTCACAAGGTGCTACCCCTCTCTGTATCGCCGCTCAAGAGGGACACGAAGAGCTGGCCCGGGTGCTGCTGGAGGAGGGCAAGGCCAGCCCCTTCCATGCAGACCATTATGGCCGGACCCCGATAAGGGTTGCAGCAAAAGGAGGACACATGGCAATCGTAAATCTCTTGGAGAAACATGGTGTTCCACCATACCAAGGCTTGATAGGAAAGCGTCCCCAGAGAGACACTATTCAGAAGGAAGTGGTGGACGGGACTGGTGGTAGCTGGTCTACCCTTTCTCCAGTTTCCACAGGTAGCCAATCACTGGACAACTCTCTAAAGAGCTCCAAAGGATCAATATTAACGTCATCCACCTACCACTCCCAGGCAACTGTGCCAGCAGACAGTCTGACTTTTACTCAGCAGGTTCAGCAGCACTCTCTTCCTCGCAGCCGTTCACGTCAAGCCGTGGCCCTCACCGGCATGTTTAGTGGCCAAGTCCTTCCCGAACTTAAACCTAATCAAATTCCAGCTGCATCGGGCTTGGATCAGACCTCCAACCTGCACCAAGATCTTGTCCGATCAGAAGTGATTGGTGCGCCCTCTCAGAACCCAAGTTCCCCTGACCGTGATTTAAAAAGAAACGGGATTCTCACAAACCCAAAATACGGAAGCCCCACCTATTCTCGTTTCAAGGCAGGAGATTATGTCCCTCCTCCAAACAGGAATTCCAGCTCCAGGTCCTACAGCAGGACAGCAGACCCCGGGGAGGACCAAAACAGGAGTTCTGGATACTCTTCAAGCCAAGCTGGCACCGAGAGGGAACTCTACCACAGAAAGAACGTGGACTCTGCAGAAAACACTAAAAATATTGTGCAATTTGCCGTTAAAACCGGGAGACCGGAGCCTTCACCCCAGATCATTGGGACTTCTATGTCTTCTCCAAAGAATAGTCCCACTTCTTTGACCCCCTCCAAGAAAACTGTGGAACATGTTTATTCCCCAAATAAGCCCCCAAATCCTTTGTCGCCCCCTTCAAGGTGTGAGGACCCGGTCTACTCTGCAAAAAAGCCTGTGGACTTTGTATACTCTCCTAAGAGAACTGCAGATGAGGCGTCCTCGCCCACTAGAACCGCAAAGGACCCACAGTTTTGTGGTACCAGGGACCAAACTGGCTCGCCAAGCCCATTGAACTCTCCAGTTATCTCCATGACCACTATGGACCCTCAGCTCCACCTCAAACAAGCCATCAAGCTGCAGTTCGAGGGCCGCACGTGTGGGTTCAACTTCAGGAAGGAGACTCCGCTGTGAGGTGGGTACATCAACTGCCTGTAGTTTATCACTTGTAGATGCTTAAATTTGTCAGCTGGCTTTTGGCATTTTTTTTTAAATATAGTTTAAACATTACTGTCAGTTTTCTTTGTCTGAGATTTTGCCTAGTTTCCTGTCTCTGTGACTCATGTACAAAAAATATGGTTGTCAACATGGTCAGCAACGACATGGTCAGCAACAAAAATATTGTCCAACATTTTAAAAATCCCGACTCAAGCCACAACGTCATCTTGGCTTTTGATAGAAGGGTTAGAGTAGCCATTCTCGATCAAGGTTCATCCAGGATTTGCCAGGGGTTCCTTGAGCTGTGGCTGATCAACCTCCCAACATCACTTGGCCAGCTGCGTGACACCAATGATCTTGTTGGCTGCCTAAAAGAGGGGTCACTCTTCCATCTGACCACCCCCCCCCCCCACATTAATTGAGTTTAGCAGGGTTTCTGTGAAACCTGAAAATCAATGCAAGGGTTCCTCTGGGGCAGAAATGTTGAGAGAGGCTGAGTTAGAACCATAATTAGGTAGTTTTTCGTCCTGGGGAGATCTTTTCACTTCCTGTGTGATTGGCAGGACGAACTCTCCTTAGTGGTAAACACAGTTGGCAATTAAAACATGGCAGAGGTTATAATCCTTCCCTACACTAACCAACACCAACCACCTAAAATGTTTTGGCTGATGAACTTTATAGGAAGACACAGACCTACTTGGGTATCCCAATTGGACCTAGACCTACTTGGGTGTCCTAGTTGGACCTAGATTTAGAGTTAGACCTACTTGGGTGGCCCAATTGGACCTAGACCTTCTTGGGTTGCCCAATTGGACCTAGACCTACTTGGGTGTCCCAATTGGACCTAGACCTACTTGGGTGTCCCATATTGGACCCAGACCGACTTGGGTGTCCCATATTGGACCTAGACTGGGACCTAAACCTACTAGAGTGTCCCATATTGGACCTGCTTGGGTGTTCCAATAGAACCTAGACCACCTTGGGTGTCCTAATTGGACCTACACGTAGATCTACTTGGGTATCCCTAGATCTAGACCTGCTTGGATGTTCCAATTGGACATAGACCTACTTGGGAGTCCCAATTGGACCTGGACCTAGACCTGCTTGGGTGTCCCAATAGAATCTAGACCTTTTTGGGTGTCCCAATAGAATCTAGACCATTTTGGGTGTCCTAAATGAACTTAGACCTACTTGGGTGTCCCAACTGGACCTAGATCTAAAGCTAGACATACGTGGTTGTCCCAGTAGGACCTGGACCCACTTGGGTGTCCCAGTAGGACCTGGACCCACTTGGGTGTCCCAGTAGGACCTGGACCCACTTGGGTGTCCCAGTAGGACCTGGACCCACTTGGGTGTCCCAGTAGGACCTGGACCCACTTGGGTGTCCCAGTAGGACCTGGACCCACTTGGGTGTCCCAGTAGGACCTGGACCCACTTGGGTGTCCCAGTAGGACATGGACCCACTTGGGTGTCCCAGTAGGACCTGGACCCACTTGGGTGTCCCAGTAGGACCTGGACCCACTTGGGTGTCCCAGTAGGACCTGGACTCACTTGGGGGTCCCAGTAGGACCTGGACTCACTTGGGGGTCCCAGTAGGACCTGGACTCACTTGGGTGTCCCAGTAGGACCTGGACTCACTTGGGTGTCCCAGTAGGACCTGGACCCACTTGGGTGTCCCAGTAGGACCTGGACCCACTTGGGTGTCCCAGTAGGACCTGGACAGAGTAATATGAGGGCTGCTGGCTTTTCCTTCTGAAAATGCTAGTTTCCTGGCACTCCAAATGCTCCTGTGTGTTCTAATCTGGAACATATACCAGCAGTTGGATCAGAACTCCTGACCTGCAAAGAGGAGTCGGGAATGGCTCCCTACATATTCCTGTTGTACAGAATATTTTATTCAAAGTGTATCTAAACAACAAACCAAAGTGTCCTACATTGCAGCTTACCAGTCCTGGTGGCTGCATTTTCCTTTTTTATGCCTTCTTTACCTTTTTTGTCATCTGATGATCCTGCCAGTAACACACTTCCTGTCTCTAGGGTGACAACGCTCACTCATTGTACTATATCTATGGAGGAGCAGCATTGTCACCCTAGGGTAGGTCTACAGAGCCCTAATGGAGACCCTAGGACAGGATAGTTTAGAGGGAGATATACTGTGACTTCCATAGTAGTGATGTCTAATCCTTCTACGGAGGTCTCTCAGTGCATTCAATGGCACCATACATGACACAAGGAAGCCACAACGTACATTACTTTCTTGGTTTAATGAGTAATAAAAAAAATATATATATATATATATATATATATATATATATTATATATATATATATAATAATTTTTTTTTTTTTTTTTTTCAAATTCTTATTAACATTTATTCAGTAGAAACAAAGGATGGGACTTTTAAGGTGCCCAAAAAAAAAAATACAACATACCGGTAGGTATATAAAAAAAATATCTAATTTTATTTAAGCATGATTAAAATCATCATACAATGTCCACGTGATTAAAGAAACAGCAGTAACTACTTGCACTACGTGTTTCCCATACTATAGCTTCCTCAGGAGAACCCTTGATGAGTACTGCATGTATAATTACTGAATGATGAGCAATATCTTAGAAAAATCAGCTGCGGCCTGCAATTGGAGAGAAGAGGCGTGTTTTATACAGAGCGCTTTGAGGACTTATACATGCAGTACTCATCAAGGGTCTCCTGAAGAAGCCATCGTATGGCGAAACATGTAGAGCAAGGAGTTACTGCTGTTTCTTTAATCGCATGGACATTGTATGATGATACTATGATGATTTTAATCATGCTTAAATACATTTTGATACTTTTTTTTTATATATACCTATCTTGTATTTTTTTGGCACCTTAAAAGTCCCATCCTTTTCTTTCTACTAAATTCTTGTTAATTTAGGGATGTGGTGCCGTTGGCTTTCTAACATCCAGCTATTAATAACTTATTAACATTTAGTTTACCCTAACCACCTAACCAGCCCTAATTAAAGTAGACGTTTTCTTAATAAAGCAACTTTATTTATATATTTATTAGACATGTGCAATTCGTTTAGTTCCTAATTTGTTTTTTAACGAATTTTGACAAATTCGTTAATTCCGAATTTTTCAATTTCCGAATTTCAAAATTTGCGAAATTACGAATTTCTGAAATTGCCCAATTTCCGAATTTCCGAATTTCCGAATTTCGGATTTTCGGAATTGCGAATTTTCGGAAATTCAAAAATGTAAAAAATAGAAAATCTGAAAAAAAGAAAGTTATTATTTAGAATTAAACAGATTTTCTAACTATTAAATTATAGGTACTATTGGAGTTCCCTTTCAAATTTGTCTGTTAGTGAACGTAACGAGTATGAATTTATCCGAAGTTACGAATTATCTGAAATAACGAATGCCGCATTTAACCAAATGGAACATTAAAGATCTAATAATAATAAATAACAATAATAATAATAAAACCTTTTTCCATTTGTTTAGATGGGGCATTCGTTATTTCAGATAATTCGTAACTTCGGATAAATTCGTACTCCTTAATTTAATAGTTATAGTTATTAACCGATTTTCTTTCTTTATTCATATTTTCAAATTTTGGGATTTTCAAATCTTTGAATTCCAGAATTCCGAAAGTCCGAAAATTCCGAAAAACCGAAAATCCAAAATTCGAAAATTCGAAAATCCTGAATTTCGTAAATCCGAAAATTCGTAAAATTCGGAAATTCGGAAATTCGTAAATCCGAAAATTCAAAATTCGTAAATTCGTAAATTCGTAAATTCGTAAATCCGAAAATTCAAAATTCGTAAATTCGTAAATTCGTAAATTCGTAAATACGAAATTCGGGAATTCGAAAATACGAAATTCGGAAATGTGAAAATTTGGAAATCCGAACATACGAAATTCGAAAATACGAAAAATAGAAGTGTGAAAATTCCCGAAATTTCCGAATTTTCGATTTTCCGGATTTCCGAAAAAAGCAAAAAAACTAATGAAACAAATATGAACGAATTTTTTGTCAGTGCACATGTATGTATATGTATGTGTGTGTGTATATATATATATATGTATATGTATATGTATATGTATATGTGTATATATAATATATATATATATATATATATATATATGTATATGTGTGTGTGTGTGTGTGTGTGTGTGTATATGTGTATGTGTGTATATATATATATATATGTAGGTTTTCATTGAATTTCTGCTTTCTGGCCTAGATTGGGCAGTTAGGGGACTATTTATAGCATTAGCTGGCTGAATGTCCGAAACATTCCTCCAAGAGGAACAAACTTTTCTCCTATTTTTCATTTATTTTTTCCTCATAGAGTAATTTCTGAACCATCAGCTCCATCTAGTGGCCAAACTTTTCTGATTGAGGCGTTTCAGAAAACTTTACCTTATTTTGGCCACTAGACGGAGCTGGTGATGCAGGAATGATTCGATCAGTAAAACAATATGATCAAATTTGGGTAAATGTCTCTAGAGATATCCGTTGCCATTCACCACCAAATGAAAGTCCAGTTTGTCCTGAAAAAAAAAACAAAAACAAGGAATAATTCACTGAAATACACTGAGTAGTTGTGATGACGTGTACAGATTCACACTAAAGTTGCAAAACTGGTTTCAGGCAGTAAGAATTTTTTTTTTTTTTTTACCTTCAGGCATGAAGGGGGTTAACAAATATTTTCCTGGTGATTTTTTGTTTTGTTTTTCAAGTTTTTCTAACTATGAATATTAAACTTTTTTTATTTTGGTTTGATTTATTTTTTTCTGTATTGATAAAAGTTCAAAATTGAAGAAAAAAAAAATCTTTTATTTCAGATTTGTGGTGCACTGAAATTAAAACTTCTTGGTTGGTGAGCAGGAGGCTCGGGTAGGGGTGGTGGTGGTGGGTTGAGTTGTTGGGGAGGGATAGTGGTCGTGGTGGGTGGGAGGCTCGGGGACGGGTGGTGGTGGGTTGAGTGGTTGGGGAGGGGTGGTGGTGGAGGGGAGGCTCAGGGAGGAGTGGTGGTGGTGGGTTGAGTGGTTGGGGAAGGGTTGGTGGTCATGGTTGGTGGTGGGTGGGAGGCTCGAGGAAGGGGTAGTGGTGGTGGATTGAGTGGTTGGGGAGGGGTGGCGTTCATGGTTAGTGGTGGGTGGGAGGCTCGGGGAGGGGTGGTGGTGGATTGAGTGGTTGGGGAAGGGTTGGTGGTCATTGTTTTGTGGTGGGTGGGAGGCTCGGGTAGGGGTGGTGGATTGAGTGGTTGGGGAGGGGTGACGTTCATGGTTGGTGGTGGGTGGGTGGCTCGGGGAGGGGTGGTGATGGTGGTGGGTTGAGTGGTTGGGGAGGGGTAGTGGTCATGGTTTGTGGTGGGTAGGAGGCTCGGGGAGGGGTGGTGGTTGGTTAAGTTGTTGGGGAGGGGGGTGGTGGTGACTGTAGTGGGTTGAGTGGTTGGGGAGGGGTGGAGGGGTGGCAGTCATGGTTGGTGGTAGGCTCATGGAGGGTTGGTGGTGGGTTGAATGGTTGGGGAGGGGTGGCGGTCATGGTTGGTGGTGGGTGGGAGGATCAGAGAGGGATAGTGGTGGTGATGGTGGTAGTTTGAGTGGTTTGGGGAGGGGTGGTGGTCATGGTTGCTGGTGAGCGGGAGGCTTAGGGAGGGGTGTTGGTGGTGGGTTGAGTGGTTGGGGAGGGATAGTGGTCGTGGTGGGTGGGAGGCTCGGGAGGGGTGGTGGTGGATGGGAGGCTCAGGGGGGAGTGGTGGTGGTGGGTTGAGTGGTTGGGGGGGGGGGTGGTGGTCATGGTTGGTGGTGGGTGGGAGGCTCGAGGAAGGGGTAGTGGTGGTGGGTTGAGTGGTTAGGGAGGGGTGGTGATCATGGTTGCTGGTGGGTGAGAGGGGGGAGGGGGGTGGTGGTGGATGGAAGGAAGGCTCAGGGAGGGGTGGTGGGTTGAGGGGTTGGGGAGGGGGGTGGTGGATGGGAGGCTCAGGGAGGAGTGGTGGGTTGAGTGGTTGGGGAAGGGTTGGTGGTCATGGTTGGTGGTGGGTGGGAGGCTCGAGGAAGGGGTGGTGGTGGTGGGGGGGTGGTTGGGGGGGGTGGTGGGGGGGTTGCTGGGGGTGAGAGGGGGGGGAGGGGTGATGGTGGTGGGTTGAGTGGTGGTGGATGGAAGGAAGGCTCAGGGAGGGTTGGTGGGTTGAGTGGCTGGGGAAGGGTGGAGGTCATGGTTGCTGGTGGGTTGGAGGCAAAAGGAGGTGGTAATGGTGGTGGGTTGAGTGGTTGGGGAGGGGTGGTGGTGGATTGGAGGCTCAGGCAGGAGTGGTGGTGGGTTGAGTGGTTGGGGAGGGGTGGTGGTCATGGTTGGTGGTGGGTGAGAGGCTTGGGGAGGGGTGGTGGTGGGGTGAGTGATTGGGGAGGGGTGGTGGTCATGGTTGGTGGTGGGTGGGGGGGTGGGGGAGGGGTGGTGGTAGTGATGGATGTGGGTTGAGTGGTAGGGGAGGGGTGGTGGTCGTCAGGGGTGGTGGTGGTGGGTTGGGTGGGTGGGGAGGGGTAGAGGTCATGGTGGGTGGTGGGTGGGGGGTTGGGGGGGGGTGGTGGTGGGTTGAGTGATTGGGAAGGGGTGGTGGTCATGGTTGGTGGTGGGTGGGAGGCTCGGGGAGGGGTGGGGGGTGGTGGGGTGAGTGATGGGTTGGGGGGGGTTGAGTGGGGGGGGGGGAGGGGGGTGGTGGTCAGGTGGTGGGGGTGGTGGTGGGTTGAGTGGTTGGGGAGGGATAGAAGTCATGGTTGGTGGCGGGTTGAGTGGTTGGGGAGGGATAGAGGTCATGGTTGGTGGTGGGTGGGAGGTTTGGGGGAGGGGTGGTGGTGGGTTGAGTGATTGGGAAGGGGTGGTGGTCATGGTTGGTGGTGGGTGGGAGGCTCGGGGAGGGGTGGTGGTAGTGATGGATGTGGGTTGAGTGGTTGGGGAGGGGTGGTGGTCGTCAGGTGTGGTGGTGGTGGTGGGTTGAGTGGTTGGGGAGGGATAGAGGTCATGGTTGGTGGTGGGTTGAGTGGTTGGGGAGGGATAGAGGTCATGGTTGGTGGTGGGTGGGAGGCTTGGGGAGGGGTGTTGGTGGGTTGAGTGATTGGGGAGGGGTGTTGGTGGGTTGAGTGATTGGGGTAGTGGGGTGGCTGGTAAGTTTCATAAGGTGAGGATGGGTTTATTGATATCAGACTCACCAATATCTGTATTTACAGGTCCTGAACCAGAATCGGCATGGCGGTGAGCCGTGATGTGACCTCAGGGATGGTGCGGCAGCGAGCATCATGGAAGACACGGATTGGCTTGTATCGGAGGAGCAGGGACTTCCAGCCTGGCGAGGTGGTGCCATGTATTGCTAGGGCAAGCTTTGCCAACCCCCCATGACTACTAATGGAACTTTGGAAATTTACTTTTACTTTTTTTTTTTACTGACCACCTCAAGTATTTCAGAACTTCTATGGATACTAAACCCGTCACCGTTTTATACACCATCAGTATGCGAAAGTTATATAAATACCGCCAACAATAAAAGTGCCTTCTGTTATTAATGAAAACTCCATAGGGTGGCGCTGTTCCTTTAATGCACGGCACGCACCCGCCGCCTCCTTGGAGGAGAAGTATCTCTAGAAGGTTCCTCGCTCCCTACGGGGGGAATGTTGGGTCCCGTGTTGATCCATTGCTGTAGGGGGTGATGGGGCCCCTTCCCTCCCTGGGGGGTGACAGTGTGACTGGCCTGACTGTGTCCTCCCAGTGGCACCCACACGTTGGACAATCTGATACCCATACAAGGGGCTGAAGTCATGCATGCCAGGCCGGGTGGGTGTAAAGAATGACAGTCGGGGGTGGGACACCAGGGGGAGTATCACATGACATTGTTTATGCCTAGTGATTGGCTGTTAGACCCCCAGCAATGTCACATGGGAGGAGGTCACATGATCGCCCACGTGTGGAAGCATCGGGTATTGTTGGTGCATGTGGAGGAGGAAGGAGGTAGTGCTGGCGAGGTATTCGATGGGCGATTGGACCTCTTCGCCCTGAATGGTGAGATTGTCTGGGCACTGCATTGTAACCACAGTGTACAGGGTGCAGGGGTCAGGACTATGTAATGTACACCACAGGGTGCAGGGGTCAGGACTATGTATTGTACACCACAGGGTGCAGGGGTCAGGACTATGTATTGTACACCACAGTGTGCAGGGGTCAGGACTATGTATTGTACACCACAGTGTACAGGGTGCAGGGGTCAGGACTATGTATTGTACACCACAGGGTGCAGGGGTCAGGACTATGTATTGTACACCACAGTGTGCAGGGGTCAGGACTATGTATTGTACACCACAGTGTACAGGGTGCAGGGGTCAGGACTATGTAATGCACACCACAGTGTACAGGGTGCAGGGGTCAGGACTATGTAATGTACACCACAGTGTACAGGGTGCAGGGGTCAGGACTATGTAATGTACACCACAGGGTGCAGGGGTCAGGACTATGTAATGTGCAACACATGGCACAGAGAGTGGGGACCAGAACCATGCAACTTATGTCAGTGTACAGAGTGCAGGGGTCAGAACTATGCAATGAACATCATATAGTGGTGCAGGGGTCAGGACTATGTAATGCACACTATAGCAGTGCAGGGGTCAGGACTGTGTAATGCACACTATAATGGTGCAGGGGTCAGGACTATGTAATGCACACTATAGTGGTGCAGGGGTCAGGACTATGTAATGCACACTATAATGGTGCAGGGGTCAGGACTATGTAATGCACAATATAATGGTGCAGAGGTCAGGACTATGTAATGCACACTATAGCGGTGCAGGGGTCAGGACTATGTAATGCACACTAGAATGGTGCAGGGGTCAGGACTATGTAATGCACAGTATAATGGTGCAGGGGTCAGGACTGTAAAATGCACAGTATAATGGTGCAGGGGTCAGGGCTGTGTAATGCACAATATAATGGTGCAGGGGTCAGGACTGTGTAATGCACACTATAATGGTGCAGGGGTCAGGACTATGTAATGCACACTATAATGGTGCAGGGGTCAGGACTATGTAATGCACACTATAATGGTGCAGGGGTCAGGACTGTGTAATGCACACCACAGTGTACAGGGTGCAGGGGTCAGGACTATGTAATGTGCAACACATGGCACAGAGTGTGGGGACCAGAACCATGTAACTTATGTCAGAGTGTACAGAGTGCAGGGGTCAGGACTGTGTAATGCACACTATAATGGTGCAGGGGTCAGGACTATGTAATGCACACTATAATGGTGCAGGGGTCAGGACTATGTAATGCACACCACAGTGTACAGGGTACAGGGTGCAGGGGTCAGGACTATGTAATGCACACTATAATGGTGCAGGGGTCAGGACTATATAATGCACACTATAAGGGTGCAGGGGTCAGGACTATGTAATGCACTACATAATGGTGGGGGGTCAGGACTATGTAATGCACACTATAGTGGTGCAGGGGTCAGGACTATGTAATGCACATTATAATGGTGCAGGGGTCAGGACTATGTAATGCACACTATAATGGTGCAGGGGTCAGGACTATGTAATGCACACTATAATGGTGCAGGGGTCAGGACTATGTAATGCACACTATAATGGTGCAGGGGTCAGGACTATGTAATGCACACTATAATGGTGCAGGGGTCAGGACTATGTAATGCACACTATATTGGTGCAGGGGTCAGGACTATGTAATGCACACTATAATGGTGCAGGGGTCAGGACTATGTAATGCACACTATAGTGGGGCAGGGGTCAGGACTATGTAATGCACACTAGAATGGTGCAGGGGTCAGGGCAGGGGTCAGGTATTTGGGGCACACTAATGGTGCAGGGGGTCAGGACTATGTAATGCACACTATAGCGGTGCAGGGGTTAGGACTATGTAATGCACACTAGAATGGTGCAGGGGTCAGGACTGTAAAATTCACATAATGGTGCAGGGGGTCAGGGCTGTGTAATGCACATTATAATGGTGCAGGGGTCAGGACTGTGTAATGCACACTATAATGGTGCAGGGGTCAGGACTATGTAATGCACAATATAATGGTGCAGGGGTCAGGACTATGTAATGCACACTATAATGGTGCAGGGGTCAGGACTATGTAATGCACACTATAATGGTGCAGGGGTCAGGACTGTGTAATGCACACTAGAATGGTGCAGGGGTCAGGACTGTAAAATGCACATAATGGTGCAGGGGGTCAGGACTATGTAATGCACACTATAGCGGTGCAGGGGTCAGGACTGTAATGCAGGGGTCAGGACTATGTAATGCACACTATAATGGTGCAGGGGTCAGGACTATGTAATACACACTATAATGGTGCAGGGGTCAGGACTATGTAATACACACTATAATGGTGCAGGGGTCAGGACTATGTACTGCACAATATAATGGTGGAGGGGTCAGGACTATGTAATGGTGCAGGGGTCAGGACTATGTAATGCACACTATAATGGTTCAGGGGTCAGGACTATGTAATGCACAATATAATGGTGCAGAGGTCAGGACTATGTAATGCACACTATAGTGGTGCAGAGGTCAGGACTATGTAATGCACACTAGAATGGTGCAGGGGTCAGGAATATGTAATGCACACTATAGTGGTGCAGGGGTCAGGACTGTGTAATGCACACTATAATGGTGGGGGGGGGGGGTCAGGACTATGTAATGCACACTATAGTGGTGCAGGGGTCAGGACTATGTATCTTGCACACTATAATGGTGCAGGGGTCAGGACTATGTAATGCACAATATAATGGTGAAGGGGTCAGGACTGTGTAATGCACACTATAATGGTGGGGGGGGTCAGGACTATGTAATGCACACTAGAATGGTGGGGTGCAGGGGTCAGGACTATGTAAAGCACACAATAATGGTGCAGGGATCAGGACTATGTACTGCACAATATAATGGTGGAGGGGTCAGGACTATGCAATGCACAATATAATGGTGCAGGGGTCAGGACTGTGTAATGCACACTATAATGGTGCAGGAGTCAGGACTATGTAATGCACACTATAATGGTGCAGGGGTCAGGACAGTGGTCAGGAATATGTAATGCACAATATAATGGTGCAGGGGTCATGACTGTGTTGTAATGCACAATATAATGGTGCAGGTGTCAGGACTATGTAATGCACACTATAATGGTGCAGGTGTCAGGACTATGTAATGCACACTATAGCGGTGCAGTGGTCAGGACTATGTAATGCACACTAGAATGGTGCAGGGGTCAGGACTATGTAATGCACAGTATAATGGTGGAGGGGCCAGGACTATGTAATGCACATTATAATGGTGCAGGGGTCAGGACTATGTAATATACAGCACAGCTTAGACTGTATGGGCTAGGACTGTCTAACGTAAGGTGCTACATACAGAGTGTAGGGGCAGGACTATGTACAGAAAGTGGGATCAGGGGTCAGAAGTAAGTAACATAATTCCCCTTACATGGATTGTCATGTGCAAAAACAACCCCATTGTTGGTGTCAGTGGGTGAAAAAAAAATCAGTCTTGTCATTGGTGTCACAATAAGCCCCGAGCTGTAAAGATCAGCCCCATCCTGGCTGGATTTGGGTGTAAAATAAACCACATTGTTGTTGGTCTCGGTGGAAACAAAGTTACAGCCTCCATGTCTCACAACGAATAATTCCCTCCATTGTTATACCTGTAGGAGGCAAATACTTACCTCTTGTGCCTCCCACTTACCTCTTCTGACTCCCTCTTACCTCTCCTGCCTCCCACTTACCTCTTGTGCCTCCCTCTTACCTCTCCTGCCTCCCACTTACCTCTCCTGCCTCCCACTGACCTCTCCTGCCTCCCACTGACCTCTCCTGCCTCCCACTGACCTCTCCTGCCTCCCACTGACCTCTTGTGCCTCCCACTGACCTCTTGTGCCTCCCACTGACCCCTTGTGCCTCCCACTGACCCCTTGTGCCTCCCACTGACCCCTTGTGCCTCCCACTTACCTCTCGTGCCTCCCACTTACCTCGTCTGCCTCCCACTTACCTCGTCTGCCTCCCACTTACTCCGTCTGCCTCCCACTTACTCCGTCTGCCTCCCACTTACTCCGTCTGCCTCCCACTTACCCCTTGTGCCTCCCACACTTACCCCTTGTGCCTCCCACACTTACCCCTTGTGCCTCCCACACTTACCCCTTGTGCCTCCCACACTTACCTCTTGTGCCTCCCACTTACCTCTCCTGCCTCCCACTTACCTCTCCTGCCTCCCACTGACCTCTTCTGCCTCCCACTGACCTCTTCTGCCTCCCACTGACCTCTTCTGCCTCCCACTGAACTCTTCTGCCTCCCACTGACCTCTTGTGCCTCCCACTGACCTCTTGTGCCTCCCACTGACCCCTTGTGCCTCCCACTGACCCCTTGTGCCTCCCACTTACCTCTCGTGCCTCCCACTTACCTCTCGTGCCTCCCACTTACCTCTCGTGCCTCCCACTTACCTCGTCTGCCTCCCACTTACCTCGTCTGCCTCCCACTTACCTCGTCTGCCTCCCACTTACCTCGTCTGCCTCCCACTTACCTCGTCTGCCTCCCACTTACCTCGTCTGCCTCCCACTTACCCCTTGTGCCTCCCACACTTACCCCTTGTGCCTCCCACACTTACCCCTTGTGCCTCCCACACTTACCCCTTGTGCCTCCCACACTTACCTCTTGTGCCTCCCACTTACCTCTAGTGCCTCCCACTTACCTCTCGTGCCTCCCACTTACCCCGTCTGCCTCCCACTGACCTCTTCTGCCTCCCACTGACCTTGTGCCTCCCACTGACCTCTTGTGCCTCCCACTGACCTCTTGTGCCTCCCACTGACCTCTTGTGCCTCCCACTGACCCCTTGTGCCTCCCACTGACCCCTTGTGCCTCCCACTTACCTCTCGTGCCTCCCACTTACCTCTCGTGCCTCCCACTTACCTCTCGTGCCTCCCACTTACCTCTCGTGCCTCCCACTTACCTCTCGTGCCTCCCACTTACCTCTCGTGCCTCCCACTTACCTCTCGTGCCTCCCACTTACCTCTCGTGCCTCCCACTTACCTCTCGTGCCTCCCACTTACCTCGTCTGCCTCCCACTTACTCCGTCTGCCTCCCACTTACTCCGTCTGCCTCCCACTTACCCCTTGTGCCTCCCACTTACCTCGTCTGCCTCCCGTGCCACTGACCTCCCCAGATGAAGACATCCCTGGTTGAGGTCTTGTACCAGAGCCGACATTTGTGGGAGGGTCTATCTTTGTCCCCCGCAGTTCTCATTGGTTTCTTCCATGGACTTCTGCATTACTACTGTCTTCTGTATTAACAAGGTGGCCAACAGAATGAACCTGAGCGAGCCGGGAGAGAGCAGGAGAGAGCGGAAAAGAGCAGGAGAGAGCGGGAGCAAGCGAGAGAGCGGGAGAGAGCAGGAGAAAGCGAGATCGAGCAGGAGAGAGCAGGAGAAAGCGAGATCGAGCAGGAGAGAGCAGGAGAAAGCGAGATCGAGCGGGAGAGAGCAGGAGAAAGCGAGATCGAGCGGGAGAGAGCAGGAGAAAGCGAGATCGAGCGGGAGAGAGCAGGAGAAAGCGAGATCGAGCGGGAGAGAGCAGGAGAAAGCGGGAGAGAGCGGGAGCAAGCGAGAGAGCGGGAGAGAGCGAGATTGAGCGGGAGAGAGCGGGAGCAAGTGAGAGAGCGGGAGAAAGTGAGAGAGCGGGAGCAAGTGAGAGAGTGGGAGAGAGCAGGAGAGAGCGAGATCGAGAGCGGGAGCAAGCGAGAGAGCGGGAGCGAGCAGGATAGAGCGGAAAAGAGCAGGAGAGAGCGAGATCGAGCGGGAGCAAGCGAGAGAGCGGGAGAGAGCAGGAGAGAGCGAGATCGAGCGGGAGCAAGTGAGAGAGCGGGAGGGAGCAAGGGAGAGAGCGGGAGAGAGCAGGAGAGAGCGAGATCGAGCGGGAGAGAGCGAGATCGAGCGGGAGAGAGCCGGGAGCAAGAGAGAGCGGGAGCAAGAGCGGGAGCGAGCCAGCGGGAGAGAGCCGGGAGCAAGCGAGAGAGCGGGAGCGAGCGAGAGAGAGCGGGAGCGAGCGGGAGAGCGGGAGAGAGCCGGGAGCAAGCGAGAGAGCGGCAGCGAGCGAGATCAAGCGGGAGAGAGCGAGATCGAGCGGGAGAGAGCGAGATCGAGCGGGAGAGAGCGGGAGAGAGCGAGATCGAGCGGGAGAGAGCGAGATCGAGCGGGAGAGAGCGGGAGAGAGCGAGATCGATCGGGAGAGAGCGGGAGCAAGCGAGGGAGCGAGCGCGAGAGAGCGGGAGGCGAGCGGGAGCGAGCGCGAGAGAGCCGGGAGCAAGCGAGAGAGAGCCGGGAGCAAGCGAGAGAGCGGGAGAGAGCGATCGGAAAAGAGCGGGAGAGAGCCGGGAGCAAGCGAGAGAGCGGGGGCGAGCGGGAGAGAGCGGGAGCAAGCGAGAGAGCGGGAGAGAGAGCGGGAGAGAGCCGGGGGCGAGCGGGAGCAAGCGGGAGAGAGCCGGGAGCAAGCGAGAGAGCGGGAGGGAGCGAGCGAGCGGGAGCAAGCGAGAGAGCGGGAGGGAGCGAGCGAGCGAGCGGGGGCGAGCGGGAGCAAGCGGGAGAGAGCGGGAGCGAGCGAGATCGAGCGGGAGAGAGCGGGAGGCGAGCGGGAGAGAGCCGGGAGCAAGCGAGAGAGCGGGAGAGAGCGATCGGGAGAGAGCGGGAGAGAGCCGGGAGCAAGCGAGAGAGCGGGGGCGAGCGGGAGAGAGCGGGAGCGAGCCGGGAGAGAGCGGGGGCGAGCGGGAGCAAGCGGGAGAGAGCCGGGAGCAAGCGAGAGAGCGGGAGCAAGCGGGAGGGAGCGAGCGGGAGCAAGCGAGAGAGCGGGAGAGAGCGGGGGCGAGCGGGAGCAAGCGGGAGAGAGCGGGGGCGAGCGGGAGCAAGCGGGAGAGAGCCGGGAGCAAGCGGGAGGGAGCGAGCGAGAGAGCGGGAGCAAGCCGGGTTATATTTTATAAACCGTATGCAGAAACAATCGTGGTTGGCAGCCTTGGCTGTGAGTATGGACTGGAGCCGTGGTCTCCAAACTATGGCCATTGGCTGGATGCGGCCCCTTGCTTGTCTTTATCCTACTCTTGGGGCATTGTTTCTCCCACTGACACCAACAATGAGGCACCATTCATTGTACTGACACCAACAATGGGGTACTAGTCCCTCCACTGACACCAACAATGAGGCACCATTCATTGTACTGACACCAACAATGGGGTACTAGTCCCTCCACTGACACCAACAATGAGGTACTAGTCCCCCCCCACTGACACCAACAATGGGGTACTAGTCCCCCCCCACTGACACCAACAATGGGGTACTAGTCCCCCCCACTGACACCAACAATGGGGTACTAGTCCCCCCCCCACTGACACCAACAATGGGGTACTAGTCCCCCCCACTGACACCAACAATGGGGTACTAGTCCCCCCCCCACTGACACCAACAATGGGGTACTAGTCCCCCCCCCACTGACACCAACAATGGGGTACTAGTCCCCCCCACTGACACCAACAATGGGGTACTAGTCCCCCCACTGACACCAGCGAATGGGGCACTATTCCTCCCACTGATGCCAGTGAATAAGGCCCCATTCATTCCACTAACATCAACATTGGGGCACTTTACCTCCTACTGACCACCGTTACTGTGGACATCATTCCGCTCCACCATACTCCTAGGCAATCATAAATGACCCCGATACCTAAACTACTGTTTGCACTTGGCATGAGTGCAGCCGGCCATAAGTGCAGCCGGCCATGAGTGCAGCCGGCCATGAGTGTAGCCGGCTAGCCGGCCATGAGTGTAGCCGGCTAGCCGGCCATGAGTGCAGCCGGCCATGAGTGCAGCCGGCCATGAGTGCAGCCGGCCATGAGTGCAGCCGGCCATGAGTATATCCGTCCATGAGTGTATCCGTCCATGAGTGTAGCCGGCCATGAGTGCAGCCGGCCATGAGTGCAGCCGGCCATGAGTGCAGCCGGCCATGAGTGCAGCCGGCCATGAGTGCAGCCGGCCATGCCATGAGTGTAGCCGTCCATGCCATGAGTGTAGCCGTCCATGCCATGAGTGCAGCCGGCCATGAGTGCAGCCGGCCATGAGTGCAGCCGGCCAAGAGTGCAGCCGGCCATGAGTGCAGCCGGCCATGAGTGCAGCCGGCCATGAGTGCAGCCGGCCATGAGTGCAGCCGGCCATGAGTGCAGCCGGCCAAGAGTGCAGCCGGCCAAGAGTGCAGCCGGCCAAGAGTGCAGCCGGCCAAGAGTGCAGCCGGCCAAGAGTGTAGCCGGCCAAGAGTGCAGCCGGCCATGAGTGTAGCCGTCCATGCCATGAGTGTAGCCGTCCATGCCATGAGTGTAGCCGTCCATGCCATGAGTGTAGCCGTCCATGCCATGAGTGTAGCCGGCCATGAGTGTAGCCGGCCATGAGTGCAGCCGGCCAAGAGTGTAGCCGGCCAAGAGTGCAGCCGGCCAAGAGTGCAGCCGGCCAAGAGTGCAGCCGGCCAAGAGTGCAGCCGGCCATGAGTGCAGCCGGGCATGAGTGTAGCCGTCCATGCCATGAGTGTAGCCGTCCATGCCATGAGTGTAGCCGTCCATGCCATGAGTGTAGCCGGCCATGAGTATATCCGGCCATGAGTGCAGCCGGCCAAGAGTGCAGCCGGCCATGAGTGCAGCCGGCCATGAGTGCAGCCGGCCATGAGTGCAGCCGGCCAAGAGTGCAGCCGGCCAAGAGTGCAGCCGGCCAAGAGTGCAGCCGGCCAAGAGTGCAGCCGGCCAAGAGTGCAGCCGGCCAAGAGTGCAGCCGGCCAAGAGTGCAGCCGGGCATGAGTGTAGCCGTCCATGCCATGAGTGTAGCCGTCCATGCCATGAGTGTAGCCGTCCATGCCATGAGTGTAGCCGTCCATGCCATGAGTGTAGCCGTCCATGCCATGAGTGTAGCCGGCCATGAGTGTAGCCGGCCATGAGTGTAGCCGGCCATGAGTGTAGCCGGCCATGAGTGCAGCCGGCCATGAGTGCAGCCGGCCATGAGTGCAGCCGGCCATGAGTGCAGCCGGCCATGAGTGCAGCCGGCCATGAGTGCAGCCGGCCATGAGTGCAGCCGTCCATGAGTGCAGCCGTCCATGAGTGCAGCCGTCCATGAGTGCAGCCGGCCATGAGTGCAGCCGGCCATGAGTGCAGCCGGCCATGAGTGCAGCCGGCCAT
This sequence comes from Lithobates sylvaticus, assembly GCA_028564925.1. Lineage (NCBI taxonomy): Eukaryota > Metazoa > Chordata > Amphibia > Anura > Ranidae > Lithobates > Lithobates sylvaticus. Next base: position 153,670,851 of record CM053036.1, on the reverse strand, counting down.
GAGTGTAGCCGTCCATGAGTGCAGCCGGCCATGCCATGAGTGTAGCCGGCCATGCCATGAGTGTAGCCGTCCATGCCATGAGTGTAGCCGTCCATGCCATGAGTGTAGCCGTCCATGCCATGAGTGCAGCCGGCCATGAGTGCAGCCGGCCATGAGTGCAGCCGGCCATGAGTGCAGCCGGCCATGAGTGCAGCCGGCCAAGAGTGCAGCCGGCCAAGAGTGCAGCCGGCCAAGAGTGCAGCCGGCCAAGAGTGCAGCCGGCCAAGAGTGCAGCCGGCCAAGAGTGCAGCCGGCCAAGAGTGCAGCCGGCCATGAGTGCAGCCGGGCATGAGTGTAGCCGTCCATGCCATGAGTGTAGCCGTCCATGCCATGAGTGTAGCCGTCCATGCCATGAGTGTAGCCGGCCATGAGTATATCCGGCCATGAGTATATCCGGCCATGAGTGCAGCCGGCCATGAGTGCAGCCGGCCAAGAGTGCAGCCGGCCAAGAGTGCAGCCGGCCATGAGTGCAGCCGGCCATGAGTGCAGCCGGCCAAGAGTGCAGCCGGCCAAGAGTGCAGCCGGCCAAGAGTGCAGCCGGCCAAGAGTGCAGCCGGCCAAGAGTGCAGCCGGCCAAGAGTGCAGCCGGCCAAGAGTGCAGCCGGGCAATTTAGAGACTTTTTTTTTATTCTTTTGTACGACTTGCAGTTGCACATTTTTGACCTCATCGACTTAAATGTGAGCTCCTAAAAAACGCTTTATTTCAGGTGCTCCCATTAAAGTCTATAGGCCTATGGGCTGTGGGCATCTCAGCTCATGCCAGCAGAGGGGCAGCTGGGAAAGTTGGCATTTTTATGTTATACCAGAGCAGTCAGCAGGGGGCGCTCTGAGCCCAGTGCAGCAGCTTGAAAGCGATTGTTCAGTTATCGCACAAGGCAAAAACATCGTAACTGATGAAAAACCTCTTGGGGGTGGGGGGGTCATTTCTCTTACGGCATGCTGTACGGATACAGTCACTGAAGTTGGACACAATCGGAAATGATTGTATCCAAATTTTTTTTTTTTTTTCTGTGTGGGAAGTTGGAAAAACGCATTACAACCTGATCATACAATCATATCTAAATCCAATGCTTGTTTTATTCCTATTGGATACAGCAGAGGCTCATCAACGTTTTGGAGACCAGGGCCCGGCAAACTTTCCATGCCTCAAGGGTGAAAAGAAAAAAAAATTAAAACTCGCCCAATAAAAGTATGGAAATAATAAAAAATGTATTGGAAGGCTCTGGATGGGACTGGGTGTCACTGCGGTGGTGGTTGTGGTGGGGGGGGATGGTGTAAGTTAGGGAACTCTGCAGTAGACTCGGTGGCCCTGTAGGTGGCCCTGTAGGGGATGAGGTTTCTGGAGGGAGCTGGGGTCAAATGTAGGGGATACTGTCTCTCCAGGAGGCTGGGGGCTTTGCAGAGGCACCGTGGGAGACTATAGTGCCCTGCCAGGGCTGGGGAATTCTGTTGAAGGTTGGGGGAACTCTGGAGGCTCTACAGCAGGCTAGGGGCACTGCAGGGTGCTGGTTGGCACTGTGGGAGGTTGGGGGGCACTGTGGGCGCTAAAGGCTCTCAGGGGGTCTGGGGGCACTGAGATGTTGAGGTGCACTGTAGGTGCTGAGGGATTTAAGGGGTTTGGGGGCACTGTGAGAGGTAGGGGGCTCTATGGGAGCTGGCTGACACTGAGGGCGGTTGGGGGGGGGGGGCACTGTAGATGCCTGAGGGCTTCCAGGGACTCTGGGGGCAGTGTGAAAGGTAGGAGGCCCTATGAGAGCTGGGAGGCACTGTATGAGGTTAGGGGATCTGCAGCTGAGGGCTTTCTGGGGTGCACTGTGAGAAGTTGGGAGGCATTATGGGAGCTGGGTGGCACTAAGGGAGGTTGGGGGGTAGGCACTGTAGATCCCTGAGAGTGTTTAGGGGGTCTGGGGGCACTGTGAGAGGTAAGGTTGCCCTATGGGAGCTGGGAGACACTGCAGGAGGTTAGGGGGTCTGCAGCTGGCAGCTGAGGGTTTTCAGGGGATTGGGGGGCACTGTGGGAGGTAGGGGGGCACTGTAGGTTCTGAGGGCTCTAAGAGGGTCTGGCTACACTGTAAGAGGCTGAGGTGTGCTGTAGGGGCTGAGGGCTTTCAGGGGGTCTGGAGGGCATTGTGAGAGGTAGGGGGTAACTATGGGAGCTGGTGGAAGGTTGGGGGGCACGGCAGGTGCTGAGGGCTTTCAGGGGGTCTGGGGACACTGTAAGAGGTTGAGGTGCGCTGTAGTGGCTGAGGGCTTTCGGGGGGTCTTGGGGGGGCACTGTGGGAGGGGGGGGGGGGCTGGTAGGCACTGTGTGAGGTTAGGGGATCTGCAGCTGCCAGCTGAGGGCTTTCAGGGGGTCTGGGGGCACTGTAAGAGGTTGGGGGCACTATAGGAGCTGGTGGCACTGTGGAAGGTTGGGGGGCAAGCCAGGTGCTGAGGGCTTTCAGGGGGTCTGGGGGCACTGTGGGAGGTAGGGGGGCACTGTAGGTGCTGAGGGCTCTAAGAGGGTTGGGTGACACTGTAAGAGGCTGAGATGTGCTGTAGGCGCTGAGTTTTCAGGGGGTCTGGGGGGGTACAGTGCGAGGTTGGGGGGAACTATGGGAGCTGGTGGAAGGTTGGGGGGCACGGCAGGTGCTGAGGGCTTTCAGGGGGTCTGGGGACACTGTAAGAGGTTGAGGTGCGCTGTAGGGGCTGAGGGCTTTCAGGGGGCACTGTGGGGGGGAGATGGTAGGCACTGTGTGAGGTTAGGGGATCTGCAGCTGAGGGACTTCAGGGGGTCTGGGGGCACTGTAAGAGATGGGGGCACTATGGGAGCTGGTGGCACTGTGGAAGGTTGGGGGGCACGGCAGGTGCTGAGGGCTTTCATGGGGTCTGGGGGCACTGTGGGGGGTAGGGGGACCTTATGAAAGATGGGAGGCACTGTGAGAGGTTAGGGGATCTGCAGTTGGCTGGAGGCTTGGAAGGAGGGAGGCCATGGCCTGGTGGTTGGGAACCACTATGATAGACTATGGAATGGTAGCTCTCTATGTCACCATTGGGGAGATTTATCTTCACTTCCTGTAACGAAGACTCAACAGGAGGAAAGAATGAAATCTTTCCGACCTGAGGGAAAATCCCCTCTTAGACCACTGTCATTAAAACATGTGTCCCCATGGGAATATATTTTCTCTTTCTTCCAGTTCTGGTGACAACTCAAAATTTTGTATTTTTTACTTTAGATTTATTTTATGTTTGCCAAACACATTGCAACCAATGATTGTACAAATCTCTCTCCAGCCATCTTTAGGTTTACCAGACCGGTATGGAATGGAATGGGTATCTAATCAGGCAGGTCCAGTTGTTGGTAGATCTAAAGGAGATCGTTGGAGAAAAATTCTAACATATCAGGACAGGAAGTGAAGGGAAATCTCCCCAGCAGCAAAAACAATAACCTGATCAGAGATTTAAAGTGGATTGGAAGGCATGTCTTGGATAGCATTGGAAGGGTTAGACCCTCTGCCAAGTGTTAATGGCTGTCTAGGTCCCTGCTGGGAGAAATTACCAATCGATATGTCTGTGACGGAACGTCCCTACACTCCTCTTGCGTGCGTTCGTCATATATCACTTCCTCCCAGTCTGGATATAGATTTCAGATATTTCAACCGCTCCCAAGCACCAAACGAGACGAGACTTGCTTAGTGCCAACATGGACTGTTTTATTACAAAACCAAACTGACATTTATATACAGTAGAAGAGGAGATCCCCCCTCCTGCTCATATTACTCTAACAATACACTTGTAACAACTTAACATAAACTAATTAACTAATCCCTTTAAGCAGCCGATGTGACTCAGGATTTCACTACAGGCCAGACTTGTTGTCACCGAGCTAAACACAGTTGATTATAAATTATCATAATTACAACCACAAGACATTTCATCACAATAGAAGGAGACCACCAGTAACAGACGGACCGTCTACTACATTGTACAGAGGACAATGTGATCAGCTCTCTCAATTAACATCTTGAGTTCATGACACTAACATCTGACAGTGTGTGTCCCAACAGCATGAGACCACACACATTATATATACACATATATACAGCATTGAATCTGACTGGGGTTGGGGTTCTCCTTCACCCTGAGCCCCTTAAAATCCAGGGCCCATAATCGGTTGGCAGGAGGCTCGCATTTGGTCCTCTCAAAAATCCTGTGTCCCGGCTAGGTCTGTCACAATGTCCCCATGGATATTGTCACCAAAACGGATGGGACGTCTTCCAATGGGGACACCTCTTCTGGGGACAGCTGTCCAAAGAGTGATTTCCTCTGGTTTCTTGCTGCGTCTCTGGGACAGGAAGTGAAAGAAAATCTACCCAACAGGACAGCACACAAGCCTATCAAAAACTAAAAAAAGGTCTTGGATTTACACACACTTTAAAAATGAATACCTTGATAGAAGATTGTGCTGAGAGAAGTCTGGAGCCCTCGATAGCTGACCCCCTTCTGAAAATGCTGGTTGCCTGGCTGTTATGCTAAACCTCTCCGTTCAATCCCTTAACAATTCAATAGTTTTGCATATATGAAATTAGTGAAGAAATAGTGTCCTGCTCTATCAGAACAGAATACAGCGTTTTTTGCTGAATTAAGGCGCTTACTAAACACTTCAAAAGACAGAGGTGACCCTTTTAGGGTCACCAAGTCGCAAAGTTCAACCTTCAACTCCAACAAATCTCATTTCAGTTGAAATTTTATCAAACCGAGAGTAGGCCAATCATTGAGAAAACTCATAACCGGTATATATAGCCAATCGTATTAAAAGGAGGACTCCTAGAAGGGTTCAAGGAGAAGCTACCTGATTGGACAGTGGCCCAGACACAACAAATGTTGTCAAATCTAAACCCAAGGAGTGATTATAATACTGTAAATTTCAGCTTACCAGGCCTTAGATGTGGTGGTTGCATTAGCTTTCCTTTTTTTTTCTTTTCGGGCTAAGTACAGAAAAATATAACAAAAAAAACACAACATGTCTCCTCACCCCCTCCACCTCCCCAGACCCACCCACGCCCTAGTCCCAATACACCCCTAGCTCCCCTGAAGATGTTGGCAGGGGGACCCAATCGACCCCGGTGGTACCGCTAGTAACCATGCACAGGAAGGGACCAGTCTGTATACAGAGGCAGATGTCAGATAACTTCCAAACACAATACTGGCAAGAGACGAGTACGATCGATCGCCAGTCTCTCCTGGCTCCAAGCCAAGTATACCGGATCCGGCCTCCTCTAAGGGAATCCTCCTATAATTGTAGCAGCTGTTTATCCCTGTAATGGAATACAGTTATTCAATTAAACAGTAGCCGGTGTAGTGCCATAGAATGAGATTTGCCGTCGGATGAGATGCTCCGCCTCCATCACATCCTATTGGCTCACACTGGTCACGTGACCTATTTAACCGTCACGCATCGACGCGAACATCAGTCTCACTTTGGCTATCACAGGGAGAGGATCTCCTCCCTGTGATAGCTGGAGCTGCTCTGTATATTGGGGGGGGGGGGGGGCTCTATGCAGAGGATGTGGGTTCATTGAGGAGGCTCTGTATATTGGGGGGGGCTCTATGCAGAGGATGTGGGTTCATTGAGGAGGAGGCTCTGTATATTGGGGACTCTATGCAGAGGATGTGGGTTCATTGAGGAGGAGCCTCTGTATATTGGGGACTCTATGCAGAGGATGGGGGTCCTTTTAGGAGTGGGCTCTGTATATTGGGGGGCTCTTGGCAGAGGATGGGGGTCCTTTGAGGAGGAGGCTCTGTATATTTGGGGGGCTCTATGCAGAGGATGGGGGTTCATTGAGGAGGAGGCTCTGTATATTGGGGGGCTCTATGCAGAGGATGGGGGTTCATTGAGGAGGAGGCTCTGTATATTGGGGACTCTATGCAGAGGATGGGGGTCCTTTGAGGAGTGGGCTCTGTATATTGGGGGGCTCTTGGCAGAGGATGGGGGTCCTTTGAGGAGGAGGCTCTGTGTATTGGGGGGGCTCTATGCAGGGGATGGGGGTTCATTGAGAAGGAGGCTCTGTATATTGGGGACTCTATGCAGAGGATGGCGGTCCTTTGAGGAGTGGGCTCTGTATATTGGGGGGCTCTTGGCAGAGGATGGGGGTCCTTTGAGGAGGAGGCTCTGTATATTGGGGGGGGGGGGCTCTATGCAGAGGATGGGGGTTCATTGAGGAGGAGGCTCTGTATATTGGGGACTCTATGCAGAGGATGGTGGTCCTTTGAGGAGTGGGCTCTGTATATTGGGGGGCTCTTGGCAGAGGATGGGGGTCCTTTGAGGAGGAGGCTCTGTATATTGGGGGGGGCTCTATGCAGAGGATGGGGGTTCATTGAGGAGGAGGCTCTGTATATTGGAGACTCTATGCAGAGGATGGTGGTCCTTTGAGGAGTGGGCTCTGTATATTGGGGGGCTCTTGGCAGAGGATGGGGGTCCTTTGAGGAGGAGGCTCTGTATAGCTCCGTGCAGCTCCAGCTATCACAGGGAGGAGATCCTCTCCCTGTGATAGCCAAAGTGAGACTGATGTTTGCGTCGATGCGTGACGGTTAAATAGGTCACGTGACCAGTGTGAGCCAATAGGATGTGATGGAGGCGGAGCATCTCATCCGACGGCAAATCTCATTCTATGGCACTACACCGGCGTCTACAGTGAGGGAAAAAAGTATTTGATCGGCTACTGATTTTGTATGTGTGCCCCACTGACAAAGAAATGATCGGTCTATAATTTTAATGGTCGGTTTTTTTAACAGTGAGAGACAGAATAACAACAAAAATATCCAGAAAAACGCATTTCAAAAAAGTTATAAACTGATTTGCATTTTAAGGAGTGAAATTAAGGAAAAATTGTTGCCCATACTCACCGTAATTTTCCTTTCCTGGATCCTCCCCATGTCAGCCTACTATGGGTCCCTCTGTAATAATGTCTCCACTATACTGCCCCTCAGTGTGCCCCGCAGCCTGCCAGACTGGCATTGGTCGTCACCACTATTGGTTCTGAGGCCTTCAATGGAACTCCACGGGAAAGATTGCGAGCTACTGACCACCAAATAGGGATGAGCCGAACACCCCGGGTTCGGTTCGTACCAGAACCCGCGAACGGACCTAAAGTCCGTGCGAGCTTAAGAACCCTATTAGTTACAATGGATGTGAACGTTCGAAATCAAAAGTGCTAATTTTAAAGGCTAATATGCATGTTATTGTCATAAAAGTGTTTGGGGACCTGGGTCCTGCCCCAGAGGACATGTATCAATCGAAATTTTTTTTTTTTAAATGGCCGTTTTTTCAGAAGCAGTGATTTTAATAATGCTTAATGTGAAACAATAAAAGTGTAATTTTCCTTTAAATTTCGTACCTGGGGGCTGTCTATAGTATGCCTGTGAAGGGGCGCATGTTTCCCGTGTTTAGAACTGTCCCTGCACAAAGTGTAATTTTTGCAGGAAAAAAAAGCTATTTAAAATCACTCGAGGCTATATGAATTGTCGGCTCCCGTAACACAGAGAACAGTCATTCATTGAAAGTCATTCATAAAAAAAAAGTCATTGATAAAAAAAAAAAAAAAAGCGGTGGGGGTCCCCCCAAATTCAATAACCAGGCCCTTCAGGTCTGCTATGGATATTAAGGGGAACCCCAGCCAAAAATAAAAATAAAAAATGGCGTAGGGTCCCCCTCAAAATCCATACCAAACCCTTGAGGTCTGGGATGGATTTTAAGGGGAACCCGGGCAAAAAAAAAAAATGGTGTGGGGTCCCCCTCAAAATCCATACCAGACCCTTATCCGAGCACGCAACCTGGCAGGCCGCAGAAAATAAGGGGGGGACGAGAGCGGCCCCTCTTCCCTCCTGAACCGTACCAGGTCACATGCCCTCAACATTGGGAGGGTGCTTTGGGGGTCTGAGACCCCCAAAGCACCTTGTCCCCATGTTGATGAGGACAAGGGCCTCTTCCCCACAACCCTGGCCATTGGTTGTGGGGATCTGCGGGTGGGGGGGCTTATCGGAATCTGGAAGCCCCCTTTAACAAGGGGGACCCCCAGATCCCGGCCCCCCCCCTGTGTGAAATGGTAAGGGGGTACAAAAGTACCCCTACCATTTCACCAAAAAAGTGTCAAAAATGGTAAAAATTACAGGAGATGGTCTTTGACAATTCCTTTATTAAAATCTTCTTTCTTCTGGTCTTCTTCCTTTCTTCATCCTTCGGTTTCTTCATCTTCTCCTTCCGGCATCTTCTTCCATCTTCTTCTTCCATCATCTTCTTCCTCCGATCCGCTTCTTCTTGCTCCGGTCTTCTCGTCCGGCATTGTCCAGCAGTGTTGGTTTCTCTGAGCCCCCCCATGTAACATAGTCTTATTACCTGGTGATCGCGTTATTTTTTCCACATCCTGTAACGGGCCAAGCTGTCCGGCAAAAGTGACTGTTAAAGGGGCTAGGGCAAACCATCTCGACCGGCGCATGGACAGGGTTGCTTACAACAGGTAACATTTCTTCATTTGGACTTCATTTTTCTTCTTAATAAAAAAAATATTTATATATATATATATATATATATATATATATATACACACACTGTATTGCCAAAAGTATTGTGACACCTGCCTTTAGGCTCCATTCACACTAGCGCGTTTTTTGATGCATTTTGCAGAAATGCAGGGACATTTTTTAACATGGGTTCCTATGGAACATGTTCACATCAATGCATTTTTGTGCCTTTTGGAAAGGGTCGGGGACTTTTTTTCATGCAAAATGCAGCGTTTTGCATGTAATAAAAAGTCAATGGACCCGCATCCAAAACGCAAGTACCGTGTTTTTACCGCAATTTGCGTTTTGCGTTTTTTTTTTTTATCTATTTTTTTTTTTACACTGTATATAGCTGGTTGGCAGTGTAAAAAAAAAAAAATACAAAAATGCAAAACGCAAATTGCGGAAAAAACGCGTGTCCAAAAACGCGGCAAGCACTGCAAAAAACGCTCAAAAGCAAAATGCATAGATGTGAATCGAGTCTTACACGCACATGAACTTTAATGGCATCCCAGCCTTAGGCCTGGTTCACACCTATGCAATTTTTTTAGTGCGTTTTCAGTTTTGCAGAAACACACTACCGTCCATTTAACACGGTTTCCTAGGGGGGTCACGTTCACATCTATGCATTTTATGTAAAGGGCCAGGGACTTGTTTTTGGTTCCATAGACTTCAATGGATCGAAAATGTGTATTGAAAAAATGCAAAATGCACCCGGAGTATGTAAACTGCAAACCTGCATAGGTGTGAATCAGGCCTAATGCCCCGTACACACGGTCGGAAATTCCGACCACAAAATCCGTCGGATTTTTTCCGACGGATTTTGTCCGACACTGGTGTTGCATACACACGGTCGGACAAAGTTGTCGGAAAATCCGATCATCCTGAACTTGGTGACGTTCGTTGCGTACGACGGGACTACGTAGAGGCTAGTAGCCAATAGCTTTGGTCTCGTCATTTGATCTGAACATGCGTGGCACTTTGTCCGTCGGAATTCCCTACACACGATCGGAAAAAGTCTGATTGGATTTTGTTGTGGGAAAATTTGAGAGCAGGATCTCAAATTTTTTCCGACGGAAAAAGTCCAATGGAGCCCACACACGGTCGGATTTTCCGACAACATGGTCCGATCGGACATTTTCCGTCGGAAATTCCGACCGTGTGTACGGGGCATTAGGCTTGATTCACATGTATGCATGTTGCTTTTGAGCATTTTTGCAGTGCTTTTTGCGATGCTGGCCGCGTTTTTAGACACGCGTTTTTACCGCGATTTTGCCGTGTTTTGTGGGGTTTTTTTTACACTGTGGTTGCTTAGCAACCAGCTATATACAGTGTAAAAAAAATGAAAAAAACGCAAATACAGCAAACTAAAATCAGAACAGTGTACACATAAAATGGTCCATAAAATGCAATGTGTAGTAATTCTCTAAATCCAAAATATCACGTGACTTCATCAGGGAATCACGTGACTTCATCAGGGAATCACGTGACTTCCCCTGATGAAGTCATGTGATTCGTGACGAACACGCGTCGGGACTGCTCTGTGCCGCCGGAAGTGGCGCTTATCGAGCTCGCCGCTCGTTTATACACTGATCTGCTTACCATTTGTCTATGTGAGTACCTGTCTGCTCTATTTTAATGCGTTAAATAAAAATTTGAAAATGACTACACTATGGGGCATACTTCCTTTTTCTAACATATATGGTATCGGTGAGACCTTCTACCCTGGACACCCCATTACCCACATTTAAAGGGGACACTCAAAGGCAGGATAGGAAACGCCAACAAGACCTGGGCTACCTTATCTGGGATCCACAAAAGGGACGGTCACCAAGGACCACAAAGACATACAATTTCATGCTGTAGCCTTACAGCTGTAAGGTCAGGGGCCACCCACATAACTACCACGAGGATCGCACAGGACACCCACTACCCGCAGCACTTCCAATCCAATCTCGTTTACCAGCACCTGCACCTTAAATATTTTGGATTTGAAGAATTACTACACTTTGCATTGCATTTCGTCACGAATCACGTGACTTCATCAGGGGAGGTCACGTGATTCCCTGATGAAGTCACGTGATATTTTGGATTTGAAGAATTACTACACATTGCACTTTATGAATTTTTATGGACCATTTTATGTGTACACTGTTCTGATTTTAGTTTGCTGTATTATTTAGGGCACGTTGCAATATCAGCACCACTAATATTCATTTACTAATTTATCACGTGGCTTCACTACCACTATATGATCATCAGGTAATAAAGTCATGTGACCGTAGGGGGGGCGGGGGGCACTCGGAAAGAAACAAACTGCAGTTCTAATGCTACCGACAGTCTGCAGTATACAAGTCACATTTTCTTTTGCCCAGGGTTCAACTTTATGCAGCTCTCCCCTCACTTCCTGTGTGGTCACCAGGACAGGAAGTAAAGGGTAATCTCCCCATGGGGGGGGGACACAGAAGCTTATACACATGGGCATCCACAGAACTTTTTTCAGGAGGGGGCATCATTTTAAGGTCACCCATGCTCTGACCCTTTTTCGACAATGTAATTTTTACATTATCACAGTCATAGACTGCAGACGTAGTGCAGGTGATGGTCAGAGACTGCGGACATGGCCCTAGAGACTATCTGAGACTGCGGACTTGGCCCAAGGGACTTCGGGGACTGCGGACATGGCCCAAAAGACTGTCAGAGACTGCGGACATGGCCCAAGAGACTGTCAGAGACTGCGGACATGGCCCAAGAGACTGTCGGAGACTGCGGACATGGCCCAAGAGACTGTCGGAGACTGCGGACATGGCCCAACAGACTGTCGGGGACTGCGGACATGGCCCAAGAGACTGTCGGAGACTGCGGACATGGCCCAAGAGACTGTCGGAGACTGCGGACATGGCCCAAGAGACTGTCGGAGACTGCGGACATGGCCCAAGAGACTGTCGGAGACTGCGGACATGGCCCAAGAGACTGTCGGAGACTGCGGACATGGCCCAAGAGACTGTCAGAGACTGCGGACTGTCAGAGATTGCGGACATGGCCCAAGAGACTGTCAGAGACTGCATACATGTGGGGGGGGGGGGGTGACAGAGAGAGAGGGGGGTGAAAGCGAGGGATGATGGGAGCTCATCACTCTTGATCCGATCCCTGATTCCAGGGGGGGGGGGGGGGACTTGCCCCCCCCTTACCCCTACCTGCGGACGCCCATGCTTATACGACACCTTCTAATGAAAACGCAATGCGCAATGTCCATATCACATTCGATGAACTTTTATATATATATATAATCAGACTTTCTGTCCCAAAACGTACCCAGCCTAGGAGACACTGAACCCCATACAGACTGTACCCCCCCCCCCCAATCTGATGAAATAGACACTGGGAACCTTCACTCACCAAATATATACTTTTATTTATAGGACAATTTTTTTTTTTTTTTTGGGGGGGGGGGGGGGGGGTGAACACTCTGGATCTTTGTGAGAATGTGTAGACAATAAATTAGCTGGTAGTAGTAAGTCGCATATAACTGGACTCCTCCATTACTGGCCTCCTGAAGAAAATGCTATTTGCTTGGCTGTCAGATTCCAAAAACAAAAAAAAATTTATAAAGTTAACAAATTTTCTGCAACATCCATCTTCAATCCAAAGCTGTATCCGTCATACCGTTTCCCAACACTAGATGTCCTCAGCCTTCCAGATTGAAAACCAACCAGCATTTTTTTTTCCCCCACTTCCTCTGAGCCCAGGCTGTCATGGACCTGCCCCCCAGCCTGTGGCTGGACAGCTTGTCACTCATCTCACTGCTCTCTCCTCCAATCAGCATTCTCCTTGTCAGCACATGAAGAACAAAAAGGTAACATATGTTCAGCTCAGCAATACTTAAATATGGTGGCCGCGCTAGTTTTCTTTTTAACAGTTTCCTTTTCTTTTCATCTGGTGATCCTGCCAGTAACACATCCTGTCCTAGGCTGACGACACTCACAGGGACTGTGTCTATGGATCTGGACTACCGACCCCTCCCATACTCCTCGGGGGGCCTTCCTCTGTAGTTCACAGAAGATATCCGGGAAATCTAATAACATTGTTCGATATATTGGGCTAGGTGTGCCCAGAAAAACATTTCCAAGGACACGAGAATTTCTGGCAGGATCAATGATAATGATTATTATTCTGTGTTCACAGAAAAACGTAGATAACCTGAAGGTAGAGAAAACGAAGGCAGCCACCCCATCTAAGGACCGGGAGGCTGCAATATGTGACATGGAATGGGACTGCTACTATCATGGCCTAGATCAGGGGTCTCCAAACCACACTCAAAGGGCCACATCCGGCCCCTACAAGATTTTATCCGGCCCCCAGCGAGGGTCCATGGGGTATCCTCAGTGTGCACTGACTGAGGATGAAGGTCGGCAGAGGCCGTCTGTGGGCTCTTCTTTAGATGTAAGGAGGACTCTGACGGGGAACCTGTTGTGAGAGGGGGGGGGGGGGCTCTGAAGGGAGCTCTGATGGGGAACCTGATGTATGGAGGGAGCTCTGATGGGGAACCTGATGTATGGGGGAGCTCTGATGGGGAACCTGATGTATGGAGGGAACTCTGATGGGGAACCTGATGTATGGAGGGAGCTCTGATGGGGAACCTGATGTATGGAGGGAGCTCTGATGGGGAACCTGATGTATGGAGGGAGCTCTGATGAGGAATCTGATGTATGGAGGGAGCTCTGATGGGGAACCTGATGTATGGAGGGAGCTCTGATGGGGAACCTGATGTATGGAGGGAGCTCTGATGAGGAACCTGATGTATGGAGGGAGCTCTGATGGGGAACCTGATGTATGGAGGGCGCTCTGATGGGGAATCTGATGTATGGAGGGAGCTCTGATGAGGAACCTGATGTATGGAGGGAGCTCTGATGGGGAACCTGATGTATGGAGGGAGCTCTGATGGGGAACCTGATGTATGGAGGGAACTCTGATGGGGAATCTGATGTATGGATGGAGCTCTGATGGGGAACCTGATGTATGGAGGGAGCTCTGATGAGGAACCTGATGTATGGAGGGAGTTCTGATGAGGAATCTGATGTATGGAGGGAGCTCTGATGGGGAACCTGATGTATGGAGGGAACTCTGATGAGGATCCTGATGTATGGAGGGAGCTCTGATGGGGAACCTGATGTATGGATGGAGCTCTGATGGGGAACCTGATGTAAGGAGGGAGCTCTGATGGGGAACCTGATGTATGGAGGGAGCTCTGATGGGGAACCTGATGTATGGAGGGAGCTCTGATGAGGAACCTGATGTATGGAGGGAGCTCTGATGGGGAACCTGATGTATGGAGGGAGCTCTGATGAGGAACCTGATGTATGGAGGGAGATCTGATGGGGAACCTGATGTATGGAGGGAACTCTGATGGGGAACCTGATGTATGGAGGGAGATATGATGAGGAACCTGATGTATGGAGGGAGCTCTGATGGGGAACCTGATGTATGGATGGAGATATGATGAGGAACCTGATGTATGGAGGGAGCTCTGATGAGGAACCTCATGTATGGATGGAGATATGATGAGGAACCTGATGTATGGAGGGAGTTCTGATGGGGAACCTCATGTATGGATGGAGATATGATGAGGAACCTGATGTATGGAGGGAGCTCTGATGAGGAACCTGATGTATGGAGGGAGCTCTGATGGGGAATCTGATGTATGGAGGGAGCTCTGATGGGGAACCTGATGTATGGAGGGAGCTCTGATGAGGAACCTGATGTATGGAGGGAGCTCTGATGGGGAACCTGATGTATGGAGGGAGCTCTGATGAGGAACCTGATGTATGGAGGGAACTCTGATGGGGAACCTGATGTATGGAGGGAGCTCTGATGGGGAACCTGATGTATGGAGGGAGCTCTGATGGGGAACCTGATGTATGGAGGGAGCTCTGATGAGGAACCTGATGTATGGAGGGAGCTCTGATGAGGAACCTGATGTATGGAGGGAGCTCTGATGAGGAACCTGATGTATGGAGGGAGCTCTGATGGGGAACCTGATGTATGGAGGGAGCTCTGATGGGGAACCTGATGTATGGAGGGAGCTCTGATGGGGAACCTGATGTATGGAGGGAGCTCTGATGAGGAACCTGATGTATGGAGGGAGCTCTGATGGGGAACCTGATGTATGGAGGGAGCTCTGATGATGGGGAACCTGATGTATGGAGGGAGCTCTGATGAGGAACCTGATGTATGGAGGGACTCTGATGGGGAACCTGATGTATGGAGGGAGCTCTGATGGGGAACCTGATGTATGGAGGGAGTTCTGATGGGGAACCTGATGTATGGAGGGAGCTCTGATGAGGAACCTGATGTATGGATGGAGCTCTGATGAGGAACCTGATGTATGGAGGGAGCTCTGATGGGGAACCTGATGTATGGGGGAGCTCTGATGGGGAACCTGATGTATGGAGGGAGCTCTGATGAGGAACCTGATGTATGGAGGGAACTCTGATGGGGAACCTGATGTATGGAGGGAGCTCTGATGGGGAACCTGATGTATGGAGGGAGCTCTGATGGGGAACCTGATGTATGGGGGAGCTCTGATGGGGAACCTGATGTATGGAGGGAGCTCTGATGGGGAACCTGATGTATGGAGGGAACTCTGATGGGGACCCTGATGTATGGAGGGAGCTCTGATGAGGAACCTGATGTATGGAGGGAGCTCTGATGGGGAACCTGATGTATGGAGGGAGCTCTGATGAGGAACCTGATGTATGGAGGGAGCTCTGATGAGGAACCTGATGTATGGAGGGACTCTGATGGGGAACCTGATGTATGGAGGGAGCTCTGATGGGGAACCTGATGTATGGAGGGAGCTCTGATGGGGAACCTGATGTATGGAGGGAGCTCTGATGAGGAACCTGATGTATGGAGGGAGCTCTGATGAGGAACCTGATGTATGGAGGGAGCTCTGATGGGGAACCTGATGTATGGAGGGAGCTCTGATGGGGAACCTGATGTATGGGGGAGCTCTGATGGGGAACCTGATGTATGGGGGAGCTCTGATGGGGAACCTGATGTATGGAGGGAGCTCTGATGGGGAACCTGATGTATGGGGGGACTCTGATGGGAACCTGATGTATGGGGGAGCTCTGATGGGGAACCTGATGTATGGAGGGAGCTCTGATGGGGACCTGATGTATGGGGACTCTGATGGGGAACCTGATGTATGGAGGGAGCTCTGATGAGGAACCTGATGTATGGAGGGAGCTCTGATGGGGAACCTGATGTATGGAGGGAGCTCTGATGGGGAACCTGATGTATGGAGGGAGCTCTGATGAGGAACCTGATGTATGGGGGAGCTCTGATGGGGAACCTGATGTATGGAGGGAGCTCTGATGGGGACCCTGATGTATGGGGGAACTCTGATGGGGAACCTGATGTATGGAGGGAGCTCTGATGGGGAACCTGATGTATGGAGGGAGCTCTGATGGGGAACCTGATGTATGGAGGGAGCTCTGATGAGGAACCTGATGTATGGAGGGAGCTCTGATGAGGAACCTGATGTATGGAGGGAACTCTGATGGGGAACCTGATGTATGGAGGGAGCTCTGATGAGGAACCTGATGTATGGAGGGAGCTCTGATGGGGAACCTGATGTAGGGAGGGAGCTCTGATGAGGAACCTGATGTATGGAGGGAGCTCTGATGGGGAACCTGATGTATGGAGGGAGCTCTGATGGGGAACCTGATGTATGGAGGGAGCTCTGATGGGGAACCTGATGTATGGAGGGAGCTCTGATGAGGAACCTGATGTATGGAGGGAGCTCTGATGGGGAACCTGATGTATGGGGGAGCTCTGATGGGGAACCTGATGTATGGAGGGAGCTCTGATGGGGAACCTGATGTATGGAGGGAGCTCTGATGGGGAACCTGATGTATGGAGGGAGCTCTGATGGGGAACCTGATGTATGGAGGGAGCTCTGATGAGGAACCTGATGTATGGAGGGAGCTCTGATGAGGAACCTGATGTATGGAGGGAGCTCTGA
Organism: Lithobates sylvaticus; assembly: GCA_028564925.1. Classification (NCBI taxonomy): domain Eukaryota; kingdom Metazoa; phylum Chordata; class Amphibia; order Anura; family Ranidae; genus Lithobates; species Lithobates sylvaticus. The sequence goes on along the minus strand of CM053036.1, from coordinate 153,654,245 downwards.
TGAGGAACCTGATGTATGGAGGGAGCTCTGATGGGGAACCTGATGTATGGAGGGAGCTCTGATGAGGAACCTGATGTATGGAGGGAGCTCTGATGGGGAACCTGATGTATGGAGGGAGCTCTGATGAGGAACCTGATGTATGGAGGGAGCTCTGATGGGGAACCTGATGTATGGAGGGAGCTCTGATGAGGAACCTGATGTATGGAGGGAGCTCTGATGGGGAACCTGATGTATGGAGGGAGCTCTGATGGGGAACCTGATGTATGGAGGGAGCTCTGATGGGGAACCTGATGTATGGAGGGAGCTCTGATGGGGAACCTGATGTATGGAGGGAGCTCTGATGGGGAACCTGATGTATGGAGGGAGCTCTGATGAGGAACCTGATGTATGGAGGGAGCTCTGATGAGGAACCTGATGTATGGAGGGAGCTCTGATGGGGAACCTGATGTATGGAGGGAGCTCTGATGAGGAACCTGATGTATGGAGGGAGCTCTGATGAGGAACCTGATGTATGGAGGGAGCTCTGATGAGGAACCTGATGTATGGAGGGAGCTCTGATGGGGAACCTGATGTATGGAGGGAGCTCTGATGGGGAACCTGATGTATGGAGGGAGCTCTGATGGGGAACCTGATGTATGGAGGGAGCTCTGATGGGGAACCTGATGTATGGAGGGAGCTCTGATGGGGAACCTGATGTATGGAGGGAGCTCTGATGGGGAACCTGATGTATGGAGGGAGCTCTGATGGGGAACCTGATGTATGGAGGGAGCTCTGATGGGGAACCTGATGTATGGAGGGAGCTCTGATGAGGAACCTGATGTATGGAGGGAGCTCTGATGAGGAACCTGATGTATGGAGGGAGCTCTGATGAGGAACCTGATGTATGGAGGGAGCTCTGATGAGGAACCTGATGTATGGAGGGAGCTCTGATGAGGAACCTGATGTATGGAGGGAGCTCTGATGGGGAACCTGATGTATGGAGGGAGCTCTGATGAGGAACCTGATGTATGGAGGGAGCTCTGATGGGGAACCTGATGTATGGAGGGAGCTCTGATGGGGAACCTGATGTATGGAGGGAGCTCTGATGGGGAACCTGATGTATGGAGGGAGCTCTGATGAGGAACCTGATGTATGGAGGGAGCTCTGATGAGGAACCTGATGTATGGAGGGAGCTCTGATGGGGAACCTGATGTATGGAGGGAGCTCTGATGAGGAACCTGATGTATGGAGGGAGCTCTGATGAGGAACCTGATGTATGGAGGGAGCTCTGATGAGGAATCTGATGTATGGAGGGAGCTCTGATGGGGAACCTGATGTATGGAGGGAGCTCTGATGAGGAACCTGATGTATGGAGGGAGCTCTGATGGGGAACCTGATGTATGGAGGGAGCTCTGATGGGGAACCTGATGTATGGAGGGAGCTCTGATGGGGAACCTGATGTATGGAGGGAGCTCTGATGGGGAACCTGATGTATGGAGGGAGCTCTGATGGGGAACCTGATGTATGGAGGGAGCTCTGATGAGGAACCTGATGTATGGAGGGAGCTCTGATGGGGAACCTGATGTATGGAGGGAGTTCTGATGAGGAACCTGATGTATGGAGGGAGCTCTGATGAGGAACCTGATGTATGGAGGGAGCTCTGATGGGGAACCTGATGTATGGAGGGAGCTCTGATGGGGAACCTGATGTATGGAGGGAGCTCTGATGAGGAACCTGATGTATGGAGGGAGTTCTGATGGGGAACCTGATGTATGGAGGGAGCTCTGATGGGGAACCTGATGTATGGAGGGAGCTCTGATGAGGAACCTGATGTATGGAGGGAGTTCTGATGAGGAACCTGATGTATGGAGGGAGCTCTGATGGGGAACCTGATGTATGGAGGGAGCTCTGATGGGGAACCTGATGTATGGAGGGAGTTCTGATGGGGAACCTGATGTATGGAGGGAGCTCTGATGGGGAACCTGATGTATGGAGGGAGCTCTGATGGGGAACCTGATGTATGGAGGGAGCTCTGATGAGGAACCTGATGTATGGAGGGAGCTCTGATGGGGAACCTGATGTATGGAGGGAGCTCTGATGGGGAACCTGATGTATGGAGGGAGCTCTGATGGGGAACCTGATGTATGGAGGGAGCTCTGATGGGGAACCTGATGTATGGAGGGAGCTCTGATGGGGAACCTGATGTATGGAGGGAGCTCTGATGGGGAACCTGATGTATGGAGGGAGCTCTGATGAGGAACCTGATGTATGGAGGGAACTCTGATGGGGAACCTGATGTATGGAGGGAGCTCTGATGGGGAACCTGATGTATGGAGGGAGCTCTGATGGGGAACCTGATGTATGGAGGGAGCTCTGATGAGGAACCTGATGTATGGAGGGAGCTCTGATGAGGAACCTGATGTATGGAGGGAACTCTGATGGGGAACCTGATGTATGGAGGGAGCTCTGATGGGGAACCTGATGTACGGAGGGAACTCTGATGGGGAACCTGATGTTCGGAGGGAGCTCTGATGAGGAACCTGATGTATGGAGGGAACTCTGATGAGGAACCTGATGTATGGAGGGAACTCTGATGAGGAACCTGATGTATGGAGGGAGCTCCGATGGGGAACCTGATGTATGGAGGGAACTCTGATGAGGAACCTGATGTATGGAGGGAGTTCTGATGAGGAACCTGATGTATGGAGGGAGCTCTGATGAGGAACCTGATGTATGGAGGGAGCTCTGATGAGGAACCTGATGTATGGAGAGGATTCTGATGAGAAACCTTGGAAAATAACTTCCAGCAGAGGTAGTGAGAGAGTCAACAGTAAATGGCTTCAAACATGCTTGGGACAAACATAGATCTATACTACTAAAAGTTAACAGAAAAAAATTAAAAATGGGCAGACTCGATCGACCACTCTGACTACTTATGACGTCACTTTTCTATGTTTCTAACTTGACGTAAACTCAGATCCAACCTGATGTAAGAGGGGACTCTAATGGTAACCCTGATAGGGATCCTGATGTAAGGGAGGATTCTTATGGGGACCCTGATGTAAAAGGGAGCTCTGATGAGAACCCTGATGGGGGATCCTGATGAATGAGGCTCTCTGATAGGGACCATAACATGGATTTTTTTTTCGGCCTGCGAATATTTGTAAAATATTAATACTGAATATGGCCTTCGTACTGAAAAATTTGGAGACCCCTGACTTAGATGAACACTCACAAACCATCCGTTGCTCTAAAGTGTCTTCAGTGTCATTATAAATGCAAGGTCCACTTGTTTAACTCGCCCCCACCCCCCCCCATGCCAAAAAGATACAATAAAAATAAAAACTGTAAAGAAAACAGTTCTTCACCTTTCCCCTAAGTTCTGTACCATGGGGGAACGAGGAAGATCACTGGTCTTCCAGTGAGATCTCGGGGAATGCTGAGTAGTCTAGGAGTCACCCTCACTCAGGCACCTATGTACAGTAAGTATATTGAATAACTTTTTTCCCTGAAGATTTATTTTTTAATTCTTTGTGGCCCTCTGACATGGTTGGGAGTGGGTTGGAAATAAATAAACAGACTTTATACTTTTAGTGTAAGGTCAACTTCAAAGTGCTTAATCATTCTCTTGGTATTTGAACACCTTGATGCAGTTGTGCATGCTATCAGCCACCAGCAGGAGACCGTCTTGCAACAGAGCTAGGCCCCTGGGGCTACTGAGACCTTCCGTGACCAGAACTCGGGTCCGCTTGTTGGCTGGATAGTAAATAATGGAGTGTTTCTGTCCCCAGTCTGCCACCAAAACCCCTCCTTCACTGTCAACACAGACGCCCCATGGGTTACACAGACTGGGCCCAGGGGATCCCTTGAGGCCTAGAACCTTGAGAAGTTGCCAGTCTTCCCTGAGCACCTTGACACAACAGCCTCCATCTAAACCCCTCTCTGATATAGCTAGAAGACCCTGACTGTTGGTACTGACAAGGTAAGGTTTGTTGAACCCAGGTACCACAGTGCTTTCTTTCTGCCGCCCAGTGGTAGAGTCCAGCATAAGAGCACAGACAGTCCCCAGTTTCATGTCTGCCACGATAAATTCATCTTTGTAGTTGGCGGTAATGCCACGTGGAGCACCCCAGTTTCTGGAAATGACTTGCAGGAGACGACCGTGCTTGCTGTATACATCCAAGGTGCGGTCAGTTGAGTTGGTCAATGCCACAAGACCTCGGTTGTTCACAGCCACGTCAAAATAGTTCTTCGCTTCAAGAGAAAACTGTTGGAGGATCTTACCCTTGCTGTCCATCACTTGGAGCCTTCGGTTTCCGTAATCCACGATATATACAGAACCTGTACTTGTGGCATGAATCCCGTGGGGCAGGTTTAACTCGGCTCTGCCAGATCCAAACTTGCCAAACTGTCGAACTAATTTGGTTGTGCCATCGCCATTTTCGAGAGGGCTGTCAGTAAGGTTGGACTCACTCTTGCTTAAACATTTTCGAGGTGGAATTTGTTGGGAATATTTAGAAACCTTCCTATTGTATTGTGCTGACTTAACTCGCCCCTTAATTTCACGAAGAGCGCCAGATGGGGCGGCTGCGCCCAGGCTTCTGGGGTTGGACCAAGAACTTGACGAACTGGATACAGAATCACGTCTTTCTTTAGCTGACGTTGGCCTGTGGAGTCTAGAAGGAGCAGTGCGTGGCCTTGATATCTTCTCAATGTAAGGCATGGAAGAGGACCTTGGTACCGGTTTCCAGGAGGAGGAAGCCTGCGACTGCTTATTTCTGAGTTTTGATACAATTCTGTGCCTTGCGTTTGCTAGTGCTTGTTGCCTTTGATTCACTTCTGAACTTTCAGATTCTAAGATAATAGGGTGAGCCTTTCCAGATTCATTAGGCTGGATGTTTGAAGATGAAACTTTAAATGTACCAGATTTGCAAACCCCTTTGCTCTTTGGCTTCTCTATTATAAAGGTGCATGTTGACTTCACGCTGTCCGCGGGAGAAGTTGGTCTTGGAACACTCAGAAGTTCGCTGTTGAGGCTATCTGACATCTCATCAGACATTCGAAGATAGTCGATGCCCAGTTGTGTTCTATGCACTGATTGAGGATGGTCGCTTTCTAGATTTTGTCTATTTAAATACGATGTAGGCGAGTTCTCACCGCCAGTCCTGTCCATCTGGCCATGTGACTCCATAGTCATCCACAATGTCCGTTGGTCTCCACCAATCATTTTCTTGGCAGATGGTACACGACTTTCGCTAAGAGCCACTTGCCGACAAGACATTGGATCCCTTGTTGTATCTGTTTCTATTTCTTCTAAAATTTCTTCCGAGCTTTCTGAGTCACCTTCAGATATATAAGCAGTGGTTGCTCTGAACAGAGAATTGTTTTCAGATGTTCTGCTAACTTTATCGTTGCTGACATGTCTCAGTTCATTATCTCTGCTATTCCTAGAGTCACCTGTGGTGCCCGTCTCTTTTGAGTTTATCACTGTCTTCTGTTGACGACCAGCAGGATCTTTTTTGAAACCAGAGTTGCCTCTTTGCTGTTTCCCTGCTGTGAAATTATTTACTTGTTGGTTGCCAGTTTTGTTGACTGGCGATGAGTCTTTTGAGAGCGGCTTACTTACTAAAGGCTGCTGTCTGGTTAATTTGTTGCCTTCCTCAGCCTGGTTCATTGATCTTGGTCCTTGTTGCTTACCTTGGTTTAAAGGACTTTGCTTAATGTCAGATATCCATTTCTTGGTGGCCGTTCGGGGGCTTAGAGCTGCGCTGTCAGCTTCCACCACTGCTTTATCTCTTGAAGAAACCCCCAGTTTCTGATCAGCAGCATCCCCTTTGTTGCGTTCTAAAGATGATGACTGGGTGCTGGACCCACAGTCTCCATCGCTGTCATCTTCCAACAAAATTTTCACACCCACAAAGCCAAAATCATCTGGGTTATGTGATCTGACATCCCATGGTGGTCTTTCATCGATCAGAAGCGTTGGCTGCATAGTTGAGTTCCTTCCCAAAGGTACCAGAGTTTTTATGTTACAATGCAGCGTGGAGAAGCCCAGGGATTGTTCCTCACATTGTATCACCCCAAGTGTGGTAGATGGAAGAGGTTGCGGAATGAAATACACCCTCTTTAGATTAATACAGATGTTATTTTTTCTTGCGAATATATTTGATATTCGTTGCTGGATCTCCTTCATGACGAGTTGGCTGTCACTTGAGGTCACCAGTGCTTGCTTGAGCTGGGAGGACACAGTAGCAATCTCTTGCACCATGTTGTTAATCTCACAAACCCCATTTTGTAGGACCAATTTGTTGCTTTGCTGGATGGATGACAACTGGTCTTTCAGTCTTCCATGCTCTTCTTCCACACGGTTAAGAATGGTCTGTTCCTGCTTTAGGATGGAGAGTAAAGTCTTCTCAAATGACTTGGACACTCTCTCGTGATCTTTAGTCTGGTCTGCTTTAATCTGTTCTAGCTCTCGGCAGGTCTGAGCGAGGTCATTCAGCAGAGTAGTGAAATCCATCATCTTCACTTGTTGCATGAATACCATCTGGTACAAGGCTCGTTGGGGATGTAGAAGACTGTAGACAAAGTAAGAAGAGATCAATAAGAGTTTACGTAAAGTGTTCAATGTATTACAGTGAGATTATAATTATGTTAAACCCCCTGAGGTCCATTTCATATATTTCAAGGCTTTTGAGATAGCATGGTAATTACCCCTGTCTGTGCCTTCAATCCCTAAAGTGTCTTGTGTAGCTACTGCACATAAATACTCAAAAAAAAAAAAATAACTTCGGCAATCCGAAACGTTCAAGATAAAGTGTCAAAAATACCTTTGTTCAAGTGCAAAGCGCCAAACCAATTAAATTATTTGCAAAATAGTTAAGCCACTATACAGTGCAAAAGAAATGTTATATAGATTCACACATAATATCATGGAAATTCAGATACACCTGCCCAATTTAAGTGAGTACTAGACCAAGTCTAGTAGTCAGAATGCCACTCTTACAAACAGACAAAAAGATCATTGGTGTTATGCAGCTGGCTCTGCCATGTGGGATTGGCCATTAACTATGAAGCCCGCATCAAATGGGAGATCAGTCAGACAAAGCTCAAGCAACCCTCGGAGGAACCCTGGTTGACAATGTCTGGTCTATACTGTGGTCAACTAATTTCACTTGTCTATGTTTCTGGAAGGATCCACACTATGGTCACATCATCTCACTAATGTGTGTCTTTGGAAGGACCAAAGCAATTTTTACCTGATCACATTAGCCGGAAACCCCCAAAAAGATTTATGCTATGGTCATCTCATGGTCATCTCATCTCACTGGAAATATCCATTACCATGGTTGCTACCATGGTCGCTTCATCCCCCTAAGCTGTGTCTCCAGAATGATCCATAATATGGTCACCTATTCCTACCTAGCTGTGTCTCTTAAAGGATCCTATCTGTGGCAAGCTTATCCAACTGGGCCGTGTCTCTGGAAGGATCCAATCTAAAATCGCCTCATGTCATTAAGCTGCGTCTCTGAATGGATCCAAAATATGGTTACTTCATCGCACTAAGCCTTGTCCCTGGAAGGGTCTATACTGTGGTTATCTAATCTAACCTGGCTGTGTATCTGGAAGGAACCATACTATGGTCATGTAATCCTACTAAACCAGGGGTGCCCAACCAGTGGCCGGGGGCCACATGTGGCCCGCGGAGCCCTCTGATGTGGCCCGCAACCTCCTGCTCTGGGATAGAATAGAAAGAATACTGTTATTAAAGGTCAGTTTATTACTAAAATCACAGTGTATATATGGGCATATCTTTTCTGCAGTGGTTCCTGGGCTGCTTTCAAACTGATCCGCAGGTGAAGAGCAGTTTACCTGTGGGTTACCTGCATTGAGCCATAGACTATTATTACCTGCGAGTTTGGTGAGCTTTCTGAAAGTGCACCAAACCTGCAGAATATAATAGAAGTCTATTGCAAACTGCAGGAAAGCCAAAGGTACACTGCGTTGCACATGTGGTGCGGGTAAACCACAGCGCATCAGTGTGAAAGCAGCCTTGGACCCCTTTCACATGGTCTGTCCAACAGTCCAACCGATTGGACCCTCCATTGACCTCCAAGTAGTGGCAGACATAAACCGACTTGTGTTCTACCTCCAATATGACTCACTAAAAAGTATCGTGGGCTGTGTCCACTCTCCAAATGCAGAGTGGACACGAACATGCCATCCACCCGCTCATTGTGGCCCACGACCGGTTACCAAGTCGCTTAAGTGGCCCTCGCTCTTCAAAAGGTTGGCCACCCCTGTACTAAACTGTTAAGGCCCGTACACAAGATCGGACTTTTTGACAACCAACATGAAAATTAGCTGGAACATGCAAAACATCCGACCGTGTGTACGCTCCATCGGACCAACTTTTTCCAGGTTTCATCAGACTTTTGTTGGCTGTGCGAACGGACCAACTTTCTGCCAACAAAAGTCCGATGGACCAAAGTCCGACCGTGTGTACACAAAACCAACGGACTTTTGTACAAACCAATGCAGAACCAATGCAAAAGATCAGACAACAATACAGAAGTTGACCAAAGGTGGCGGTAAAGAGCAGAAAAACCAAGTGATTTGGTGAAAGTTGGCTGAAAAAGTCCTGCCGTGTGTATGCAATACCAACTTGGGGGCCAACGCCCTTTGGACAAAAATCCACGGGAAAGTTGGTCCATGGTCCGATCGTGTGTATGAGGCTTAACTCTACAAAAGCCATTATCAACATTTTTATCCCCAGACCCTTGAAATTTGAATTTTCAGGTCTTAGAGAACCCCTGGTAAAACCAATTCATTGGTGGCCAATGGGAAGGATGCCTTCCTTAACGTGGTTATCAAAATTCCAACCCTTACAAACAGATAAAAAGATCATTGGTGTTATGCAGCTGGCTCTGTCATGTGGGATTGACCATTAACTATGAAGCCCCCATCAAATGGGAGGTCAGTCAGCCAAAGCTCAAGGAACCCCAAGCAACCTCTGGAGGAACCCTGGTTGAGAATGGCTGCTCTAGAAGGGTGCATAGTATGGTTACCTCTTCCCACTAGGCTCTGTCTTTAAAAGAACCCATTCTGTGGTCACCTCATCTCACTAGACTGAATCTCTAGAAGAATCCATATTATGGTCACTTCATCTCAGTAGTCTGATGGCACTAACCTCTACCCCTGAACAACATGACTATCAATATCCCCTTTTCCAGGAAGCATATGGTGGACATATAAGTTGGCAGACAAAATTGTCTTTGCGACATTCACCTTATGCATTCCTTGTCTGTTCTACCTGCAGCTTTATGGTAGGTGGGGGTGTAAGTCCTGGAAGGCAAATGCGAAGGCAGATGGCAATGCTGTCACTGACCATGGGTCACCAATACGTATTTTCTGCTGATTGGCTTCTCAGTACTCATCGATCAATTACTATATGATCCATTTATTTTTTCTCTGCAAAACTGGCTTCTGATTGTTTTCTCTTTTTGCCTAAATTCCTCATACTGCACGTGGTTATAGTAGTGCTACGAAAGGGAATATATTCTACTTCTACACATCTGTCCCTGGCTTTATAGCATACTATGCAAATAAGAGCCGGCCGAGTAGCACTATGTCATAATATCCTCTGTACACTTATACAAATCAGATCTACAGTGGCAGCTAAAGAGAGGTGGTACTCCAAACAAAATATCTTTTTTTTTATGCCAATTGTTAGAATCTCTCTTTCAGGTTGTATTGTTACCAGTGACCACTACCATCTGGACTGGAAATGAAGACAAACCTTCCCAATAGGGATATCCCGCACAAACAGGGCAGAACAGTGTCTCAGTGGTTAGCAGTGCTGTAATACTGGATTCAGTTCCCACCATAGCCACATGGCGTGAATCCTTGACTCACTGAAATGGTAGTGAGCAGGTGATGGAGGTCCTCCTTGACCATTATTGGTCTTGTTAGCCTGTGAGCAGTGGTAGAATCACTCTATTGATTTAATGTGCAGGGTCAAGTGCCCCCCCCCCCCCCCCCCCCGGCAGGGCTGGTGCTACCTATAGGCAGGGGCGTAACTATAGGGGGTGCAGCAGTCGCAAGCGCAACCGGGCCCTGTACTGCAAGGGGCCCAGGTGAGGGATGACTAGCAGAGCCCCATGCTCAACTACCGCACTGGCTGCTCTTTAGTTGTGCATTCCCCACACAACCTGTGTCCTCTGCCGCTCCTCCGGGTCCCCCTCTCCTGCTCCATGAAGTGCTGTCCAGTCCGGTGTCTGTCCTCCCCAGCCAGAGTCCCGCCCCCTGAGTCCGGCTCACACTGCACTGCATGCTTCTCCTGGGCAAACAAACTTTAAGCACACAGATGCAGTGCAGCCCTATGAGATCCGGCTCCCCAAAGGACAACGCAGGCTTGTCTGCCAGCACCCCCCCTCCTCCCAGTCATACACAGATGTTGACAGGTCTTTCTGGGAGATATGTCCCCTAAGGACAGGGACCCCATCTCCCCTGGGGACAGGGCCCACTTCTCCCCAGAGGACAGGCACCCCATTTCCCTTATGGACAGGGACTCCTACTTACATGGGGACAGGGACCCCATCTCCCCTAAGGACAAGGACCCATCTCTCCTGGGGACAGGGCCCACTTCTCCCCAGAGGACAGGGACCTAATTTCCCTTTCCCTTCTTCCTCTTTGTCTCAAAGGCGTAACATCATAGGTCTGTTTAGACCTCTGATATCTCACCAAAGTCCCCCAACGGGACTCCTAAAAAATTGTAAAAAATAATAAAAAAAAAACTGCTGATACCAGTGGTGGAACTACATGGCTCACAAAAGTCGTACCTGTGACCGAGCCCTGGAGTTCCACCACCGGACTCGGAGGGAAGGGCCTCGGCTGGGGTTCAGGGGCGCCCTTCATGGTTTCTTGCACCGGGGCCCTGAAGGTTCTAGTTACACCACTGCCTATAGGCAAGTGTGCACAATCAGTTGGGGGCGCCACGCTGCTTGTCCCAGGGCCGGGAGTCACATACACAACATGGAGTGTCAGGGAGTGATGGTGTTTGCAGCCCCTGAGGCAGCGCGGCCAGAGGCAGGAAATACAAAGCTCTACCGCAGCTTGTCTGTTACCTTTCACCTGCTGCCTGGACAGCGTCTGCTAATGCTCAGCCCGACCAGATCACTGATGATTTATCTCCCCTCCTCTCCTCCTCCTCGGCTCGGACTGCCGGCTGTGTGTGCTCTGCCTGGACAGCGTCTACTAATGCTCAGCCCGACCAGATCACTGATGATTTATCTCCCCTCCTCTCCTCCTCCTCGGCTCGGACTGCCGGCTGTGTGTGCTCTGCCTGGACAGCGTCTACTAATGCTCAGCCCGACCAGATCACTGATGATTTATCTCCCCTCCTCTCCTCCTCCTCGGCTCAGACTGCCGGCTGTGTGTGCTCTGCCTGGACATGTGTGAGAGGTCCAGTGCTCCCTTCTAGATGGAGGCCCCCCAAGAACACCCACCACAGGGGGCCCCAGCCTCATCTGAGCTGCTTGGCATGTGCAGCTGTTGGAGCCTTCCATCTGACTTTTCTGGGGTTAGTAATCCATTTAATTCTCTCTGTCATTGGAAGCTTGCAATATAGAAATCGATTGGAGGGGAGTTCTCCATAATAATGATTGGTGTGTGTAATGTATCGGGGTGTAATGTATCTGTGTATAGGAGGGTGTAATTTATCTGGGTGTATCTGTACTATGTCTGCAGTCTCTGACCGTGATTATGACAGTCGAAAAGGGGCGGAGCTTGGGTGACCTTAACCACTACAATACCGGGCACTTTCGCCCCCTTCCTTCCCAGACCAATTTTCAGCTTTCAGTGCTCTTGCACTTTCAGTGACAATAGCGCGGTCATGCAATGCTGTACCCAAATGAAATTTTTAGCATTTTGTTCGCACAAATAGAGCTTTAGTTTGGTGGTATTTATTCACGACTCCGTTTTTTATTTTTTGCGATATAAGCGAAAAAATTGCGGAAATTTTGAAAAAAAAAACCGATATTTTCTCCTTTCTTTTTTAAACGAAATCCAATAAAATCTAATTTTGTCATAAATTTAAGCCAAAATGTATTCTGCTACATGTTTTTTAGTAAAAAAAAATCCGTTAAGTGTATATTAATTAGGTTCGCGTGATCACGGACATATGTACGCAAATGATCATGTACAGATGTGTGCAGGTGATCACGGACATATGTGTGCAGATAATCATTGGCACATGTGATTTTACTGGGACATATGTGGGGGACATGTGTTTTTATTTTTTGGGGACATGTGTGTTGTGGGGACATGTGTGTTGGTGACACTAGACTGGTGATCAGTGAGTAAAAAAACAGCTAATACTCACAGCTAATACTGGTGATCAACCAGCCGGCTGCAGCGATCCGCTCTCCTCTCCTCAGCGACGACTTCCGTGTGAGGAGAGGAGAGCCGATTGCCTAGCAACCGGCTGTTTGCTTACATCACATGACGGCTGTGATTGGACACGGCCGTCATGTGATCAGGAGGGCCAATCACAGAGCCCTCCTGCCGATCCGAGATGCGCCGTGTCCGGATGACACGAGTGCATCGGGATCGCGCCGCTGCGCGGGCACGCGCGGGCGCAAGATCCCCCTACTTCTGATGGACGTTCAGGAACGTCCGATCAGAAGTAGGCGGCTCCCACCCGGCCGTATATATACAGTGGCCGGGTGGGAAGCAGTTAAAATGATGCCCCCCCCCCCCCCCCCCCCTGAAAAAAAATTCTGTGGACGCCCATGATGGCAAAGGCTCCACTTTGTCTCCCATTTCAGCAGTCTATCACAGCCTTTTTCAACCTTTTTACAGTAGAGGAACCCTTAAAATATAGTGTAGGTCTCAGGGAATCCTGGCTAAAACCAATTCATCAGGGGCCAGTTGGAAAAATGTCCCTTGCATTGGTGGTCAGTGGAAAAAAATCCCCCCCCCCCACCCTTAAGCCCCATACACACGGTCGGACTTTTTCATGGATTCTGTCCGATCGGACAATGTTGTTGAAAAATCAGACCGTGTGTATGCACCATCGGACAGTGTACGTCGGATCGTCCGACAGACAAAGTCTTATCTCCTGCTGGATAGATTTGCCGACAACCCGGTCCGATCACACCAAATCCGATCGTGTGTACGGTTGTCCGACCGGACAAAGTGCTACGCATGCTCAGATCACATTACAAGACCAAAGCTATTGGCTACTAGCCTCTACGTAGTCCCGTCGTAGGCAACAAACGTCACCACGTTCAGAATGATCGGATTTTCCGACAACTTTGTCCGACCGTGTGTACGCAAAACCAACATCAGACAAAGTATGACGGACAGGATCCGACCGACCTGGTCCGCGGATTGTCCGACCGTGTGTATGGGGCTTTATAGTAATGGTCAGAATGCCAAAGCTAAGGCACCTTTCACAGCAGTGGACCGATTGGGTCCGCCTGTCTGTTTTGCAGGCGGACCTAATTGGACCACACATTGTTCTTTATGGATCGGCGGATGTCGTGACATGACATGTGTCCACTAAAAACAGACGCATGGGGATCCGTCCGGCGTATTGCATCTGCTGACAGTGGGATGGGAACAGACAGGCAGTCCATTTCCATCCATCCTCCTCATAGAGAAACAGCGGGCTGCGTCCATGTCCGCTCTGCATAGTAGAGGAGACACGGACCTGTCATCTTCTCAGCGGGGATCAGCAGAGAGATTCCCCTGCTGAGCAGGCGGATCCGCTTGATGGAGTCCGCCCCCTTCTGAAAGGGGCCTAAAAATCATTGGTGCCGACTCTACCGGGTGGTCTTGGCCCCAGATCTATGCGGCCACCATGCACCATGCAGGTCAATCAACCACACAGAGGCGGCTCTCTAATTAGGCAAATTAGGCGGTAGCCTTAGGCCTCGCACTCCCAGGGGCCTCGCGGCCACCTAATTTGCCTGACATGTGTGGGAGTTGGAGGGAATGTCCCCCAGTCAGTGTCCCCAGGGCTGTCTCTCTGCCCGCTATTACTTGCCCCTGCCAGGGGCAGACTGTTCAATTCAGCACTGCCAGGGGTGACGTCCCAGGGTCAGTGGGTGGCTCCATGTACTCCCTCCTCCCGACTCCTCCCCTTCTGCCAGGCTCTGTGGATCTCCTGCCATTTGCAGAGCCCAGCTAATGCCAGCAGCGGCCGAGCAGCTCTCACTCTGCTCCACTCTCCAGGATCAATGTCTGTAATGGAGGACCTGCCAATGTCAGACCAGGTGCCCGGCGATCATCGGGGAGACTGTCTGCCGCCGGAGCTTTCAGGTATAGAGTTATGTACAGCTTTTTTTTTATCGCTTGAATAATTTTTCCGATTTTGGGCGTGAGTGGGGCCTCATGTTTAAGATTTGCCTAAGGCCTCACAAAGCCTAGAGCCGCCTCTGCAACCACAGCTCATGGAACCCCAGCAAACTCTGAAGAAACCCTAGTGGAGAATCACTGTGATATCATGTAGAGAAAAACAAGGCATTATCTGTAATCAGTCATCATTAGCATCACAGGTGAGGTATAATTCAATGGACAAAGGTATGTGGACCATCATATCTACGTGAGCTTCCCATTCCAAAACCACTGCTGTTAATATGGAGTTGTCCTCCCATTTACAGCTATAACTTTTTACTAGGGATGAGCTCAGGCGTGTTTGGATCCAAGTCTGAGCCCACCAGGATGCTGTTACTTGTACTGGCCAATAATCTGTGGTCGGGGCATTGCCAGCCCCGCAGCCGCACATATACAATATAGACTGCAGACATGTAATGACTGGCCTATGCCTATGACTGGTAGACATGTGCAATTCGTTTCGTTTTTTTTCGTTTTTTTCGTTCGTTCGTTTTCGTACGAATGAACGAATCGTTCGAATCATACGAATCCGAATAACGAATCGTTCGAATCTAATGAATCCGAAAAGCAACGAAAATCCGAAAAACCAAACAACGAAAATCCAAAAAACCAAACAACGAAAATCCGAAAAAACGAAAAAAAAAGGAACAACGAAAATGAACGAAAAAATTTGTACATTCGTAACTTTTTTTTTTGTTGAATTGGTAATTTTCCGTGTCCCTTACAATGGTGCTGCTTAACGTGCTTCGAATGGATTGAACAAAAAAATTCGTACATTCGTAACTTTTTTTTTCGATTCGTAACTTTTTTTTTCGATTCGTAACTTTTTTTTTTTTTTTCGATTCGTAATGAATGGATTGAACAAAAAAATTCGTACATTCGTAACTTTTTTTTTCGATTCGTAACTTTTTTTTTTTTTTTTTCGATTCGTAATGAATGGATTGAACAAAAAAATTCGTACATTCGTAACTTTTTTTTTCGATTCGTAACTTTTTTTTTTTTCGATTCGTAAATTATTAAAATGTAATAATAGCATACACATTACATAAAATTATGAATTATGCTCCGATTATGAATCTACGAATGTTACGAATCTTACGAATGTACGAATGACTACGAATGCGTCCGAATTTTGAATAAACGAATGAACGAAAATTAAACTAACGAAAAAACGAATCAACGAAAAATAACTCTTACAAATGTACGAATCGTTACGAATACGAATAACGACGACTTACGAATGTACGAATCGAACGGAAACTAAAAAAACGAAACAAAAAAAAACGTTTTTTTTTTAAAGAAAAAAACAAAACAAAAATAAACAAATTTTTTTAATGTGCACAATTCTAATGAATGGCGTGAAACAGGTGAAAGCTACTGGTGGGCTCGCTCACTGGTGGGATCAAAGTTGGACCTGAACACCACTGAGGTCATCCCTACTCTTTTGTATCCTTCACAAGATGGAGAGATAACAACCACACAGGTATACCGGGAAAAAAATGCACAAAATTTCTATTTAAAAAGAAGACTACAAAAAAAAAAAGAATAAAAATAAATTCATAAAATCATTTTTGGTTGAGGTATTGAAATTGTTGCTGTTATTGCATATTGCCAATTAATGATTTATTTGTATTTTTGCCATTTTTCTTTTGCTCCCTTTGGGTCTTTTAGGCTTAAACACATGAGCAACAGGTTAAAGATTGACTAGAGTGTATGTATAGAGATCAGTGTTGGCCGCTCCATTAGGGGCGCTCTCCCCCTAATCCATGGGCCTGGCCCCTAATCTACATGCAGAGCTTTCAATGGGGGTTTTTTTTTTTTTTAGCACATGATTAGAGCCTGAGGCTCTAATTGGCTTAAAAAAGGGGTGGGCTCACTGCGCCCTGAGCCCACCCAGCTGTGTGACATTAGTGAATTAATATTCGCTAATGTCCTCCTGCTTCTCCTCCCGGCCAATCAGGAAGCGGGTCCTGAGACCCGATTGGCCAGGGAGTCTTAGGACTCCCGGCCAATCGGGTCTCAGGACCCACTTCCTGTTCAGCCGGGTGGAGAATCAATGCCTGTTTGGCCAGGAGGAGAAGCAATCCTCTTCCCTCAGCAAGCTGGAGCGAGGAGCAGCGGGTGGAGGGGCGGAGAGGCAGCAACAGCCTCTTTAAGCTCCCAGGAGCCCTATCCTGCCCCTGGATCCAGCATCACCTCACCACCACCTCATCATCGGTTTCCTAAGGTAAGGCCACTGTTCAATCAGTCAGTCCCGACCAGAAGACTAGCACTGATAGAGAGGAACACTACAGTGGATTCACGCTTCAGGAAGCTCAGTCTGCATATGTTTTGAACAAATATTGCTGCCACGGCTACACACAGAAGCACAAGGTATGCAAAGAAACCAGATCTGTAAAACAGTACCTAATAAATAACAAAGGATTTTCTTTAATTACTGTCCCCTTCCTTAGGTACGGCTCTGTCAGTAAGCTACGGACAAGGCTGAATAGCGTTTAAAAATAATCCCTGTTCAAAACAGGACAATCAGCCCGTCTGGAATGTCACAGTAATCAGATAGCGGAGGAGTCATCGATTATACATGAGAGGAAGAAGAAGATCAGACCACAGCCGTACAAAGGAGTATGAGAATATTCATTGAGATACACGGAAGCGCGAGAGAGACCAACTGGCTATGTCCACCGACCAGAGAGACCGAGAGAGACCGAGAGAGACAAACTGCCAAACATCCACTCACCAGGGAGACCAAGGGACACAAACCGTCAACTGTACACTCACTAGGAGACCACTAATGCCGCGTACACACGTGCGGACTTTTGCCGGCGGACCTAGTCCAGCGGACAATCCCGCGGGACTTTCCAGCTAGGTCCGCTGGACTTTCCGAGGGTGTGGACTTGCCCACACACGCACGGACTTCTCCAGCGGATAATCCGCCGGCCAAAAGTCCGCGGGACTTTTGAAAATGAACGGACTTGCCCACACACGGAGCAGTCCGTTCATTTCGAACGTAACTTCAGGTTACGTAGCTAGCGTAGGCAGTAAATGCCGCCGCGCTAGCTCCGCAAGCTGGCATGGATTTAAAGGGAATCCCCACGCCGAAAAAACGGCGTGGGGGTTCCCCCCAAATCCATGTCAGACCCTCATCCGAGCACGCAGCCTGGCAGGCCAGGAAAGGGGTGGGGACGAACGAGCGCCCCCCCCCCTCCTGAGCCGTACCAGGCCGCGTGCCCTCAACATGGGGGGTGCCCTGGGGAAAGGGGGGCCGTGCGGCCCCCCCCACCCCAAAGCACCTTGTCCCCATGTTGATGAGGACAAGGGCCTCTTCCCGACAACCCTGGCCGTTGGTTGTCGGGGTCTGCGGGCGGGGGCTTATCGGAATCTGGGAGCCCCCTTTAATAAGGGGGCCCCCAGATCCCGGCCCCCCACCCTATGTGAATGAGTATGGGGTACGATGTACCCCTACCCATTCACCTAAGGTGTAAAATGTAAAGTACAAAAACACACACACTTTTGAAAAAATATTTTATTGCACTGCTCCGGGGGTCTTCTTCCGTCTTGGGGGTCTTCTCGCCGGACTCCCCCGCTCTCTTCTGCTCTTTTACCTAGCTCTTTCACGAGGGGGGAGTCCGGCTACCTTCTTCGTCGTCGCCGCCGTCGTCTGGGGGTCTCGATCCGCCTTCGGGGGTCTTCCGGGGGTCTCTTCTGTTCTTGCGGCGGTCGTCGTCTTCCGCGCCGCCGGCGCTTCTTCTTCTTCTTTCTTGTCTTCTTCTTTCCTTCTTCTTGTTCTTCTTCTTCCGATGTTGACCCGACGCTCTCTCTGCCCGGAATGCCTGTGCCGCTCTGCGCTGAGACTTATATAGGGGAATGGGGACAGGGTCACATGTTCATGTCACATGGTGACCCCGCCCCCTTGCGATGTCACAGTCCCAGCATCCTCCGGGACTGTGACAACACAAGGGGGCGGGGTCACCATGTGACATGTGCATGTGACCCTGTCCCCATTCCCCTATATAAGTCTCAGCGCAGAGCGGCACAGGCATTCCGGGCAGAGAGAGCGTCGGGTCAACATCGGAAGAAGAAGAAGAAGGACAAGAAGAAGGACAAGAAGAAGAAGAAGAAGAAGAAGAAGGCGCCGGCGGCGCGGAAGACGACGACCGCCGCAAGAACAGAAGAGACCCCCGGAAGACCCCCGAAGGCGGATCGAGACCCCCCCAGACGACGGCGGCGACGACGAAGAAGGTAGCCGGACTCCCCCCCTCGTGAAAGAGCTAGGTAAAAGAGCAGAAGAGAGCGGGGGAGTCCGGCGAGAAGACCCCCAAGACGGAAGAAGACCCCCGGAGCAGTGCAATAAAATATTTTTTCAAAAGTGTGTGTGTTTTTGTACTTTACATTTTACACCTTAGGTGAATGGGTAGGGGTACATCGTACCCCATACTCATTCACATAGGGTGGGGGGCCGGGATCTGGGGGCCCCCTTATTAAAGGGGGCTCCCAGATTCCGATAAGCCCCCGCCCGCAGACCCCGACAACCAACGGCCAGGGTTGTCGGGAAGAGGCCCTTGTCCTCATCAACATGGGGACAAGGTGCTTTGGGGTGGGGGGGGCCGCACGGCCCCCCTTTCCCCAGGGCACCCCCCATGTTGAGGGCACGCGGCCTGGTACGGCTCAGGAGGGGGGGGGGGGGCTCGTTCGTCCCCACCCCTTTCCTGGCCTGCCAGGCTGCGTGCTCGGATGAGGGTCTGACATGGATTTGGGGGGAACCCCCACGCCGTTTTTTCGGCGTGGGGAGTCCCTTTAAATCCATGCCAGGTCACGGAGCTAGCGCGGCGGCAGTAACTGCCTACGCTAGCTACGTAACCTGAAGTCACGTGCTAAATGAACGGACTTGCCGATGAGCGGCAAGTCCGTTCATTTCAAAAGTCCCGCGGACTTGCCCACTAACGGCGGGATTGTCCGCTGGACTGCCAAGTCCAGCGGATAATTTTAAAACAAAACTTAAAACTTTGGCGCCAAAAAGTCCGCCGGACTTTGGCGCCAAAAAGTCCGCCGGCGCCCACACACGAGGGGATTATCCGCTGGACTTCAGTCCAGAGGATAATCCCGCGGATTGTCCCTTCGTGTGTATGACTAAGTCCCTTCACCAGGGATACCAAGAGTGTCAAACCGCCAACCATCTATACATCAGGATGACCATATAAACAAACCGCCCACCGTTTACTCACCATAGAGACCAAGAAAGGCCAACCGCCAACTGTCTATTCATCAGGATGACCAAATAAACAAACCGCCCACCGTTCATTTACCATAGAGACCAAGAAAGGCAAACCGCCAACTGTCAATTTAACTGAGAGACCAAGAGACCCAAACTGACAACGGTCTACTGGCCAGCGAGACCAAGAGAGACTAGCCGCCAACCATTTACTCACCTGCAAGACAGTGAGAAACAAACCACTTACCTTCCAGCAACTGGGGAGACCGACAGAGACAAGCCACCACTCACCAAGAAGGCCGAAAGACACAACCCAACCACTGTCCACTCACTTGGAATACCAAGAGAGACAAACTGAGAACCATACATTCACCACAGAGACTAATAGTGACAAACAACTAACCGTTCACTCACTAGAGAGGCCAAGAGAGACAAACTGAGAACCATACATTCACCACAGAGACCTACGAACATCCGCTTGGAAAAAGACCATCGGGCCTTCAGGAAAAAAACTCAAGACCCACCTCTTCTAAGAAGTAATCAACGCAGGTCGGATCAAGCGCCTCGAGGCGATTCAGTTCGCAGTTGCAGCGCTATACAAATCATTCATTCATTCATTCACTAATAGTGACAAACCACTAACCGTTCGCTCACTAGAGAATGGTTAGTTCAGAGGCCAAGAGAGACAAACCACCAACTATGAACTCACCAGAGAGACCGAGATACACAAACCACCAATTATCCACTCACCAACTAGACTGAAAGAGACGTACAGCCAACTGTCTACTCAAAGTAAAACTGAGAGACAAACAGCCAACTGTCCACTGACCAGCAATACTGAGAGAGACAAACAACAGCCAACTGTCCACTCACCAGCAATACTGAGAGAGACAAACAACAGCCAACTGTCCACTGACCAGCAATACTGAGAGAGACAAAGAACAGCCAACTGTCCACTCACCAGAAATACTGAGAGAGACAAACAACAGCCAACTGTCCACTGACCAGCAAAACTGAGAGAGGCAAACTACCCACCATCCATTCACCACAGAGACTAATAGTGACAAACCACTAACCTTTCACTCACTAGAGAGTCCGAAAGGAAAACCACCAACTGTTAACGCACCAAGGGAGACTGAGATACACAAGCCACCAATTCTCCACTAACCAGCTATCATGAGAGAGACGCCAAATGTCCTCTCACCAGGAACATAGAGACAAATAACCTACTGTCCACTCACCATCAAGACTGATAGAAGCAAACTGTCCACCATCCATTCACCAGGGAAAGTGAGAAAGAAAAACCACTCACCATCCACTCACCAGGGAGAATGAGAAAGACAAACCGCCAACTGTCCATTCACCACAGAAACTATTAGTGACAAACCACTAACTGTCCACTCACTAGGAAGACCAAGAGAGACAAACCACCAACCATCCATTCACCACAGAGACCAATAGTGACAAACTGCTAACCATTTACTCAGTAGAGAGGCCAGGAGACGCAAACCACCAATTATCCACTCACCAGCTAGCCTGAGAGAGACAATCTGTCTACTGTCCACTTAGCAGGGAGATTGGGAAAGACATAGTCCCAACCATACACTCACCAGAGTGACCAGGAGAGACAAACCACCAACTGTCCTCTCACCAGGAACACAGAGAGACAAACCACAAACCAAGGAGAGGGGAAAAGTCAAACCACCAACCGTCCACTCATCAGAGAAACCAAAAGAGACAAACCACCCACCATCCACCTGTAGGCAGATTGAAAATATGTATAGTCTAGTTAGGCCAGCAGCCAGCCCAGGCTGGGGAAAGGGTTAATTGTTTTTAGCTCAGTTTCCAGGCTTTTGGTCCTAGCCAGCCCACCTGTGCTATAAAAAGGGTCTGGACAGTGAGAACCCGGGTACTGGTGGGTCCAGGATTTACAGACTCATCTGTAAGCGCAATTGTGGCACTGCTGAAGAAACTAGGAATTGCAGAGGACATCCAAGTCATGGGCAATGCCATTATGGACTCTTACCTCATGGGGTATGCCTGGGCCAACACACTATTCTAGTTAGGATTAGGAAAAGGACGATGTTTATATTGAACTGGTATGCTGCATCTTTCCAGTAAAGTTACATTACACGTTCTGAGCCTGGTCTGAAGTTATTCAAAGGGGTGCATAATGGTTCTGGCATAACAAAAAGAAATTGGGTCTGTAAATGCACAAAGGTGTATGAAGTAACACAGTTGCAAAAAGGGTTAATACAGCAAGACACAGTGTAGAGTAATGTAGTTGCTATGGGTAACCAAGTATGGAACAAGCTACAGTAACACGTGGTACCTGGAAAGGTGACAGGTCCACCGAAGGGATCAATGTTCTGGCTCCCTCTCTAGCGGTCGGTATCAAATGGCAACCAGATCCGAGCTCATGTTACGGAGATCTATGGCCCGGTCACGAGGTATGGGAAGGGAAGGAGTTAAGTGAGCGCACGCATGAGGTCCATGTTAGGTGTTCAGTAGGACCACATTCTGTTACTGGGAGTGGAGTAAAAATGTGGCGCAATTATGGGAACAGCAGGGAAATTGCATGGTTATCTTGCAGGCCGTGTTTTGAAAAAGGTGGAAAATGCAAGGACTGCAGCCCATCTTCAATCACGGCGCCGACAGTGCCGAAACCCCCCTCAAAAAAGGAAAAACTCTACCTCCATTGCGTCTTTTTGCTTTGACAGCTCTTGTATAGCCAAGGGTGGGCTGATGTAACCAAGTGACCCCGCCCCCTTCTGACATCATGTGATGTCAGAGGGGGTATGGTCACCAGTTTACATCACAGAGTGGCCGCCCTTGGCTATATAAGAGCTGTCAAAGCAAAAAATGGCAGACGCGGGGACGCCTCCCATTGGGGTGCAGAGTTTTTCCGTTTTTTTTTTTTCGGGACCATCTGCGCCGTGATTGAAGATAGATTAACATCACGGGACACTTTTTTTTTTTTTTTTTAATAAAGGAATTGTCCAAAACGGTCTCCTGTGATTTTTACATTTTTTTTGGAATGGGCCGGGATCTGGGGACCCCCTTGTTAAAGGGGGCTTCCAGATTCCGATAAGCCCTCCACCCGCAGACCCCCACAACCACCGGGCAATGGTTGTGGGGATGAGGCCCTTGTCCCCATCAACATGGGGACAAGGTGCTTTGGGGGGGACCCCAAAGCACCCTTCCCATGTTGAGGGCATGTGGCCTGGTACG
Source organism: Lithobates sylvaticus (assembly GCA_028564925.1). Lineage (NCBI taxonomy): Eukaryota > Metazoa > Chordata > Amphibia > Anura > Ranidae > Lithobates > Lithobates sylvaticus. The sequence continues at coordinate 153,631,426 of CM053036.1, read as the reverse complement.
ATTCAGGATGGGGAGGCGCTCTCTCAACCTCCCCCTTTTCCTGCAGCCTGCCAGGTTGCATGCTCGGACAAGGGTCTGATATGGATTTTGGGGGGGGGGCGGGGTTCCATTTATTTTTATTTTGGCGCAGGGTTTTCCTTAAAATCCATACCAGACCTGAAGGGCCTGGTATGGATTTTGGGGGGGGACCCCCAGGCAATTTTTAAAAAATTTTGGCAAGGGGTTTCCCTTAACCACTTTAATACACTATATTGTATATACTACACTGCTTGACTATAGATTCTACACTGAATGTCGAATCTACACTAAATGCAGAGTATATACTAGGCTGTATATATATATCAAATACACTATCTGTACTGACTGAATATAGATTCTACACTGCATATTTAATATACGCTAAATGCAGAGTATATATAAGTATATATATATATATATATATATATATATATATATATATATATATATATATATGTAGAGCTAGCTCCTGATGAGCATGCGCTATGTGTTTTTTAAAATTAATATTCCTGAAACCACAGTTGGGTTTTAGGGCTAATTCTACTAAATTATGATTTCAGTACCAGTCTAGCTGGATTGCACTGACTTATCCTGCTGTGAATTCTGGGAGGGGGTATTTGAGGTACTGAGATCACGTGCTTCGGGGGTTCCGGTCCAGAAGAGATCTTCTGTCTGTTTGGTCCTGGTCCTCCTGACCAGCCCTCACGGCCCGCCTGGCCTGGGGTGCGGATCAATGCAATTCCAAGTCTCGGGGCTGGATAGCCCGAGGCGAAGCAACTGCAGGGAGAGGCCTACCCTACATTAACCACTTCAGCCCCGGACCAATTGTCAGCTTAAGGACCAGAGGTCTTTTTTCAATTTCGCACTGCACTACTTTAACTGGTAATTGTGCGGTCATGCAATTTTGTAACGAAACGAAATTTGCGTCCTTTTCTTCCCACAAATAGAGCTTTCTTTTGATGGTATTTGATTGCCTCTGTGATTTTTATTTTTTGCGATATAAACGGAAAAAGAGCGAAAATTTTGAAAAAAAAAGAGATTTTCTACTTTTTGTTATAAGAAAAATCTAATAAACTCAATTTTAGTCAAACATTTGGGCCAAAATGTATTCAGCCACATGTCTTTAGTAAAAAAAATGCCAATAAGCGTATATTTATTGGTTTGCGCAAAAGTTATAGCGTCTACAAACTAGAGTACATTTTCTGGAATTTACACCGCTTTTAATTTATGACTGCCTATTTCATTTCTTGAGGTGCTAAAATGGCAGAGAAGTACAAAACCCCCCCAAATGACCCCATTTTGGAAAGTAGACACCCCAAGCTATTTGCTGAGAGGCATGTTGAGCCCATTGAATATTTTTTTTTTTAGTCCCAAGTGATTGAATAAAGACAAAAATAAAAAATAATTTTTTTTTTCTTCAAAAAGTTGTCACTAAATGATATATTGCTCACACATGCCATAGTTATATGTGGAATTGCACCCCAAAATACATTTTGCTGCTTCTCCTGAGTATGGGGATACCACATGTGTGGGACTTTTTGGGAGCCTAGCCGCGTACGGGGCCCCGAAACCCAAGCACCGCCTTCAGGATTTCTAAGGGTGCAAATTTTTGATTTCACTCCTCACTACCTATCACAGTTTCGAAGGCCATAAAATGCCAAAATAGCACAAAACCCCCCCAAATGACCCCATTTTGGAAAGTAGACACCCCAAGCTATTTGTTGAGAGGCATGGTGAGTATTTTACAGCTCTCATTTGTTTTTGAAAATGAAGAAAGTAAAGAAAAAAAATTTTTTTTTTTTTTTTTTTCAATTTTCAAAACTTTGTGACAAAAAGCGACATCTGCAAAATACTCACAATACCTCTCAGCAAATAGCTTGGGGTGTCTACTTTCCAAAATGGGGTCATTTTGGGGGGTTTTATGCCATCTGGGCATTCCATGGCCTCCGAAACTGTGATTGGCAGTGAGAAGTGAAATAAAAAAATTACTCCCTTAGAAAGCCTGAAGGCGGTGCTTGGTTTTTGGGGTTCCGTACGCAGCTAGGCTCCCAAAAAGTCCCACACATGTGGTATCCCCGTACTCAGGAGAAGCAACAGAATGTATTTTGGGGTGTATTTCCACATATGCCCATGACATGTTTGAGCAATATATCATTTAGTGACAACTTTTTGTAAAAAAAATATATATATTTTTTTTTTTTTTCATTATTCAATCTCTTGGGACAAAAAAAAAAAATATTTAATGGGCTCAACATTGCTCTCAGCAAATAGCTTGGGGTGTCTACTTTCCAAAATGGGGTCATTTGGGGGGGGTTTGAACTGTCCTGGCATTTTATGCACAACATTTAGAAGCCTATGTCACACGTCACCCACTCTTCTAACCACTTGAAGACAAAGCCCTTTCTGACACTTTTTGTTTACATGAAAACATATTTTTTTTTTGCAAGAAAATTACGTTGAACCCCCAAACACTATATATATTGTTAAAGCAAAGGCCCTACAGATTAAAATGGTGGGTGTTGCATTTTTTTTTTCCACACAGTATTTGCGCAGCGATTTTTCAAACGCATTTTTTGTGGAAAAAATACACTTTTTTTTATTTTAATGCACTAAAACACACTATATTGCTCAAATTTTTGATGAAATAAAAAATATGATCTTAGGCCGAGTACATGGATACCAAACACGACATGCTTTAAAATTGCGCACAAACACGCAGTGGCGACAAACTACATACATTTTTAAAAGCCTTTAAAAGCCTTTACATGATACCACATTAGATTCACGGAGGAGGTCTACTGCTAAAATTACTGCCCTCGATCTGACCTTCGCGGTGATACCTCACATGCATGCTGCAATTGCTGTTTACATATGACGCCAGACCAACGCTTGTGTACGCCTTTGCGCAAGAGAAGGGGGGGCAGGGGTGCTTTTTTTTTTTTTTTTTTAGTTTTTTTTTTATTTATTTAGCTTTTTTATTCTATTTTTAAACTGTTCCTTCCATTTTTTTTCTTTGTTATGATTTTTATTGTTATCTCAGGGAATGTAAATATCCCCTATGATAGCAATAGGCAGTGACAGGTACTCTTTTTTTGAAAAAATTGGGGTCTATTAGACCCTAGATCTTTCCTCTGCCCTCAAAGCATCTGACCACACCAAGATTGGTGTGATAAAATGCTTTCCCAATTTCCCAATGGCGCGGTTTATATCCGGGAGGGGGGACATTCCCTCCTACTGCTTGTAAAAGCAGTCTAGAGGCTAATTACCCGCTAGAATTGCTTTTACATGAAAGCCGATCACTGGCTGAAAAGAATGATACCAAGATGATACCTAAACCTGCAGGCATCATTCTGGTATAACCATTCAAAGTCCAGCAACATACTGGACATATATTGTAATCTTTTTTTTTTTCATGCAGCCTCTTGGCTGAACGAAAAAAAGAGATTGATTGGTGGGTATGCCCACCATTAGAATACCTCCCTTCATCCACCCACTTCTAATGATGGGCATACATGCACCATTTATATATGCCGATGCATGGGGGCATCCTCCCGCAAAAGTTATGCCGTGTACACACGGTCGGAATTTCGACCGTATGTACGTGGCATTAGGAGCCAATCGCTCCTCCCCCCCCCCTGCTGCCCCCATGCTTCGGCACATATGCTCTTTTTTTTAACTGTGGTGGTGAAATCACCTCCTACAGCGTTGGAGTCGCGGCTTTATGTATCGTGGGAGCAAACGCTGTTGCTGTCAAGATAAATAAATCCGCGCTGCAACTGAATGGCGCACCTGAAAACAAAAAAATGCTTAACACTAAAACACAGTAAACAAAATTACATACCTGAAAAGCAAGCATGATAAAACATGATAAAACATAATAAAACATTGCAGAATAGAATGGAGTAAAAAAAGAGCAACAATAGAGAGAGAGAGAGAACAATAAAACGACAACTATTTTTGTTTTTTTTTTTTTTTGAGATTCACAGGTAAAAAAGCTCCTGACTGTTAGCGACTGAATCAAAACGCTACCACAAAAAAAATGTTAGCGATCGCAGGGATCAGGCCTGACTCTGCGAACGCTGCAGTTATGTGTGCTTAGTGTTTTGTAAGTGACAGTGATCGATCGATACTGCACTTGGGTGGGCTGGGCTGGGCGGAGGGGGAAAACGCAGGTGCTAGCAGGTATCTGGGCTGATCCCGCTAACAATGCGTTTTTTTGGAACCCTAAACTGCTGGGACGCTAGTATAGATCTGATCAGATCAGATATTGATCTGTTCAGATACTATACCACTAAGGGAGGTGTATGCTTTGCGCGTGGGTGTTTGCGGTACTGGCACTAACCTGGGGCGACGCAGACCTTATTTGACCCTAAAACCTAATTGATATCACCCGCCGGGCGATCAGGGGGTTAAACCGTTATTGGGTAATAAATGGCGGGTGCCCTGACAGTATAAAAAACAAGCTAACTAACCAGCGTCACCCGTAACAGTAATACAAAAAAAAACTGGTTACCTAGCGACACTAATGCAGCGATCAGAAAAACGATCGCTTAGTGACACTGGCAAAAGGGGGTGAAAGGGTTAACTAGGGGCAATCAGGGGGTTAAACCTTTATTAGGTAATATATGGGGGTACCTGACGCTATATAAAAACCTGACGGGGAACCTAAATAACGAAATAACTAACTGGCTAACCAGCGTCACCAGTGACATTTTATACGGTGATCACTGGTGAAAGGGTTAACTCTAGGGGCAATCAGGGGGTTTAAAACCTTTATTTAGGTTGTAATATGGGGGTACCTGACCTATAAACCTATTTATGAACCTATATAAACATGGCGGTTAACCTAAAAAAAAAAACTGGTTACCTAGCGACACTAATGCAGCGATCAGAAAAAACGATCGCTTAGTGACACTGGCAAAAGGGGGTGAAAGGGTTAACTAGGGGCAATCAGGGGGTTAAACCTTTATTAGGTAATATATGGGGGTACCTGACGCTATATAAAAACCTGACGGGGAACCTAAATAACGAAATAACTAACTGGCTAACCAGCGTCACCAGTGACAGTTATACGGTGATTACTGGTGAAAGGGTTAACTCTAGGGGCAATCAGGGGGTTAAAACCTTTATTTAGGTTGTAATATGGGGGTACCTGACCTATAAAACTATTTATGAACCTATATAAAACATGGCGGTTAAAATAAAAAAAAAAATGGTTACCTAGCGACACAATGCAGCGATCAGAAAAACGATCGCTTAGTGACACTGGCAAAAGGGGGTGAAGGGGTTAACTAGGGGCAATCAGGGGGTTAAACCTTTATTCGGGGGGGGTGGGGGCTACCTAGGACCTAAAACTAACTGCCCTGACAGTTATTACAGTCACACTGACACTAAATGCAGTGATCAGTAAATAAATGATCACTGCAATTAGTGACACTGTGACTGGGGGGGGAGGGGGTGATCTGGGGGGTGATCTGGGGGTGACAGGGGGGTGGATTGTGTGCCTATGTGTACTGGTGTCAGTGTACTGTTTGTGCACTAACCTTTACATCTTCTGTGCTCGGCGTTCCGGTCACATAGACCGGCGCACCGAGCGTGACATCACTTCCGCCTTCCTGTCTATACAATAGACAGGAAGGGGAAGCTTTTCATTCGCCAGGAGCGATCGCGAGGGGGTGGCCAGAAACCACTGGCCGTCCCCTCGTCCCGGATCGCTCCTGAAGCGATGCCGACCGTCCCCGCCGGCGGAGGGGGGTCCGATCGGACCCCCCAACCGCCTGAAGAATGGCACGTACAGGTACGTGGTTCTGCCTGTACGTGCCATTCTGCCGACGTATATCTACATGGGGCGGTCGGCAAGTGGTTTTCTGCATTTCTTTGGGCCATCTACCATGGCAGGACCCTGCTCTTCGTATGGAGGACCCTGCTCTTTGTATGGAGGACCCTGCTCTTCGTATGGAGGACCCTGCTCTTTGTATGGAGGACCCTGCTCTTCGTATGGAGGACCCTGCTCTTCGTATGGAGGACCCTGGTCTTCGTATGGAGGTTCCTGCTCTTCGTATGGAGGACCCTGCTCTTCGTATGGAGGACCCTGCTCTTTGTATAGAGGATCCTGCTCTTTGTATAGAGGATCCTGCTCTTTGTATGGAGGACCCTGCTCTTTGTATAGAGGATCCTGCTCTTTGTATGGAGGATCCTGCTCTTTTTATGGAGGACCCTGCTCTTTGTATAGAGGATCCTGCTCTTTGTATGGAGGACCCTGCTCTTTGTATGGAAGATCCTGCTCTTTGTATGGAGGACCCTGCTCTTTGTATGGATGATCCTGCTCTTTGTATGGAGGATCCTGCTCTTTGTATGGAGGACCCTGCTCTTTGTATGGAGGACCCTGCTCTTTGTATGGAGGATCCTGCTCTTTGTATGGAGGACCCTGCTCTTTGTATGGAGGATCCTGCTCTTTGTATGGAGGACCCTGCTCTTTGTATGGATGATCCTGCTCTTTGTATGGAGGATCCTGCTCTTTGTATGGAGGACCCTGCTCTTTGTATGGAGGATCCTGCTCTTTGTATGGAGGACCCTGCTCTTTGTATGGAGGACCCTGCTCTTTGTATGGAGGACCCTGCTCTTTGTATGGAGGACCCTGCTCTTTGTATGGAGGACCCTGCTCTTCTTATGGAGGACCCTGCTCTTTGTATGGAGGACCCTGCTCTTTGTATGGAGGACCCTGCTCTTTGTATGGAGGACCCTGCTCTTTGTATGGAGGACCCTGCTCTTTGTATGGAGGACCCTGCTCTTTGTATGGATGATCCTGCTCTTTGTATGGAGGATCCTGCTCTTTGTATGGAGGATCCTGCTCTTCGTATGGAGGATCCTGCTCCTTGTATGGAGGATCCTGCTCCTTGTATGGAGGATCCTGCTCTTCGTATGGATGATCCTGCTCTTTGTATGGAGGACCCTGCTCCTTGTATGGAGGACCCTGCTCCTTGTATGGAGGACCCTGCTCTTTGTATGGATGATCCTGCTCTTTGTATGGAGGACCCTGCTCTTTGTATGGAGGACCCTGCTCTTTGTATGGAGGACCCTGCTCTTCGTATGGATGATCCTGCTCTTCGTATGGAGGATCTTTGTTGTGGCCTGTGAAGGGTTAGCGGGGTGTGGTCGGGATGAAGCTCAGGTGACAATGCCGCATGCCGTCACCTGTGCTGAGTTTCTGGGTCTTTACACTCCGTTGCGAGAAAATCTTCACGTGACAATTTCATTTTCCAGCACAAAGCTGGCCTGACTTGTTACAATCTAATTGTACAATTCCTTTTTAGATTTATCAGTAACTATGTAGTGTGTGTGTGTGTGGGGGGGGGGGGGGGGGCATCTAACTAATGATACAATTTGTATCCAATCTAACGGGTCGGTTAATGAGCTCTCTATGGGGTGCAGGTAAGAGCCCCCAGACCCCCCTCGTTATGGTCCTGGTAAAAGAGTGATCAGCCTAGTCGGGAGGGACCGAAGGGACCGACCCCAAACTGGATGGGTCAACTTGGGTACAATCAGCCTGCCCATAGATGGACCGAATCTCGGCCGGTCCCTGCTGAACGGGCTGAGATTCGAACCATCTGTGGTCAGTATAAGATCACTGGGTGGATTGCTTCTGCCGGTTCCTGGTTTGCGAGATTTCAGTCATGAATATTTACATCACCCAACCATTCCCTGAGGTCCTTCTTCAGAGAGGTATGCCTTGGGGAGGTGATAAATATTTGGGTGACCTTTCCAGAGACTCGGGTCCCTCCTGGGCTTTTGCCTGGAGAGGATGCAAACATTAAGTAGTCTTTCTCAGCCAGGGTTCCTCCTGAGTTTGCTAGGCGTGGAGAATGGAGCAATTTGTGCCTCTCGAATAACTTCCCACTGATCACCAATGTAAGGAATATTCTTCCCACTGATCACCAATGTAAGGAACATTCTTCCCACTGATCACCAATGTAAGGAGCATTTTTCTCACTGATCACCAATGTAAGGAACATTCTTCCCACTGATCACCAATGTAAGGAACATTCTTCCCACTGATCACCAATGTAAGGAACATTCTTCTCACTGATCACCAATGTAAGGAACATTCTTCCCACTGATCACCAATGTAAGGAACATTCTTCCCACTGACCACCAATGTAAGGAACATTCTTCTCACTGACCACCAATGTAAAGAACATTCTTCTCACTGATCACCAATGTAAGGAACATTCTTCTCACTGACCACCAATGTAAGGAACATTCTTCTCACTGATCACCAATGTAAGGAACATTCTTCTCACTGATCACCAATGTAAGGAACATTCTTCTCACTGACCACCAATGTAAAGAACATTCTTCTCACTGATCACCAATGTAAGGAACATTCTTCTCACTGACCACCAATGTAAGGAACATTCTTCCCACTGATCACCAATGTAAGGAACATTCTTCTCACTGATCACCAATGTAAGGAACATTCTTCTCACTGATCACCAATGTAAGGAACATTCTTCTCACTGATCACCAATGTAAGGAACATTCTTCTCACTGACCACCAATGTAAGGAACATTCTTCTCACTGATCACCAATGTAAGGAACATTCTTCTCACTGACCACCAATGTAAGGAACATTCTTCCCACTGATCACCAATGTAAGGAACATTCTTCCCACTGATCACCAATGTAAGGAACATTCTTCCCACTGATCACCAATGTAAGGAACATTCTTCCCACTGATCACCAATGTAAGGAACATTCTTCTCACTGATCACCAATGTAAGGAACATTCTTCTCACTGATCACCAATGTAAGTAACATTCTTCTCACTGATCACCAATGTAAGGAACATTCTTCCCACTGATCACCAATGTAAGGAACATTCTTCTCACTGATCACCAATGTAAGTAACATTCTTCTCACTGATCACCAATGTAAGGAACATTCTTTTCACTGATCACCAATGTAAGGAACATTCTTCTCACTGATCACCAATGTAAGTAACATTCTTCTCACTGATCACCAATGTAAGGAACATTCTTCCCACTGATCACCAATGTAAGGAACATTCTTCCCACTGATCACCAATGTAAGGAACATTCTTCTCACTGATCACCAATGTAAGGAACGTTTTCTTCCCACTGATCACCAATGTAAGGAACATTCTTCTCACTGATCACCAATGTAAGGAACATTCTTCCCACTGATCACCAATGTAAGGAACATTCTTCCCACTGATCACCAATGTAAGGAACATTCTTCTCACTGATCACCAATGTAAGGAACATTCTTCTCACTGATCACCAATGTAAGGAACATTCTTCTCACTGATCACCAATGTAAGGAACATTCTTCCCACTGATCACCAATGTAAGGAACATTCTTCTCACTGATCAACAATGTAAGGAACATTCTTCTCACTGATCACCAATGTAAGGAACATTCTTCTCACTGATCACCAATGTAAGGAACATTCTTCTCACTGATCACCAATGTAAGGAACATTCTTCCCACTGATCACCAATGTAAGGAACATTCTTCTCACTGATCACCAATGTAAGGAACATTCTTCTCACTGATCACCAATGTAAGGAACATTCTTCTCACTGATCACCAATGTAAGGAACATTCTTCCCACTGATCACCAATGTAAGGAACATTCTTCTCACTGATCACCAATGTAAGGAACATTCTTCCCACTGATCACCAATGTAAGGAACATTCTTCCCACTGATCACCAATGTAAGGAACATTCTTCCCACTGATCACCAATGTAAGGAACATTCTTCTCACTGACCACCAATGTAAGGAACATTCTTCCCACTGATCACCAATGTAAGGGACATTCTTCTCACTGATCACCAATGTAAGGGACATTCTTCCCACTGATCACCAATGTTAGGGACATTCATCCCACTGATCACCAATGTAAGGAACATTCTTCCCACTGATCACCAATGTAAGGAACATTCTTCTCACTGATCACCAATGTAAGGAACATTCTTCCCACTGATCACCAATGTAAGGAACATTCTTCTCACTGATCACCAATGTAAGGAACATTCTTCTCACTGATCACCAATGTAAGGAACATTCTTCTCACTGATCACCAATGTAAGGGAACATTCTTCTCACTGATCACCAATGTAAGGAACATTCTTCCCACTGATCACCAATGTAAGGAACATTCTTCCCACTGATCACCAATGTAAGGAACATTCTTCCCACTGATCACCAATGTAAGGAACATTCTTCTCACTGATCACCAATGTAAGGAACATTCTTCCCACTGATCACCAATGTAAGGAACATTCTTCTCACTGATCACCAATGTAAGGAACATTCTTCTCACTGACCACCAATGTAAGGAACATTCTTCTCACTGATCACCAATGTAAGGAACATTCTTCTCACTGATCACCAATGTAAGGAACATTCTTCTCACTGATCACCAATGTAAGGAACATTCTTCCCACTGATCACCAATGTAAGGAACATTCTTCTCACTGATCACCAATGTAAGGAACATTCTTCCCACTGATCACCAATGTAAGGAACATTCTTCTCACTGATCACCAATGTAAGGAACATTCTTCTCACTGACCACCAATGTAAGGAACATTCTTCTCACTGATCACCAATGTAAGGGACATTCTTCTCACTGATCACCAATGTAAGGAACATTCTTCTCACTGATCACCAATGTAAGGAACATTCTTCTCACTGATCACCAATGTAAGGAACATTCTTCTCACTGATCACCAATGTAAGGAACATTCTTCCCACTGATCACCAATGTAAGGAACATTCTTCTCACTGATCACCAATGTAAGGAACATTCTTCCCACTGATCACCAATGTAAGGAACATTCTTCTCACTGATCACCAATGTAAGGAACATTCTTCTCACTGATCACCAATGTAAGGAACATTCTTCTCACTGATCACCAATGTAAGGGACATTCTTCTCACTGATCACCAATGTAAGGAACATTCTTCTCACTGATCACCAATGTAAGGAACATTCTTCTCACTGACCACCCAATGTAAGGAACATTCTTCTCACTGATCACCAATGTAAGGGACATTCTTCTCACTGATCACCAATGTAAGGAACATTCTTCTCACTGATCACCAATGTAAGGAACATTCTTCCCACTGATCACCAATGTAAGGAACATTCTTCCCACTGATCACCAATGTAAGGAACATTCTTCTCACTGATCACCAATGTAAGGAACATTCTTCCCACTGATCACCAATGTAAGGAACATTCTTCCCACTGATCACCAATGTAAGGAACATTCTTCTCACTGATCACCAATGTAAGGGACATTCTTCTCACTGATCACCAATGTAAGGAACATTCTTCTCACTGATCACCAATGTAAGGAACATTCTTCCCACTGATCACCAATGTAAGGAACATTCTTCCCACTGATCACCAATGTAAGGAACATTCTTCCACTGATCACCAATGTAAGGAACATTCTTCTCACTGATCACCAATGTAAGGAACATTCTTCTCACTGATCACCAATGTAAGGGACATTCTTCTCACTGATCACCAATGTAAGGAACATTCTTCTCACTGATCACCAATGTAAGGAACATTCTTCTCACTGATCACCAATGTAAGGAACATTCTTCCCACTGATCACCAATGTAAGGAACATTCTTCTCACTGATCACCAATGTAAGGAACATTCTTCTCACTGATCACCAATGTAAGGAACATTCTTCCCACTGATCACCAATGTAAGGAACATTCTTCTCACTGATCACCAATGTAAGGAACATTCTTCCCACTGATCACCAATGTAAGGAACATTCTTCTCACTGATCACCAATGTAAGGAACATTCTTCTCACTGATCACCAATGTAAGGAACATTCTTCTCACTGATCACCAATGTAAGGAACATTCTTCCCACTGATCACCAATGTAAGGGACATTCTTCTCATTGATCACCAATGTAAGGAACATTCTTCTCACTGATCACCAATGTAAGGAACATTCTTCTCACTGATCACCAATGTAAGGAACATTCTTCCCACTGATCACCAATGTAAGGGACATTCTTCTCATTGATCACCAATGTAAGGGACATTCTTCTCACTGATCACCAATGTAAGGAACATTCTTCTCACTGATCACCAATGTAAGGAACATTCTTCTCACTGATCACCAATGTAAGGAACATTCTTCTCACTGATCACCAATGTAAGGAACATTCTTCTCACTGATCACCAATGTAAGGAACATTCTTCCCACTGATCACCAATGTAAGGAACATTCTTCTCACTGATCACCAATGTAAGGAACATTCTTCTCACTGATCACCAATGTAAGGAACATTCTTCTCACTGATCACCAATGTAAGGAACATTCTTCCCACTGATCACCAATGTAAGGGACATTCTTCTCATTGATCACCAATGTAAGGGACATTCTTCTCACTGATCACCAATGTAAGGAACATTCTTCTCACTGATCACCAATGTAAGGAACATTCTTCCCACTGATCACCAATGTAAGGAACATTCTTCTCACTGATCACCAATGTAAGGAACATTCTTCCCACTGATCACCAATGTAAGGGACATTCTTCCCACTGATCACCAATGTAAGGGACATTCTTCTCATTGATCACCAATGTAAGGAACATTCTTCTCACTGATCACCAATGTAAGGGACATTCTTCTCACTGATCACCAATGTAAGGAACATTCTTCTCACTGATCACCAATGTAAGGAACATTCTTCTCACTGATCACCAATGTAAGGAACATTCTTCCCACTGAACACCAATGTAAGGGACATTCTTCTCATTGATCACCAATGTAAGGAACATTCTTCTCACTGATCACCAATGTAAGGAACATTCTTCTCACTGATCACCAATGTAAGGAACATTCTTCCCACTGATCGCCAATGTAAGGAACATTCTTCTCACTGATCACCAATGTAAGGAACATTCTTCCCACTGATCACCAATGTAAGGGACATTCTTCTCATTGATCACCAATGTAAGGGACATTCTTCTCACTGATCACCAATGTAAGGAACATTCTTCTCACTGATCACCAATGTAAGGAACATTCTTCTCACTGATCACCAATGTAAGGGACATTATTCCCTGAGACCAGACAAGGATTTTAAGGGTTCCTCCATGTTAAATGGGTTGATAAAGACTGGCATAAAGAGTTTTCTCTCCTGAGCCTTGCCTCACCTGAGGTCATTTGCTGGTGGCTCAGAAGTTTGGCTGTCCTGTTATTGTGTGTATATGGAGGGACCTGGTCAAGAAGAACATTGCCTGGAAAGTCCATCAGAAAGAAACCTTCTTGCTGAAGGGGATCATAGAGAAGCTGAGTAGAAGCCACTCCTGGACATCGTTAGAAGGATTAATTGCTTGTACATCAAAGGTATCTGTCACGATTAGGGGTCAGGCTCGGAGACCAGTAGCTATAGCAGTAGAGAGGCTTCCACCGACCAGCAGGATAGGTACACAAGCAGGTCACCCTGGGGGATGACCAGGCTCACCCGATCGTCTAAGCACCAACCAGTGTTCACCAGAGCTCTTGATGGTGGAGATGGGTTTAAATGTGTACCAGGTCGCGGTCCTCAGGATCTCCCCACCAGGAGGTGAGCAACCTGGAGTCCAGTAGCAGATATAAACAGGTAGGGATCAAGCAGAAGCGTAGTCAGTAAACAAGTCAAAGGTCAGTAAAAAGAGGTTGCAGGTTGGGATCAAGCGGAAGCGTAGTCAGTAAACAAGCCAAAGGTCAGTAAAAAGAGGTTGCAGGTTGGGATCAAGCGGAAGCGTAGTCAGTAAACAAGCCAAAGGTCAGTAAAAAGAGGTTGCAGGTTGGGATCAAGCGGAAGCGTAGTCAAGGAACAAGCCAGAGGTCAGTAACAAGTGGTTGTAGGTTCCGATCCGTGTCCTGACCGTATCTTTCACTGCTATTAGGAGGTCAAGAGCCAAATTTCTTGGAGGTTCACTACAACTAAAGAAAGTCTGTGACTGCTATTACATGGAATGTCCTCCTGCGCCCCTAAACCAGCTTTCCCAAAACTAAGTTCAGCAATAAAAGGTAAAAAAGACGAAAGGGTCTTAGGTTTCTCCCCACCATAGACCAAGGACCAGACCCTGAGATGGAAATATTCACCTGCCACATTACTTGAGGGGTCATTCCGCGTCACCTCAAGAGGAAGAGAGTGCTACATGTGTAATATCAGCCGGTCAGTATCAGTTTCCTGTAGGTTGGCCAGTGCTGGAAAGGCCTGTGTGTGTGATTCCTCCTGTAAGCATGACCACTCATGTGTAGGCATGATTCTGCAGGGGGGAAAAACTGGGTGATCAGCTGGTGCCTCCTCGTCCAATAGCCCTCTAACGTCTGCAGGCAGAAACTTTATAAGTCTGCATAAATAAATCCATGACATGTCGCTATGGAACAGGGGTCTCCAAACTGCAGCCAAGGGGCCAGATGTGGCCCTTTGCTTGCCTTTATCCGGCCCATGGGGCACTATTCCGCCCACTAATACCACGATACAAGGCACTATTCCTCCCACTGACACCAATGATGGGGCACTATTCCTCCCACTGATACCAATGATGGGGCACTATTCCTCCCACTGATACCAACGATGGGGCACTATTCCTCCCACTGATACCAATGATGGGGTACTATTCCTCCCACTAATACCACGATACAAGGCACTATTCCTCCCACTGATGGGGCACTATTCCTCCCACTGATACCAATGATGGGGCACTACTCCCCCCCACTGATACCAATAATTGGGCACTATTCCTCCCACTGATACCAATGATGGGGCACTATTTCTCCCACTGACACCAATGATGGGGCACTATTCCTCCCACTGACACCAATGATGGGACACTATTCCTCCCCCTGACACCAATGATGGGGCACTATTACTTTCACCGATACCAATGATGGGGCACTATTCCTCCCACTGATACCAATGATGGGGCACTATTCCTCCCACTGATACCAACGATGGGGCACGATTCCTCCCACTGATACCAATGATGGGGTACTATTCCTCCCACTGATACCAATGATGGGGCACTATTCCTCCCACTGATACCAATGATGGGGCACTATTACTTTCACCGATACCAATGATGGGGCACTATTCCTCCCACTGATACCAATGATGGGGCACTTTTCCTCCCACTGATACCAACGATGGGGCACTATTCCTCCCACTGATACCAATAATAGGGCACTATTCCTCCCACTGATACCAATGATGGGACACTATTCCTCCCACTGATACCAATGATGGGGCACTATTCCTCCCACTGATACCAATGATGGGGCACTATTCCTCCCACTGACACCAATGATGGGGCACTATTCCTCCCACTGATACCAATGATGGGGCACTATTCCTCCCACTGATACCAATGATGGGGCACTATTCCTCCCACTGATACCAATTATGGGGCACTATTCCTCCCACTGACACCAATGATGGGGCACTATTCCTCCCACTGACACCAATGGTGGGGTACTATTCCTCCCACTGACACCAATGATGGGGCACTATTTCTCCCACTGATACCAATGGTGGGGCACTATTCCTTTCCATGATACCAACAATGGGACTATACCCCCCTTCCAACAAATAATACCAATGATGGGGCATTTTCCATTCCCACTGGTCACAGTCCAGCCCCCTTGAATTCTGAAGGACAGTAAACTGGTCCTTTAGGAAGTTTAGAGTAACAGTGTAATTCTTTTTTTTTTTTTTTTTTTTAAAGCTCCGCCTTTTATTATTAAAAAGCTGGAGGAAGGGGAAGGGGGGACTTTTAAGGTACCAGAGAGTAGAATAAACAATCAATTTTGAAAAATAACGTTTATTTAAACAATTCCTAATGGCGGTAAACATTTACAAGAATCTCGTATCATTTCTTTGGACATGTACAACCACGTCTTACTCTACATGTTTCGCTCAGAAGAGCTTCCTCAGGAGTTTTTTTTGGAAGTGTTACATGAAGTAATATATAGAGAAATAACAATTGTAAATGATTCTGCTTAAAAATTGCCATGAATAAAATGTCACGGCGTGTCAATAGGACATGTCTATATATACATTGTTATAATGTGATAATCACGTGTGGAACAGATTACATTTTATACAAAATAATGATGAATGGAGGGGGAGGAGGGAGGAGGGGGAGGAGGGGGAGGGCCCACCGGATGATTCATTTCCATTCATAAAATGAAGCCGAGATTTACAAAATGGGAACCAGAGAGAGAAGATAAATTTAATTAGACATATTAACCGCTTCCCGACCGGCGCACAACGATATACGTCGGCAGAATGGCATGGACAGGCATAAGGGCGTATATATAAGTCCCTTTTAAAATGCCGCCGTGCCATCGGGAGCGCGCCGGGAGCGGCCGGTCGGGCCCCCCGAGAGGCTGGTTGCAGGTCCCGCGGACTCGATCGCCGCGGGGACACCCGCGATCGCCTCACGGGAAGGCTGAACGGGGAGATGCGGAAATAAACAGCATCTCCCCGTTCTGCCTAGCAACTAGTGAGGCCGATCTGCTCCCTGTGATTGGAGCAGAGATCAGTGTTCACTAGCTCACAGCCACGCCCCCCCCCCCCCACAGTAAGAAACCCACCCCTAGGCATACTTAACCCCTACACTGCCACCTAGTGGTTAACCCCTTCACTGCCAGTGTCATTTATACAGGAATCAATGCATTTAAATAGCATTGATTTCTGTATAAATGACAATGGTCCCAAAAATGTGTCAAAAAATGTCCGATGTGTCCGCCATAATGTCGCAGTCACAAAGAAAATCGCTGATCACCGCCATTACTAATAAAAAAAAATTATTAATAAAAATGCTATAAAACGATCCCCTATCTTGTAAACGCTATAACTTCTGCGCAAACCGATCAATAATCGCTTATTGCGATTTTTTTTTACCAAAAATATGTAGAAGAATACGTATCGGCCTAAACTGAGGAAAAAAATGTTTTTTTATATATTTTTTGGGGGATATTTATTATAGCAAAACGTAAAAAATATTGCGTTTTTTTTTTCAAAATTGTCGCTCTTTTTTGTTTATAGCGCAAAAAAATAAAAACCGCAGGGGCGATCAAATACCACCAAAAGAAAGCTCTATTTGTGGGAAAAAAAGGACATCAGTTTTGTTTGGGGGCCACGTCGCACGACCGCGCAATTGTCAGTTAAAGCGACGCAGTGCCGAATCGCAAAAAGCGGCCTGGTCCTTTCGCTGCAAATTGATCCGGGGCTGAAGTGGTTAAGTGCCATCTGATCCCCCTTGGGATCGGCATTTGCCATCTCTCCCCAGCCCCTCCAACTAACTCCTGGGTTAATCGCCCACTACGGATGGAATTATTGAAACGTGCAATTTTCCTAGAGAGAATATCAATAATCTAAACTTTTTTTCACTCAATAGGATATATCCAGGCAGAGCCGATCCACCCTATACACTCACTACGCAAGCTGCGTAGGGCCCCGCCGCTGTGTGGGGGAGGGCCCCCAAGGGCGGATCGGCTCTGCTGCCGCAGCTCCTCGGTTCCGCCACTTCCGGCGGCTAGGGACAGACTGGCACCAAGCCGGAAGCGGCTTCGTTCCAGTCTCCTGATGGTAAACATGGAAGCGACGTCACAACGTCACGACGTCACAACGTCACTTCCTGTTTACTCGGCTGCCAATGGCGCCGGTTTAAAAAAAATATACAGTATTCAGAATCGCCGAAAACGTCGATCTGAATACTTTGAAGTGCAAAGGAGGGATCAGAGGTCCCGATTCCTCCATAAAGAGGACCTGTCACCACCTATTACTGTCACAGGGGATGTTTACATTCCTTGTGACAGCAATAAAAGTGATCAAAATTATAATTTTTTTTTTTAAACACAATTTAATTATATAAAAATAAATAAAATAAATAAGAAATTATTATTTTTTTTTTTTTTTTAACCACTTTCAGCCTCGGACCATTTTGCTGGCTTAAGACCAGACCACTTTTTGCGATTTGGCACTGCGTCGCTTTGACTGACAATTGCGCGGTCGTGCAACGTGGCTCCCAAACAAAATTGGTTTCCTTTTTCTCCCACAAATAGAGCTTTCTTTTGGTGGTATTTGATCGCCCCTGCGGTTTTTATTTTTTGCGCTATAAACAAAAAAAGAGCGACAATTTTGAAACAAACGCAATATTTTTTACTTTTTGCTATAATAAATATCCCCCAAAAATATATAAAAAAACATTTTTTTTCCTCAGTTTAGGCCGATACGTATTCTTCTACATATTTTTGGTAAACAAATCGCAATAAGTGATTATTGATTGTTTTGCGCAGAAGTTATAGCGTTTACAAAATAGGGGATAGTTTTATAGCATTTTTATCAATAATTATTTTTTTACTAGTAATGGCGGCGATCAGTGATTTGTATTGTGACTGCGACATTATGGCGGACACATCGGACATTTTTGACACATTTTTGGGACCATTGTCATTTATACAGCAATCAGAGCTATTTAAATGCTCTGATTCCTGTGTAAATGACACTGGCAGTGAAGGGGTTAACCACTAGGTGGCAGTGTAGGGGTTAAGTGTTCCTAGAGGCGTGTTTCTAACTGTGGGGGGCGTGGCTGTCAGCTAGTGAATGCTGATCTCTGCTCCAATCACAGGGAGCAGAGATCGGCATCGCCATCTGTGCTGCCTATCAGTGCCCATATGTGCCCATCCGTGCCACCTATCAGTGCCCATCCGTGCCACCTTTCAGTGCCCATCTGTGCCGCCTATCAGTGCCCATATGTGCCCATCCGTGCCACCTATCAGTGTCCATCCGTGCCACCTATCTGTGCCCATCCGTGCCACCTATCAGTGCCCATTAATATGTCTAATTCAATCGATCTTCTCTCTCTGGTTCCCATTTTGTAAATCTCGGCTTCATTTTATGAATGGAAATGAATCATCCGGTGGGCCCTCCTCCTCCTCCTCCTCCTCCCCCTCCCCCTCCTCCTCCTCCTCCTCCTCCTCCTCCATTCATCATTATTTTGTATAACATGTAATCTGTTCACCATGTGATTATCACATTATAACAATGTATATGTAGACATGTCCTACTGACACGCCGTGACATTCTATTCATGGCAATTTTTAAGTATAATCATTTATAATTGTTATTTCTCTATATATTACTTCATACGACACTTCCAACAAAAACTCCTGAGGAAGCTCTTCTGAGCGAAACATGTAGAGTAAGAAGTGGTTGTACATGTCCAAAGAAATGATACGAGATTGGTGTCACTAGGGTTGGTATCACTAGGGCTGGTGTCACTAGGGTTGGTATCACTAGGGTTGGTATCACTAGGGCTGGTGTCACTAGGGCTGGTGTCACTAGGGTTGGTATCACTAGGGCTGGTGTCACTAGGGCTGGTGTCACTAGGGTTGGTGTCACTAGGGTTGGTATCACTAGGGCTGGTGTCACTAGGGTTGGTGTCACTAGGGTTGTTATCACTAGGGCTGGTGTCACTAGGGTTGGTATCACTAGGGCTGGTGTCACTAGGGTTGGTATCACTAGGGTTGTTGTCACTAGGGTTGGTATCACTAGGGCTGGTGTCACTAGGGTTGGTATCACTAGGGCTGGTGTCACTAGGGTTGGTGTCACTAGGGTTGGTATCACTAGGGCTGGTGTCACTAGGGTTGGTATCACTAGGGCTGGTGTCACTAGGGTTGGTGTCACTAGGGTTGGTATCACTAGGGCTGGTGTCACTAGGGTTGGTGTCACTAGGGTTGGTATCACTAGGGCTGGTGTCACTAGGGCTGGTGTCACTAGGGTTGGTGTCACTAGGGTTGGTATCACTAGGGTTGGTGTCACTAGGGTTGGTGTCACTAGGGTTGATGTCACTAGGGTTGGTGTCACTAGGGTTGATGTCACTAGGGTTGGTGTCACTAGGGTTGGTATCACTAGGGCTGGTGTCACTAGGGTTGGTGTCACTAGGGTTGGTGTCACTAGGGTTGGTGTCACTAGGGTTGATGTCACTAGGGCTGGTGTCACTAGGGTTGGTATCACTAGGGTTGGTATCATTAGGGTTGGTATCATTAGGGTTGATGTCGCCTGGTGCAGTAAGACATTCCTACACCCCCCCCCTCCCGCCGCCACAGTGCTCTGTCCAGGACAGGCAGCAAGGCACTGGGCAGGCTAGCCCATTGGCACAGCTCTCTCCCCCTAACCTACTACAGAGCTACTTGATGGTGTCACCCCTCTGGTGGGTGTCACCCGGGTGCAGCCCCCATAGCGATGCCACTGATGGCCCACTGATCAGAGTTGCAATGCTTTGCTGGCTCCAATGCAAACAATGAATAAATAAATAAGGTGCATTTATATATTTTCTTGGTGGAATAAGATGACTTTATCGGTGGCTTGTTCATTGCATTTGTCACATTTTATCACACACACCGCAACTTCCCCCTCATCACCAGCGTCTGTGCCCACCGGGGCTCATACCAGTCAGTGGTGACGGGTCAGCCCCCTCATCACCAGCGTCTGTGCCCACCACCGGGCTCATACCAGTCAGTGGTGACGGGTCAGCCCCCTCATCACCAGCGTCTGTGCCCACCACCGGGCTCATACCAGTCAGTGGTGACGGGTCAGAACACGGGTAACGTGGCTTTTCATGCATTGGCCACAGGAATGCACAAGCCTTGGGCAATGCCCACTCACCCTATCCACACCAAACCACTTCCATTCAATGAATAATGATGAACCCGCCCAACACAACATAAAATCAGTCCTTCACACATCGATCTAAATGGGTCATAAAGGTCGGGTCACTTTTTAGTGGAGAGGACACTCTGGGATTCTGTGTAAAGTTGGTCACACACCAGCAGACTTTCATTCAATCACAGCGACCAATCTACTCACCAATAGTGTGTTGGCATTGGAGGCCGGTGACTGGCAGCGGCCCGGTCCTACGCATTCCACGCTATGGGGACATCAGACAACCATCTTATTGGGGCCATTTTCCCACCTCTAGGGGGCCCCATTGCAACCCAAGCAGCTGCTTAGGCTATAGCTACACCACAGATCAGATTGTATGGTGTATGGCCAGCTTCAGGGGGGATCTGACACTTTGGGTTCAGAGCTCCCAGGAGGACAAGGTCGGAGTATACCTTGCACTGGTCCCTGATACGCTCTCTCTGTATTCTGACTTGGCAGGGAGGAGGGAAAGCGTCTTTCTAGTCGCTATGGAAACAGTGTAAAGTTTGCATTCCACTCATTGTTTACAAATGACCCCCCCCCCCCCCCCCCCCCCCCTCCTGCAATTAGCTTATTGGTGATAATTAAAGCTCGGAGACAATGAGATGTACAAGACGGAGCACCCAGCCGCCTTCACACCCGACAACAGACATTCTCAACCAGTGCAATCTTAAGCCCCATACACACGCTCGGATTATCCGCGGACCAGGTCGGTCGGATCCTGTCCATCATACTTTGTCCGATGTTGGTGTTGCATACACACGGTCGGACAAAGTTGTCGGAAAATCCGATCATCCTGAACGTGGTGATGTTCGTTGCGTACGACGGGACTACGTAGAGGCTAGTAGCCAATAGCTTTGGTCTTGTAATGTGATCTGAGCATGCATAGCACTTTGTCCGTCGGACAACCGTACACACGATCGGATTTGGTGTGATCGGACCGTGTTGTCAAAAAATCTATCCAGCAGGAGATGGGACTTTGTCCGTCGGACAATCCGACGTACACTGTCCGATGGTGCATACACACGGTCTGATTTTTCAACAACATTGTCCGATCGGACAGAATCCATGCGAAAATCCGACCGTGTGTATGGGGCTTTAGGGTTCCTCCAAAAGTTGCTCGGGGTTCCCTGAGCCGTGGTAATGGACTCCTCGCCTTCATATTTCAAGGCTCATCACAACTCGGAAGAGCCACGATACCACCGATAACTGCAAGGGTGGCATTCTAAACCATCACTGTAAGGGGCCACCAATGTAAGGGACCACCAATGTAAGGGACCACCAATGTAAGGGGCATTTTCCTAATGACCCATGATGGCGTAGGCCAGTGATGGCGATCAGATAGGTGAATGCATGTGTCAGGTAGGTAGGTGAGTGTAATGGTCAGGTGGGTGAGTCCAATGGTCAGGTAGGTGAGTGCATGTGTCTGGTAGGTGAGTGTAATGGTCAGGTAGGTGAGTGCATGTGTCAGGTGGGTGAGTGTAATGGTCAGGTAGGTGAGTGCATGTGTCAGGTGGGTGAGTGTAATGGTCAGGTAGGTGAGTGCATGTGTCAGGTAGGTGAGTGTAATGGTCAGGTAGGTGAGTGCATGTGTCAGGTAGGTCAGTCCAATGGTCAGGTAGGTGAGTCTAATGGTCAGGTAGGTGAGTGTAATGGTCAGGTAGGTGAGTGCAATGGTCAGGTAGGTGAGTGCATGTGTCAGGTAGGTTAGTGCAATGGTCAGGTGGGTGAGTGTAATGGTCAGGTAGGTGAGTGCAATGGTCAGGTAGGTGAGTGCATGTGTCAGGTAGGTGAGTGCAATGGTCAGGTAGGTGAGTGCAATGGTCAGGTAGGTGAGTGCATGTGTCAGGTAGGTGAGTCCAATGGTCAGGTAGGTGAGTGCATGTGTCAGGTGGGTGAGTGTAATGGTCAGGTAGGTGAGTGCATGTGTCAGGTAGGTGAGTGTAATGGTCAGGTAGGTGAGTGCATGTGTCAGGTAGGTCAGTCCAATGGTCAGGTAGGTGAGTCTAATGGTCAGGTAGGTGAGTGTAATGGTCAGGTGGGTGAGTGCAATGGTCAGGTAGGTGAGTGCATGTGTCAGGTAGGTTAGTGCAATGGTCAGGTGGGTGAGTGTAATGGTCAGGTAGGTGAGTGCAATGGTCAGGTAGGTGAGTGCATGTGTCAGGTAGGTGAGTGCAATGGTCAGGTAGGTGAGTGCAATGGTCAGGTAGGTGAGTGCATGTGTCAGGTAGGTGAGTCCAATGGTCAGGTAGGTGAGTGCATGTGTCAGGTGGGTGAGTGTAATGGTCAGGTAGGTGAGTGCATGTGTCAGGTAGGTGAGTGTAATGGTCAGGTAGGTGAGTGCATGTGTCAGGTAGGTCAGTCCAATGGTCAGGTAGGTGAGTGTAATGGTCAGGTGGGTGAGTGCAATGGTCAGGTAGGTGAGTGCATGTGTCAGGTAGGTTAGTGCAATGGTCAGGTGGGTGAGTGTAATGGTCAGGTAGGTGAGTGCAATGGTCAGGTAGGTGAGTGCATGTGTCAGGTAGGTGAGTGCAATGGTGAGGTGGGTGAGTGTAATGGTCAGGTAGGTGAGTGCATGTGTCAGGTAGGTGAGTGCAATGGTCAGGTGGGTGAGTGTAATGGTCAGGTGGGTGAGTCCAATGGTCAGGTAGGTGAGTGCAATGGTCAGGTAGGTGAGTGCATGTGTCAGGTAGGTGAGTGCAATGGTCAGGTGGGTGAGTGTAATGGTCAGGTGGGTGAGTCCAATGGTCAGGTAGGTGAGTGCAATGGTCAGGTAGGTGAGTGCATGTGTCAGGTGGGTGAGTCCAATGGTCAGGTAGGTGAGTGCATGTGTCTGGTAGGTGAGTGCAATGGTCAGGTAGGTGAGTGTAATGGTCAGGTAGGTGAGTGCATGTGTCAGGTGGGTGAGTCCAATGGTCAGGTAGGTGAGTGCATGTGTCAGGTAGGTGAGTGCATGTGTCAGGTGAGTGTAATGGTCAGGTAGGTGAGTGCATGTGTCAGGTAGGTGAGTGTAATGGTCAGGTAGGTGAGTCCAATGGTCAGGTAGGTGAGTGCATGTTGCACAGTGCATTCTGAGCGATTCTGGCAGAATCGTAAGTTTTTGGTCCCTTAGGGCTCATTCCGAGACACTGGCAAGGTTTACTTCTGTATTGGCCCTTTGAAAGAAATAAGTTGGTTTTGCGTCGCACGTTGGGCACTCGGGCTCAAAAAAGGTTCACCATCACTGGCGTAGGCTTAGTACAGGTTCCCTGTGACCTGGAAATCAAAGGTTTCCTCTGGGGTAAAAAGGCAGAGAAAGGCTGCCCTAGAAGGTGCCCACAGATGTGCCATGAGAAATATCCAACCCAATCATTTTCCACTGGATATCGGTGTGTATGTGTAATACCTGTCTATGAAATACTCTTCAACAAGGGCGGCCGAGGCTTCTGGGGGAAATGGAGACAATCTAATTGTCTATGACATACAGTGGTGTGAAAAAGTGTTTGCCCCCTTCCTCATTTCCTGTTCCTTTGCATGTTTGTCACACTTAAGTGTTTCGGAACATCAAACCAATTTAAACAATAGTCAAGGACAACACAAGTAAACACAAAATGCAATTTGTAAATGAAGGTGTTTATTATTAAAGGTGAAAAAAAATCCAAACCATCATGGCCCTGTGTGAAAAAGTGATTGCCCCCTAAACCTAATAACTGGTTGGGCCACCCTTAGCAGCAACAACTGCAACCAAGCGTTTGCGATAACGTGCAATGAGGCTTTTACAGCGTCCTGGAGGAATTTTGGCCCACTCATCTTTGCAGAATTGTCCTAATTCAGTTACATTAGAGGGTTTTCGAGCATGAACGGCCTTTTTAAGGTCATACCACAACATCTCAATAGGATTCAGGTCAGGACTTTGGCTAGGCCACTCCAAAGTCTTCATTTTGTTTTTCTTCAGCCATTCGGTGGTGGACTTGCTGGTGTGTTTAGGATCATTGTCCTGCTGCAGAACCCAAGTTCGTTTCAGCTTGAGTACACGAACAGATGGTCGGACATTCTCCTTCAGGATCTCTTGGTAGACAGCAGAATTCATAGTTCCTTTTATCACGGCAAGTCTTCCAGGTCCTGAAGCAGCAAAACAGCCCCAGACCATCACACTACCACCACCATATTTTACTGTTGGTATAATGTTCTTTTTCTGAAATGCAGTGTTCCTTCTACGCCAGATATACTTGGACACACACCTTCCAAAGAGTTACACTTTTGTCTCATCGGTCCACAGAATGTTGTCCCAAAAGTCTTGGGGATCATCAAGATGTGTTGTGGAGAAATTGAGACGAGCTTTGATGTTCTTTTTGCTCAGCAGTGGTTTTCTCCTTGGAACTCTGCCATGCAGGCCATTTTTGCCCAGTCTTTTCCTGATGGTGGAGGCATGAACGCTGACCTTAACTGAGGCAAGTGAGGCCTGCAGTTCCTTGGACGTTGTTGTGGGGTCTTTTGTGACCTCTTGGATGAGTCGTCGCTGCGCTCTTGGGGTATTTTTGGCGGCCGACCACTCCTGGGAAGGTTCACCACTGTTCCATGTCTTCGCCATTTGTGGATAATGGCTCTCACTGTGGTTCGCTGGATTCCCAAAGCTTTGGAAATGGCTTTATAACCCTTTCCAGACTGATAGATCTCAATTACTTTCTTTCTCAATTGTTCCTGAATTTCTTTGGGTCTCGGCATGATGTGTAGCTTTTAAGGATCTTCTGGTGGACCTTACTGTGTCAAGCAGCTTCTATTTAAGTGATGCCTTGATTGTGAACAGGTGTGGCAATAATCAGGCCTGGGTGTGGCTAGAGAAATTGAACTCAGGTGTGGACAACCACAGTTATAGTATGTTTTAACAAGGGGGGCAATCACTTTTTCACACAGGGCCATGATGGTTTGGATTTTTTTTCACCTTTAATAATAAACACCTTCATTTACAAATTGCATTTTGTGTTTACTTGTGTTGTCCTTGACTATTGTTTAAATTGGTTTGATGTTCCGAAACACTTAAGTGTGACAAACATGCAAAGGAACAGGAAATGAGGAAGGGGGCAAACACTTTTTCACACCACTGTACTCTTCTACAAGGGTGGCCGAGGCTTCTGGGGCAAATGGGGACAATCTAATTGTCTATGAAATACTCTTCAACAAGGTAGGTCAAGGCATCTGGGGGAAATGGAGACAATCTAATTGTCTATGAAATACTCTTCAAAAGGGTGGCCGAGGCTTCTGGGGGAAATGGAGACAATCTAATTGTCTATGAAATACTCTTCAACAAGGGTGGTCGAGGCGTCTGGGGCAAATGGGGGCAATCTAATTGTTTAAGAAATACTCTTCTACAAGGGTGGTCGAGGCATCTGGGGCAAATAGGGGCAATCTAATTGTCTATGAAATACTCTTCTACAAGGGTGGCCAAGGCTTCTGGGGGAAATGGAGACAATCTAATTGTCTATGAAATACTCTTCTACAAGGGTGGTCGAGGCTTCTGGGGCAAATAGGGGCAATCTAATTGTCTATGAAATACTCTTCTACAAGGGTGGTCGAGGCATCTGGGGCAAATAGGGGCAATCTAATTGTCTATGAAATACTCTTCTACAAGGGTGGCCAAGGCTTCTGGGGGAAATGGAGACAATCTAATTGTCTATGAAATACTCTTCAACAAGGGTGGTCGAGGCGTCTGGGGCAAATGGGGGCAATCTAATTGTTTAAGAAATACTCTTCTACAAGGGTGGTCGAGGCATCTGGGGCAAATAGGGGCAATCTAATTGTCTATGAAATACTCTTCTACAAGGGTGGCCGAGGCTTCTGGGGGAAATGGAGACAATCTAATTGTCTATGAAATACTCTTCTACAAGGGTGGTCGAGGCTTCTGGGGGAAATGGAGACAATCTAATTGTCTATGACATACTCTTCAACAAGGGTGGTCGAGGCTTCTGGGGGAAATGGAGACAATCTAATTGTCTATGAAATACTCTTCTACAAGGGTGGTCGAGGCTTCTGGGGGAAATGGAGACAATCTAATTGTCAATGAAATACTCTTCTACAAGGGTGGTCGAGGCGTCAGGGGGAAATGGAGACAATCTAATTGTCTATGAAATACTCTTCAACAAGGGTGGCCGAGGCTTCTGGGGCAAATGGAGACAATCTAATTGTCTATGAAATACTCTTCTACAAGGGTGGTCGAGGCGTCAGGGGGAAATGGAGACAATCTAATTGTCTATGAAATACTCTTCAACAAGGTAGGTCAAGGCATCTGGGGGAAATGGAGACAATCTAATTGTCTATGAAATACTCTTCAAAAGGGTGGCCGAGGCTTCTGGGGGAAATGGAGACAATCTAATTGTCTATGAAATACTCTTCAACAAGGGTGGTCGAGGCTTCTGGGGGAAATGGAGACAATCTAATTGTCTATGAAATACTCTTCAACAAGGGTGGCCGAGGCTTCTGGAGAAAACAGCGACAATTGATTGTCTATAAAATACCCATAAACAAGAACGGCCAAGGCTTCTAGAGAAAATGGCAACAATCGAATTGCTTATGAAACACTCTACAAGGGCGGCCAAAGCTTCTGGCGAAAACAGCGATAATCTTGTGGTCAGGTGGAAACAGTTAGTGCCAGTTCACACTACGTGCCGGTTCACACTGGGGCAACACGACTTACAGCGCGACTTAGAAAGGCAACTTGGAAGCAACTTGAAAGCAACTTCAACGTGACTTTGAGTTATTTACAACACAACTTCAAGTCGCCCCCAGGCCAGGCGACTTTGGCTGTGGCCAATCACAGAATAATCAGCTCTCTGGGAGGGTGGGGTTTGCCTGAGTAAACAAATTTCTTTTCCTGTAAAGTCGCTTCAATATAGATGGAGATCCGACTTGGAGGCGACTTCCATTGAATTCAATGGGTACAAGTCACCTAGAAGTCGCCTTGAAGTAGTACAGGAACCTTTTCTAGAAGTCGGAGCGACTTCAGTAGTATACATTAAGATGGCTCTCATTGATTATAATGTAATTCCTAATGTCAAGCGACTTGGGGCGACTTGAGGTCTGACAAGTCGGATCCCAAGTCGCGGTAGTGTGAACTGAGCCTTAAGTGACCACAAAGTCGGCACGACTTTGCCAGGCAACTACGAGGCAACTTCAAGGCAACTTCGAGGCAACGGCAAGGCAACTCCGAGGCAATTTCAAGGCAACTTCGAGGCACCATCAAGGCTAACCGGTTTAAATTCCTTTGTACTTCCTGAGAACTTGCCTGAAGGAGATGGTCAAAATGAACAGGGATCCGACTTGCAGGCGACTTCCATTGAACTCAATGGATACAAGTCACCTAGAAGTCGTTTTCAAGTAGTACAGGAACCTTTTTTGAAGTCGGAGCGACTTCTGTAGTGTGCATAAAGACGGCTCCATAGGCTAACATTACAGCGCAACTTGGGGGCAACTTGGGGCGACTTGGGGCGTCTCGGGGCGACCTGAAGTCGGATCCTGAGTCGCCCTGGTGTGAGTCCCTTCACACAGGGGCAACTTTGGATCCGACTTGAAGTTGCCCCTAGTCGCCTCAAGTCGCGCGACATGATAAAATCAATGTAAGTGAATGAGAGCCGTCTTTACTGCATACTACTGAAGTCGCTCCAACTTCAGAAAAGGTTCCTGTACTACTTCAATCCGACTTCTAGGCGACTTGTACCCATTGATTTCAATGGAAGTCGCCTCCAAGTCGGAACCCCTGTCTTAACTGAAGCAACTTTCCAGGAAGTAAAAATAGTTTTCTAGGCAAACCCCTCCCTCCCACAGAGCTGATTATTATGTGATTGGCCACTGGCAAAGTCCCCTGTCCTGGAGGCAACTTCAAGTTCCCTTGTAAGTTGCCTCAAGTCGCGCTGTGATTCATACTCAAGTCGTGTCCAAGTTGCCTCCCAAAGTCGCGCTGGAAGTCGTGTTGCCGCTGTGTGAATGGACTCTTAGGTGTTGTCCTGGCTGGAAAGGGTAGAAGTTAATGCTTTACTTGGTTCTTTGGTCTTTCTGGCGGGTTCTTGTCTGGGTTCGGCCCATTTATCCTGTGATATATAAATTGGGCCAGTTGTCCGACGCAGAGAGTCCCCCGTGGAGAACCCTGTGGACTAGAAGGGGGGAAGAAATCACAAAGAGAGAAGGTCAGGACCTGCATCAGGCCCTAGACCAGTATAGGATTGAGACAAAGACCCGAAGGAGCAGAGGGATGTCGTCCTACACTTCCTGCATGTAGAGTCATCTGAAGTTGGGGTTTGCCCTGAAGACACAAACGCTGGTCCGTGCCTCGGAAGGACCTGAACCTTCATGGAGATGCCTATAAAGGACTTGTCTGTGCTTGGACTATGCCATAGCAGGCATGCTGGGGCAGCACTTAAGCCTGTAGTTAGGAGTATAGGTAATACGTAGGAATTATATTGCAAATGTCAGTTGGACTGAGAGATGCCTAGTTTGCACTTTCTCAAGTGTTTGAAACATTATCCTTGCCTGGTCTGAAGTTACTGAAAGAGGTGTATTGCAAGTAACTGGCACACATATAGTTAACGAGTGGGTCTTAACACCTGGGGTATGAAGGTATTCTTGTAGAATAAAGTAACGCAAAGACACAAACGGTTACCTAGAGTAACAGAAGTGTAACAAGCAGCCTGTTGATAGCGTGCATCTGTTATAGGTGGCACGGCCTCTAGCAGGGAGGTGTTTTTCAGCATTCCTTCTTTCAGTGGTCTCTCATAGCAATAGAAATAGATTGCACCGCAGAGGCTCCCATCCTGGGCAGAGGTATGGAAGTTTACAAGTTAAGTGCAGAGTGCATGGCGGGGCCCACTGCACTACTGGGGAATGGTACTGGAAAACGCTGGATGGGTAGATGTGGACATTGGCACAGCATGTCCCTCCTAAATGCACAATACGGAGAGGTTGTACATTGGCACGGAAAACTGGAGCAAAGGTTTCTTGGCAAGTGTACATTCATCTCTAATGCCACGTACACACAGTCGTAATTCTCGTTGGAAAAAGCTCTGATGGGTTTCCCATCAGAATTCCGACGGAATTTCGCTCAGTCTTGCCTACACAAGGTCACACCAAATTCTGACGGTCAATAACACCGCGCCTTAAAAAACGTTCGAATTTTGCGTGTCGGAATTGCATACACACGATCGGAAAATCCGATAGAAAGGCTTTCCGTCGGAAAAATTAAGAACAGGTTCTCAATCCAAAGTCCCTCGGAAATTCCGACAGAAAAAGACCGATGGGCATACACAGGGTCGGAAAATCCGATGAAAAGCTCCCATCGGACTGTTTCCAATCGGAAATTCCGACCGTGTGTACGCGGCATGAGAGTAGTGATCCGCCTTAAGTTTGAGGATTCCCCCACGGCAATCTCAGCCTCATCCCAGGGCATTGATGAATACGGCACAAGCAAAGGTACCCATGTGTGTAGTGAAGTGACCCTGTACATGGTGCCTAGTGTAGCCCAGAAGAACCCTAAGTCTCTTATGCGACCCAGTACCTGGCGCCCAATGAGTTGGGAAAACATGGAGGATGTGACAATCACCCGCCTACCCTAAAACAACAAGTATGGCCAAGGCTTCTGGGGTAAATTGTGACAATCTGTCTGTGAAATACTCTTCAACAAGTATGGCCAAGGCTTCTGGGAGAAATGGACACAATCTGTCTATAAAATATTCATCAAAAAAGGACAGCCAACGGACACAATCTAACTGTGTATGAAATATCCTTCAACAAGGACGGCCAAGGCTTCTGGGGGAAATGGACACAATCTGTCCATGAAATATCCTTCAACAAGGACGGCCAAGGATTCTGGGGGAAATGGACACAATCTGTCCATGAAATATCCTTCAACTTTCACCCATGTGCTGGAGATGTGGTACAGATCTAGGGACATTGTTGCATATTTGGTGGTCCTGCACCAAATTACAACCCTTCTGGAAAAAGGTGCATAGACTCATCCAAGATATCACATCTTATAAACTGGAATACTCCCCAGCTCAATTTATGTTACACTATCCAGCTCACTCCATGTGCACATATTTCCGTTCCTTGCCCATGCACATGATCATGGCGGCAAATATGTGTATCCCCCGAAACTGGCGCTCTACTCTTCCACCAACGGTCAAAGATTGGTTTATTCGTATTCAAAAAACAGCTGAAATGGAAGAGATCATACATCAAGCCAAAGAAACGCAATTTAAATTCAACCAAACTTGGTCTTGCTGGATACAATTCACCACTACCCAAGAATTTCAAGCTTTACAGGATGATACTCTTCTATCCCACAGCTCCCTTCCCGATACTTAATGTGTAGCTGGTCTACACATTTCCCTCCTGATCCTTTGGCTCGGCCTTACATGTTACCTGTCCTCCCCTCCCTTATCTTCCCTCACCTTAGGTTCCCCTTCCCTATTATTAACATTTAGGATAGGATATATCTATTAGGTTAACTTGTCTTATGTATCGGGTCATTCTATGACTTGTCGATAGCGATACAAGCAATTGTTTAAATGCCAAGAGTGTCCACACCAGTCTCCATTATCTCTTACCTTTTCAGCCGTTTCCATTCTCTCTCTTATGTTAGGACTTCATATCAATTCACATCCATACCTTAAAGCTCCATCTCTGTCATAAGTTTAATCCCATTTTAGGTGTCTAGATATAGAATTCCTTCCCATAATAGCAGTTTTGTACTCTTGAGCTTTAGAGATAATAATATTTGTCTACATTTTATCATTTATAGACACAGATCTATTTTGTTCTTTTTGGTGAGCATCCCATACATCACCAGATGTTACAAGTAGTGTTTTATGTCCATGCTTTATTATTTTACGTTATGATGTGTTTCCTTTCTGTACACACTAATATCAGAAATTTATGTACAGCCATGTATATGCCTGAACACATAAGTTCCATATATTGATTCTGATTGGATGTTACTCCATGTTTGTAATATCTGTATACTAGTTTTATGCTCAATAAAAACTTTTGAAAAAGAGAAACATCCTTCAACAAGGATGACCAAGGTTTTTGGGGGAAATGGCCACAATCTGTCTATGACAGCCTTTCTCAACCTTTTCAACACAGAGGAACCCTCAAAATAGTTAATCGGTCTCAGGGAACCCCTGCTAAAAATCTACAACTCATGATACATTAGTGTGATGATCAGTGGGAAGAATGGTCCTTACACTTGTGGTCATTGGGAAGAATTACCTCCTTACAGATAGTTAAAAAGATCAATGGTGTGAGTGGGAACTTATCTGAGAGGCAGAAATTGCCCAATGCTGAAGGAACCCCTACCAACCTCTGGAGGAACCCTAGGGTTCCACAGGAACCCTGGTTGAGAATCACTGGTCTATGAAATACCCATCAACAAGGACGGCCAAGGCTTCTGGGGAAAATGGACACAATCTGTCTATGAAATACTCGTCAACAAGGACGGCCAAGGCTTCTGGGGGAAATGGCCACAATCTGTCTATGAAATATCCTTCAACAAGGATGACCAAGGCTTCTGGGGGAAATGGCCACAATCTGTCTATGAAATATCCTTCAACAAGGATGACCAAGGTTTCTGTGGGAAATGGCCACAATCTGTCTATGACAGCCTTTCTCAACCTTTTCAACACAGAGGAACCCTCAAAATAGTTCACCGGTCTTAGGGAACCCCTGCTAAAAATCTACAACTCATGATACATTAGTGTGATGGTCAGTGGGAAGAATGGTCCTTACACTTGTGGTCATTGGGAAGAACTACCTCCTTACAGATAGTTTAAAAGATCAATGGTGTGAGTGGGAACTTATCTGAGAGGCATAAATTGCCCAATGCTGAAGGAACCCCTACCAATCTCTGGAGGAACCCTAGGGTTCCACGGAACCCTGGTTGAGAATCACTGGTCTATGAAATACCCATCAACAAGGACGGCCAAAGCTTCTGGGGGAAATGGACACAATCTGTGTATGAAATATCCATCAACAAGGACGGCCAAGGTTTTTGGGAGAAATGGACACAATCTGTCTATGAAATACCCGTCAACAAGGACAGCCAAGTCTTCTGGGGGAAATGGAAACAATCTGTCTATGAAATACCCCTCAACAAGGACAGCCAAGTCTTCTGGGGGAAATGGACACAATCTGTCTATGAAATACCCATCAACAAGGACGGCCAAGGCTTCTGGGGGAAACGGACACAATCTGTGTATGAAATATCCATCAACAAGGATGGCCAAGGTTTTTGGGAGAAATGGACACAATCTGTCTATGAAATATCCTTCAACAAGGATGGCCAAGGTTTCTAGGGGAAACGGACACAATCTATCTATGAAATACCCATCAACAAGGACGGCCAAGGTTTTTGGGAGAAATTGACACAATCTGTCTATGAAATACTCGTCAACAAGGACAGCCAAGTCTTCTGGGGGAAATGGACACAATCTGTCTATGACAGCCTTTCTCAACCTTTTCAACACAGAGAAACCCTCAAAATAGTTCACCGGTCTCAGGGAACCCCGAGCTAAAAATTAGAAATCTACAACTCATGATACATTAGTGTGATGGTCAGTGGGAAGAATGGTCCTTACACTTGTGGTCATTGGGAAGAATTACCTCCTTACAGATAGTTAAAAAGATCAATGGTGTGAGTGGGAACTTATCTGAGAGGCAGAAATTGCCCAATGCTGAAGGAACCCCTACCAACCTCTGGAGGAACCCTAGGGTTCCACAGGAACCCTGGTTGAGAATCACTGGTGTATGAAATACCCATCAACAAGGACGGCCAAGGCTTCTGGGGGAAATGGCCACAATCTGTATATGAAATACCCATCAACAAGGACGGCCAAGGTTTCTGGGGGAAATGGCCACAATCTGTCTATGACAGCCTTTCTCAACCTTTTCAACACAGAGGAACCCTCAAAATAGTTCACCGGTCTCAGGGAACCCCTGCTAAAAATTAGAAATCTACAACTCATGATGCATTAGTGTGATGGTCAGTGGGAAGAATGGTCCTTACACTTGTGGTCATTGGGAAGAATTACCTCCTTACAGATAGTTAAAAAGATCAATGGTGTGAGTGGGAACTTATCTGAGAGGCAGAAATTGCCCAATGCTGAAGGAACCCCTACCAACCTCTGGAGGAACCCTAGGGTTCCACAGGAACCCTGGTTGAGAATCACTGGTCTATGAAATACCCATCAACAAGGACGGCCAAGTCTTCCGGGGGAAATGGACACAATCTGTCTATGAAATACTCGTCAACAAGGACAGCCAAGTCTTCTGGGGGAAATGGACACAATCTGTCTATCAAATACCCGTCAACAAGGACAGCCAAATCTTCTTGGGGAAACGGACACAATCTGACTATGAAATACCCATCAACAAGGACGGCCAAGGCTTCTGGGGGAAATGGACACAATCGAACTGTGTATGAAATAGCCTTCTACAAGGATGGTCAAAGTTTCTGGGGGAAATGGCCACAATCTATCTATAAAATATTCATCAAAAAAGACGGCCAAGGCTTCTGGGGGAAATGGCCACAATCTGTCTATGACAGCCTTTCTCAACCTTTTCAACACAGAGGAACCCTCAAAATAGTTCACCGGTCTCAGGGAACCCCTGCTAAAAATCTACAACTCATGATACATTAGTGTGATGGTCAGTGGGAAGAATGGTCCTTACACTTGTGGTCATTGGGAAGAATTACCTCCTTACAGATAGTTTAAAAGATCAATGGTGTGATTGGGAACTTATCTGAGAGGCAGAAATTGCCCAATGCTGAAGGAACCCCTACCAACCTCTGGAGGAACCCTAGGGTTCCTCAGGAACCCTGGTTGAGAATCACTGGTCTATGAAATACCCATCAACAAGGACGGCCAAGGCTTCTGGGGGAAATGGCCACAATCTGTCTATGACAGCCTTTCTCAACCTTTTTCAACACAGAGGAACCCTCAAAATAGTTCACCGGTCTCAGGGAACCCCTGCTAAAAATCTACAACTCATGATACATTAGTGTGATGATCAGTGGGAAGAATGGTCCTTACACTTGTGGTCATTGGGAAGAATTACCTCCTTTACAGGTAGTTAAAAAGATCAATGGTGTGAGTGGGAACTTATCTGAGAGGCAGAAATTGCCCAATGCTGAAGGAACCCCTACCAACCTCTGGAGGAACCCTAGGGTTCCACGGAAACCTGGTTGAGAATCTATGAAGCTCGGCCAAGGCTTCTAGGGGAAACAGACACAATCTATCTATGAAATATCCTTCAACAAGGATGGCCAAGGATTTTGGGTCGAAATGGCCACAATCTGTCTATGAAATATCCTTCAACAAGGATGGCCAAGGTTTTTGGGTCGAAATGGCCACAATCTGTCTATGTAATACCCATCAACAGGGACGGCCAAGGCTTCTGGGGGAAATGGACACAATCTGTGTATGAAACATCCTTCAACAAGGAGGGCCAAGTTTTTTGGGTCGAAATGGCCTCAATTTGTCTATGAAATATCCTTCAACAAGGATGGCCAAGGTTTTTGGGTCGAAATGGCGTCAATCTGTCTATGAAATATCCTTCAACAAGGATGGCCAAGGTTTTTGGGTCGAAATGGCCACAATCTGTCTATGAAATACCTGTCAACAAGGACAGCCAAGTCTTCTTGGGGAAACGGACACAATCTGTCTATGAAATACCCATCAACAAGGACGGCCAAGGCTTCTGGGGGAAACGGACACAATCAAACTGTGTATGAAATAGCCTTCAACAAGGATGACCAAGGTTTTTGGGTCGAAATGGCCACAATCTATCTATGAAATACCCCTCAACAAGCTCGACCAAGGCTTCTGGGGGAAATGGCCTCAATCTGTCTATGAAATACTCGTCAATAAGGACGGCCAAGGCCTCTGGGGGAAATGTTGATAATCTACTTGTCTAAGAAATGCCCATCAACAAGCACGGCCAAGCTTCTCACAATACCATATGCAGGAGAGAAATCTCAGTGATTGATGAGATTGTGTGGTGATTGTTCCATCAGCATGGAGGACACATCGGCAGCGATTCATCACGCTTAAAAGGAAGTGTGCTTAGGGCATGCTAAAGTGGCCTTTCAGTCAATGTTATCATATGTCACTTTAGCATGCCTAATTGGGTTTACGTAATTAATAATTTATCAATAGGCTCATGTTTTCCATGACCTCCTCCAGTTTATGAATCTAGGAGGGGTTGGAATTTTTCGGCTGTGATACTATTGTTCCCAGTGGTGTGCTATCTGTACAGACATGGACCTGGAAGCTATCCTCCTCTCTTCTAGCATTGTGGATGGATTGTAGATATGAAATACAATGATACAATAGTGTAGAAATCTTCTGCTAACTATTTGTAGAAAAATAGACCTCTGCAATGTAAAAGTCTTAGTGTATGACATGGTGTCTGTGCCAAAGAGCTAACAGTCTAAATATGGAGAGTAAGAAGGCACCGAGTGTGATACATAGACCCCCCCCCCCAGACTCCCCTCTGCACCCCAACAACACCCGTCTGCAGGTAAGAAGAGACCTGTAGGGTCTCCCTCACTCACCTGAGCAGCCGGCCGAGGGCATGTCAGCTTCCTCCGCAGCCTGTGTACACTGCTGGTTACTAACAACAACCTGCACAGCCGTCTCCGGCTACCTGTTACTGCCAGGATGTCACCAGACGGGGGAGGGGCTGCTGACAGGTGCAAAGCTGGAAGAACACAAAGGAGAGAGAGAGAGAGAGAGAGAGAGAGAGACAGAGAGAGAGAGAGAAAAGGAGAGAGAGAGAGAGAGAGAGAGAGAGAGAGAGACAGAGAGAGAGAGAGAAAAGGAGAGAGAGAGAGAGAGAGAGAGAGAGAGAGAGACAGACAGAGAGAGAGACAGAGAGAGAGAGACAGAGAGAGAGAGACAGAGAGAGACAGAGAGAGAGAGAGAGAGAGAGACAAAGAGAGAGAGAGACAGAGAGAGAGAGACAGAGAGAGACAGAGAGAACAGAGAGGACAGAGAGAGACAGAGAGAACAGAGAGAACAGAGAGAGACAGAGAGAGAAAAGGAGAGCGAGAGAGACAGAGAGAACAGAGAGAGAGAGAGAGAACAGAGCGAGAGAGAGAGACAGAGAAAGAAAAGGAGAGCGAGAGAGACAGAGAGAGAAAAAGAGAGTGAGAGCGAGAGACAGAGAGAGAGAGAGAGAAAAGGAGAGTGAGAGAGAAAAGAGAGCGAGAGAGAGAGAACAGAGAGACAGAGAAAGAGAGAGACAGAGAGAGACAGAGAACAGAGAGAGACAGAGAAAGAGAGATAGAGAACAGAGAGAGAGAGAGAGACAGACAGAGAGACAGAGAGAGATAGAGAAAGAGAGAGAGAGAGACAGACAGAGAGACAGAGAGAGATAGAGAACAGAGAGAGAGAGAGAGACAGAGAGAGAGAGAGAGATAGAGAACAGAGAGAGAGAGACAGAGCAAGATAGAGAGAGAGAGAACAGAGAGAGAGACAGAGAGGGGGGGAGGAGAGAAAAAAGAGAGAGAGAAAAAAAAAGAGAGAAAGAGAGCGAGAGAGAGAGAATAGAGAGAGGGGGATGGAAAGAAAGAGAGAATAGAGAGAGGGGAAAGGAAAGAGAGAGAGTAGAGAGAGAGAGAGAGAGAGAGAATAGCAAGCGAGAGACAAAAGAGAGAGAGAGACAGGCGAGAGAGAGAGAGAGAGAGAGAGAGAGAGAGAGAAGGGGAGAGATGGAGAGAAGGAGAGAGAGAGAGGAAGAGAGAGAAAGAGAGAGAGAGAATAAAGAGAGAATAAAGGGAGAGAGAGAATAGAGAGAGACAGACAGACAGAGAGACTGAGAGAGAGAGAGAGAGAGAGAGAGAGAGAGAGAGACTGAGAGAGAGAGAGAGGGGGGGAGGGAGAGAGAGATACTGAGAGAGAGAGAGAGAGAGAGAGAGAGAGAGACTGAGAGAGAGAGAGAGAGAGACTGAGAGAGAGAGAGAAACTGAGAGAGAGAGAGAGAGAGAGAGAGAGAGAGTGAGAGAGAAAGAGACTGAGAGAGAGAGAGAGGGGGGGAGGGAGGGAGAGAGAGATACTGAGAGAGAGAGAGAGAGAGAGAGAGAGAGAGAGAGAGAGAGAGAGAGAGAGAGAGAGAGAGAGAGAGAGAGAGAGAGAGAGAGAGAGAGAGAGAGAGAGACTGAGACTGAGAGAGAGAGAGAGAGAGGCTGAGAGAGAGAGAGAGAGAGTGAGAGAGAGAGAGACTGAGAGAGAAAGGGGGGAGAGAAAGAGACAAAGAGGAGGAGAGAGATCAGGAGGAGAGAAAGGGAGAGAGACACACGAGAGAGCAGTGAGAAGTGAAGTACAGAGTTTTGTCCCCAACCTAAATAGGACTCCAGACACACAGATATATTCCATCTGGAACTCTGTAAGCACCTCCTCCCAATCCATCTGATCACCTACAACTTCTTGCCAGGCTGATCTGTGTAGATCTCCCTTATTACTCTCACTACAGAAGAGGGCGCCACCATAAACTATAATGCCGCGTACACACGATCGGACTATCCCCTTTATATTACCCCTTACCCCTGATAATGTCCGAGGACTCCCCTCCTATCCCCTTTATATTACCCCTTACCCCTCATAATGTCCCCGGATTCCCCTCCTATCCCCCTTTATATTATCCCCTTACCCCTGATAATGTCCCCCGGACTCCCCCTATCCCCTTTATATTACCCCTTACCCCTGATAATGTCCCCGGACTCCCCTCCTCTCCCCTTTATATGTCCCCTTACCCCTGATAATGTCCCCGGAAACCCCTCCTATCCCCTTTATTTATTACCCCTTACCCCTGATAATGTCCCCGGACTCCCCTCCTATCCCTTATATTATCCCTTACCCCTGATAATGTCCCCGGACTCCCCTCCTATCCCTTATATTACCCCTTACCCCTGATAATGTCCCCGGACTCCCCTCCTATCCCCTTTATATTATCCCTTACCCCTGATAATGTCCCCGGACTCCTCTCCTATCCCCTTTATATTACCCCTTACCCCTGATAATGTCCCCGGACTCTCCTCCTATCCCCTTTATATTACCCCTTACCCCTGATAATGTCCCCAGACTCCCCTCCTATCCCCTTTATATTACCCCTTACCCCTGATAATGTCCCCGGACTCCCCTCCTATCTCCTTTATATTACCCCTTACCCCTGATAATGTCCCCGGACTCCCCTCCTATCTCCTTTATATTACCCCTTACCCCTGATAATGTCCCCGGACTCCCCTCCTATCTCCTTTATATTACCCCTTACCCCTGATAATGTCCCCGGACTCCCCTCCTATCCCCTTTATATTACCCCTTACCCCTGATAATGTCCCCGCACTCCCCTCCTATCCCCTTTATATTACCCCTTACCCCTGATAATGTCCCCGGACTCCCCTCCTATCCCCTTTATATTACCCCTTACCCCTGATAATGTCCCCGGACTCCCCTCCTATCCCCTTTATATTACCCCTTACCCCTGATAATGTCCCCGGACTCCCCTCCTATCCCCTTTATATTACCCCTTACCCCTGATAATGTCCCCGGACTCCCCTCCTATCCCCTTTATATTACCCCTTACCCCTGATAATGTCCCCGGACTCCCCTCCTATCCCCTTACCCCTGATAATGTCCCCAGACTCCCCTCCTACCCCCTTTATATTACCCCTTACCCCTGATAATGTCCCCGGACTCCCCTCCTATCCCCTTTATATTACCCCTTACCCCTGATAATGTCCCCGGACTCCCTCCTATCCCCTTTATATTACCCCTTACCCCTGATAATGTCCCCGGACTCCCCTCCTATCCCCTTTATATTACCCCTTACCCCTGATAATGTCCCCGGACTCCCCTCCTATCCCCTTTATATTACCCCTTACCCCTGATAATGTCCCCGGACTCCCCTCCTATCCCCTTTATATTACCCCTTACCCCTGATAATGTCCCCGGACTCCCCTCCTATCCCCTTTATATTACCCCTGACCCCTGATAATGTCCCCGGACTCCCCTCCTATCCCCTTTATATTACCCCTTACCCCTGATAATGTCCCCTGACTCCCCTCCTATCCCCTTTATATTACCCCTTACCCCTGATGTCCCCGGACTCCCCTCCTTTCCCCTTTATATTACCCCTTACCCCTGATAATGTCCCCGGACTCCCCTCCTATCCCTTTATATTATCCCTTACCCCTGATAATGTCCCCGGACTCCCCACCTATCCCCTTTATATTACCCCTTACCCCTGATAATGTCCCCGGACTCCCCTCCTATCCCCTTTATATTACCCCTTACCCCTGATAATGTCCCCGGACTCCCCTCCTATCCCCTTTATATTACCCCTTACCCCTGATAATGTCCCCGGACTCCCCTCCTATCCCCTTTATATTATCCCTTACCCCTCATAATGTCCCCGGACTCCCCTCCTATCCCCTTTATATTACCCCTTACCCCTGATAATGTCCCCGGACTCCCCTCCTATCCCCTTTATATTACCCCTTACCCCTGATAATGTCCCCGGACTCCCCTCCTATCCCCTTTATATTACCCCTTACCCCTGATAATGTCCCCGGACTCCCCTCCTATCCCCTTTATATTACCCCTTACCCCTGATAATGTCCCCGGACTCCCCTCCTATCCCCTTTATATTACCCTTACCCCTGATAATGTCCCCGGACTCCCCTCCTATCCCCTTTATATTACCCCTTACCCCTGATAATGTCCCCGGACTCCCTCCTATCCCCTTTATATTACCCCTTACCCCTGATAATGTCCCCGGACTCCCCTCCTATCCCCTTTGATAATGTCCCCGGACTCCCCTCCTATCCCCTTTATATTACCCCTTACCCCTGATAATGTCCCCGGACTTCCCTCCTATCCCCTTTATATTACCCCTTACCCCTGATAATGTCCCCGGACTTCCCTCCTATCCCCTTTATATTACCCCTTACCCCTGATAATGTCCCCGGACTCCCCTCCTATCCCCTTTATATTACCCCTTACCCCTGATAATGTCCCCGGACTCCCCTCCTATCCCCTTTATATTATCCCTTACCCCTGATAATGTCCCCGGACTCCCCTCCTATCCCCTTTATATTACCCCTTACCCCTGATAATGTCCCCGGACTCCCCTCCTATCCCCTTTATATTACCCCTTACCCCTGATAATGTCCCCGGACTCCCCTCCTATCCCCTTTATATTATCCCTTACCCCTGATAATGTCCCCGGACTCCCCTCCTATCCCCTTTATATTATCCCTTACCCCTGATAATGTCCCCGGACTCCCCTCCTATCCCCTTTATATTACCCCTTACCCCGGATAATGTCCCCGGACTCCCCTCCTATCCCCTTTATATTACCCCTTACCCCTGATAATGTCCCCGGACTTCCCTCCTATCCCCTTTATATTATCCCTTACCCCTGATAATGTCCCCGGACTCCCCTCCTATCCCCTTTATATTACCCCTTACCCCTGATAATGTCCCCGGACTCCCCTCCTATCCCCTTTATATTACCCCTTACCCCTGATAATGTCCCCGGACTCCCCTCCTATCCCCTTTATATTATCCCTTACCCCTGATAATGTCCCCGGACTTCCCTCCTATCCCCTTTATATTACCCCTTACCCCTGATAATGTCCCCGGACTCCCCTCCTATCCCCTTTATATTACCCCTTACCCCTGATAATGTCCCGGGACTCCCCTCCTATCCCCTTTATATTACCCCTTACCCCTGATAATGTCCCCGGACTCCCCTCCTATCCCCTTTATATTATCCCTTACCCCTGATAATGTCCCCGGACTCCCCTCCTATCCCCTTTATATTACCCCTTACCCCTGATAATGTCCCCGGACTCCCCTCCTATCCCCTTTATATTACCCTTACCCCTGATAATGTCCCCGGACTCCCCTCCTATCCCCTTTATATTACCCTTACCCCTGATAATGTCCCCGGACTCCCCTCCTATCCCCTTTATATTACCCCTTACCCCTGATAATGTCCCCGGACTCCCCTCCTATCCCCTTTATATTACCCCTTACCCCTGATAATGTCCCCGGACTCCCCTCCTATCCCCTTTATATTACCCTTACCCCTGATAATGTCCCCGGACTCCCCTCCTATCCCCTTTATATTATCCCTTACCCCTGATAATGTCCCCGGACTCCCCTCCTATCCCCTTTATATTACCCCTTACCCCTGATAATGTCCCCGGACTTCCCTCCTATCCCCTTTATATTACCCCTTACCCCTGATAATGTCCCCGGACTTCCCTCCTATCCCCTTTATATTATCCCTTACCCCTGATAATGTCCCCGGACTCCCCTCCTATCCCCTTTATATTCCCCTTACCCCTGATAATGTCCCCGGACTCCCCTCCCCCTTTATATTACCCTTACCCCTGATAATGTCCCCGGACTCCCCTCCTATCCCCTTTATATTACCCCTTACCCCTGATAATGTCCCCGGACTCCCCTCCTATCCCCTTTATATTACCCCTTACCCCTGATAATGTCCCCGGACTTCCCTCCTATCCCCTTTATATTATCCCTTACCCCTGATAATGTCCCCGGACTCCCCTCCTATCCCCTTTATATTATCCCTTACCCCTGATAATGTCCCCGGACTCCCCTCCTATCCCCTTTATATTATCCCTTACCCCTGATAATGTCCCCGGACTCCCCTCCTATCCCCTTTATATTACCCCTTACCCCTGATAATGTCCCCGGACTCCCCTCCTATCCCCTTTATATTACCCCTTACCCCTGATAATGTCCCCGGACTCCCTCCTATCCCCTTTATATTACCCCTTACCCCTGATAATGTCCCCGGACTCCCCTCCTATCCCCTTTATATTATCCCTTACCCCTGATAATGTCCCCGGACTCCCCTCCTATCCCCTTTATATTATCCCTTACCCCTGATAATGTCCCCGGACTCCCCTCCTATCCCCTTTATATTACCCCTTACCCCTGATAATGTCCCCGGACTCCCCTCCTATCCCCTTTATATTATCCCTTAACCCTGATAATGTCCCCGGACTTCCCTCCTATCCCCTTTATATTATCCCTTACCCCTGATAATGTCCCCGGACTCCCCTCCTATCCCCTTTATATTACCCCTTACCCCTGATAATGTCCCCGGACTTCCCTCCTATCCCCTTTATATTATCCCTTACCCCTGATAATGTCCCCGGACTCCCCTCCTATCCCCTTTATATTACCCCTTACCCCTGATAATGTCCCCGGACTTACCTCCTATCCCCTTTATATTATCCCTTACCCCTGATAATGTCCCCGGACTTCCCTCCTATCCCCTTTATATTACCCTTACCCCTGATAATGTCCCCGGACTCCCCTCCTATCCCCTTTATATTACCCCTTACCCCTGATAATGTCCCCGGACTCCCCTCCTATCCCCTTTATATTACCCCTTACCCCTGATAATGTCCCCGGACTCCCCTCCTATCCCCTTTATATTATCCCTTACCCCTGATAATGTCCCCGGACTCCCCTCCTATCCCCTTTATATTACCCCTTACCCCTGATAATGTCCCCGGACTCCCCTCCTATCCCCTTTATATTATCCCTTACCCCTGATAATGTCCCCGGACTCCCCTCCTATCCCTTTATATTATCCCTTACCCCTGATAATGTCCCCGGACTTCCCTCCTATCCCCCTTTATATTACCCTTACCCCTGATAATGTCCCCAGACTCCCCTCCTATCCCCTTTATATTACCCCTTACCCCTGATAATGTCCCCGGACTCCCCTCCTATCCCTTTATATTACTACCCTTACCCCTGATAATGTCCCCGGACTCCCCTCCTATCCCCTTTATATTACCCCTTACCCCTGATAATGTCCCCGGACTCCCCTCCTATCCCCTTTATATTACCCCTTACCCCTGATAATGTCCCCGGACTCCCCTCCTATCCCCTTTATATTACCCCTTACCCCTGATAATGTCCCCGGATAATCCCCTTTATATTACCCCTTACCCCTGATAATGTCCCCGACTCCCCTCCTATCCCCTTTATATTACCCCTTACCCCTGATAATGTCCCCGGACTCCCCTCCTATCCCCTTTATATTACCCCTTACCCCTGATAATGTCCCCGGACTCCCCTCCTATCCCCTTTATATTACCCCTTACCCCTGATAATGTCCCCGGACTCCCCTCCTATCCCCTTTATATTACCCCTTACCCCTGATAATGTCCCCGGACTCCCCTCCTATCCCCTTTATATTACCCTTACCCCTGATAATGTCCCCGGACTCCCCTCCTATCCCCTTTATATTACCCTTACCCCTGATAATGTCCCCGGACTCCCCTCCTATCCCCTTTATATTATAATGTCCCCTTCCCTCCTATCCCTACCCCTGATAATGTCCCCGGAC
Organism: Lithobates sylvaticus; assembly: GCA_028564925.1. NCBI lineage: Eukaryota > Metazoa > Chordata > Amphibia > Anura > Ranidae > Lithobates > Lithobates sylvaticus. Next base: position 153,587,211 of record CM053036.1, on the reverse strand, counting down.
TCCCCTCCTATCCCCTTTATATTACCCCTTACCCCTGATAATTACTCCCTTACCCCTGATAATGTCCCCGGACTCCCCTCCTATCCCCTTTATATTACCCCTTACCCCTGATAATGTCCCCTTCCCCTGATAATGTCCCCGACTCCCCCCCTCCTATCCCCTTCCCTTTATATTATCCCTTACCCCTGATAATGTCCCCGGACTCCCCTCCTATCCCCTTTATATTACCCCTTACCCCTGATAATGTCCCCGGACTCCCCTCCTATCCCCTTTATATTACCCCTTACCCCTGATAATGTCCCCGGACTCCCCTCCTATCCCCTTTATATTATCCCTTACCCCTGATAATGTCCCCGGACTCCCTCCTATCCCCTTTATATTATCCCTTACCCCTGATAATGTCCCCGGACTCCCCTCCTATCCCCTTTATATTATCCCTTACCCCTGATAATGTCCCCGGACTCCCCTCCTATCCCCTTTATATTACCCCTTACCCCTGATAATGTCCCCGGACTCCCCTCCTATCCCCTTTATATTACCCCTTACCCCTGATAATGTCCCCGGACTCCCCTCCTATCCCCTTTATATTACCCCTTACCCCTGATAATGTCCCCGGACTCCCCTCCTATCACCTTTATATTATCCCTTACCCCTGATAATGTCCCCGGACTCCCCTCCTATCCCCTTTATATTACCCCTTACCCCTGATAATGTCCCCGGACTCCCCTCCTATCCCCTTTATATTATCCCTTACCCCTGATAATGTCCCCGGACTCCCCTCCTATCCCCTTTATATTACCCCTTACCCCTGATAATGTCCCCGGACTCCCCTCCTATCCCCTTTATATTATCCCTTACCCCTGATAATGTCCCCGGACTCCCCTCCTATCCCCTTTATATTATCCCTTACCCCTGATAATGTCCCCGGACTCCCCTCCTATCCCCTTTATATTATCCCTTACCCCTGATAATGTCCCCGGACTCCCCTCCTATCCCCTTTATATTACCCCTTACCCCTGATAATGTCCCCGGACTCCCTCCTATCCCCTTTATATTATCCCTTACCCCTGATAATGTCCCCGGACTCCCCTCCTATCCCCTTTATATTACCCCTTACCCCTGATAATGTCCCCGGACCTCCCTCCTATCCCCTTTATATTATCCCTTACCCCTGATAATGTCCCCGGACTCCCCTCCTATCCCCTTTATATATCCCCTTCACCCCTGATAATGTCCCCGGACTGATAATGTCCCCGGATTACCCTCCTATCCCCTGATAATGTCCCCGGACTCCCCCTATCCCCTTTATATTACCCCTTACCCCTGATAATGTCCCCGGACTCCCCTCCTATCCCCTTTATATTACCCCTTACCCCTGATAATGTCCCCGGACTCCCCTCCTATCCCCTTTATATTACCCCTTACCCTGATAATGTCCCCGGACTCCCCTCCTATCCCCTTTATATTATCCCTTACCCCTGATAATGTCCCCGGACTCCCCTCCTATCCCCTTTATATTACCCCTTACCCCTGATAATGTCCCCGGACTCCCCTCCTATCCCTTTATATTATCCCTTACCCCTCATAATGTCCCCGGACTTCCCTCCTATCCCCTTTATATTATCCCTTACCCCTGATAATGTCCCCGGACTCCCCTCCTATCCCCTTTATATTACCCCTTACCCCTGATAATGTCCCCGGACTCCCCTCCTATCCCCTTTATATTACCCCTTACCCCTGATAATGTCCCCGGACTCCCCTCCTATCCCCTTTATATTACCCCTTACCCCTGATAATGTCCCCGGACTCCCCTCCTATCCCCTTTATATTATCCCTTACCCCTGATAATGTCCCCGGACTCCCCTCCTATCCCCTTTATATTACCCCTTACCCCTGATAATGTCCCCGGACTCCCTCCTATCCCCTTTATATTATCCCTTACCCCTGATAATGTCCCCGGACTCCCCTCCTATCCCCTTTATATTATCCCTTACCCCTGATAATGTCCCTGGACTCCCCTCCTATCCCCTTTATATTACCCCTTACCCCTGATAATGTCCCCGGACTCCACTCCTATCCCCTTTATATTACCCCTTACCCCTGATAATGTCCCCGGACTCCCCTCCTATCCCCTTTATATTATCCCTTACCCCTGATAATGTCCCCGGACTCCCCTCCTATCCCCTTGATATTACCCCTTACCCCTGATAATGTCCCCGGACTCCCTCCTATCCCCTTTATATTACCCCTTACCCCTGATAATGTCCCCGGACTCCCCTCCTATCCCCTTTATATTATCCCTTACCCCTGATAATGTCCCCGGACTCCCCTCCTATCCCCTTTATATTATCCCTTACCCCTGATAATGTCCCCGGACTCCCCTCCTATCCCCTTTATATTACCCCTTACCCCTGATAATGTCCCCGGACTCCCCTCCTATCCCCTTTATATTACCCCTTACCCCTGATAATGTCCCCGGACTCCCCTCCTATCCCCTTTATATTACCCCTTACCCCTGATAATGTCCCCGGACTCCCCTCCTATCCCCTTTATATTATCCCTTACCCCTGATAATGTCCCCGGACTCCCCTCCTATCCCCTTTATATTACCCCTTACCCCTGATAATGTCCCCGGACTCCCCTCCTATCCCCTTTATATTACCCTTACCCCTGATAATGTCCCCGGACTCCCTCCTATCCCCTTTATATTACCCCTTACCCCTGATAATGTCCCCGGACTCCCCTCCTATCCCCTTTATATTATCCCTTACCCCTGATAATGTCCCCGGACTCCCCTCCTATCCCCTTTATATTACCCCTTACCCCTGATAATGTCCCCGGACTCCCCTCCTATCCCCTTTATATTATCCCTTACCCCTGATAATGTCCCCGGACTCCCCTCCTATCCCCTTTATATTACCCCTTACCCCTGATAATGTCCCCTGACTCCCCTCCTATCCCCTTTATATTATCCCTTACCCCTGATAATGTCCCCGGACTCCCCTCCTATCCCCTTTATATTACCCCTTACCCCTGATAATGTCCCCGGACTCCCCTCCTATCCCCTTTATATTATCCCTTACCCCTGATAATGTCCCCGGACTCCCCTCCTATCCCCTTTATATTACCCCTTACCCCTGATAATGTCCCCGGACTCCCCTCCTATCCCCTTTCTATTATCCCTTACCCCTGATAATGTCCCCGGACTCCCCTCCTATCCCCTTTATATTACCCCTTACCCCTGATAATGTCCCTGGACTCCCCTCCTATCCCCTTTATATTATCCCTTACCCCTGATAATGTCCCCGGACTCCCCTCCTATCCCCTTTATATTATCCCTTACCCCTGATAATGTCCCCGGACTCCCCTCCTATCCCCTTTATATTATCCCTTACCCCTGATAATGTCCCCGGACTTCCCTCCTATCCCCTTTATATTACCCCTTACCCCTGATAATGTCCCCGGACTCCCCTCCTATCCCCTTTATATTATCCCTTACCCCTGATAATGTCCCCGGACTCCCCTCCTATCCCCTTTATATTACCCCTTACCCCTGATAATGTCCCCGGACTCCCCTCCTATCCCCTTTATATTATCCCTTACCCCTGATAATGTCCCCGGACTCCCCTCCTATCCCCTTTATATTACCCCTTACCCCTGATAATGTCCCCGGACTCCCCTCCTATCCCCTTTATATTACCCCTTACCCCTGATAATGTCCCCGGACTCCCTCCTATCCCCTTTATATTACCCCTTACCCCTGATAATGTCCCCGGACTCCCCTCCTATCCCCTTTATATTACCCCTTACCCCTGATAATGTCCCCGGACTCCCCTCCTATCCCCTTTATATTATCCCTTACCCCTGATAATGTCCCCGGACTCCCCTCCTATCCCCTTTATATTACCCCTTACCCCTGATAATGTCCCCGGACTTCCCTCCTATCCCCTTTATATTATCCCTTACCCCTGATAATGTCCCCGGACTCCCCTCCTATCCCCTTTATATTATCCCTTACCCCTGATAATGTCCCCGGACTCCCCTCCTATCCCCTTTATATTACCCCTTACCCCTGATAATGTCCCCGGACTCCCCTCCTATCCCCTTTATATTATCCCTTACCCCTGATAATGTCCCCGGACTCCCTATCCTATCCCCTTTATATTATCCCTTACCCCTGATAATGTCCCCGGACTCCCCTCCTATCCCCTTTATATTACCCCTTACCCCTGATAATGTCCCCGGACTCCTCTCCTATCCCCTTTATATATTACCCCTTACCCCTGATAATGTCCCCGGACTCCTCTCCTATCCCCTTTATATTACCCCTTACCCCTGATAATGTCCCCGGACTCCCCTCCTATCCCCTTTATATTATCCCTTACCCCTGATAATGTCCCCGGACTCCCCTCCTATCCCCTTTATATTATCCCTTACCCCTGATAATGTCCCCGGACTCCCTCCTATCCCCTTTATATTATCCCTTACCCCTGATAATGTCCCCGGACTCCCCTCCTATCCCCTTTATATTACCCCTTACCCCTGATAATGTCCCCGGACTCCCCTCCTATCCCCTTTATATTATCCCTTACCCCTGATAATGTCCCCGGACTCCCCTCCTATCCCCTTTATATTACCCCTTACCCCTGATAATGTCCCCGGACTCCCCTCCTATCCCCTTTATATTACCCCTTACCCCTGATAATGTCCCCGGACTCCCCTCCTATCCCCTTTATATTATCCCTTACCCCTGATAATGTCCCCGGACTTCCCTCCTATCCCCTTTATATTACCCCTTACCCCTGATAATGTCCCCGGACTCCCCTCCTATCCCCTTTATATTACCCCTTACCCCTGATAATGTCCCCGGACTCCCCTCCTATCCCCTTTATATTACCCCTTACCCCTGATAATGTCCCCGGACTCCACTCCTATCCCCTTTATATTATCCCTTACCCCTGATAATGTCCCCGGACTCCCCTCCTATCCCCTTTATATTATCCCTTACCCTTGATAATGTCCCCGGACTCCCCTCCTATCCCCTTTATATTATCCCTTACCCCTGATAATGTCCCCGGACTCCCCTCCTATCCCCTTTATATTACCCCTTACCCCTGATAATGTCCCCGGACTCCCCTCCTATCCCCTTTATATTATCCCTTACCCCTGATAATGTCCCCGGACTCCCCTCCTATCCCCTTTATATTACCCCTTACCCCTGATAATGTCCCCGGACTCCCCTCCTATCCCCTTTATATTACCCCTTACCCCTGATAATGTCCCCGGACTCCCCTCCTATCCCCTTTATATTATCCCTTACCCCTGATAATGTCCCCGGAATCCCCTCCTATCCCCTTTATATTACCCCTTACCCCTGATAATGTCCCCGGACTCCCCTCCTATCCCCTTTATATTACCCCTTACCCCTGATAATGTCCCCCCCCCTCCTATCCCCTTTATATTATCCCTTACCCCTGATTATGTCCCCTTACTCCCCTCCTATCCCCTTTATATTATCCCTTACCCCTGATAATGTCCCCGGACTCCCCTCCTATCCCCTTTATATTACCCCTTACCCCTGATAATGTCCCCGGACTCCCCTCCTATCCCCTTTATATTATCCCTTACCCCTGATAATGTCCCCGGACTCCCCTCCTATCCCCTTTATATTATCCCTTACCCCTGATAATGTCCCCGGACTCCCCTCCTATCCCCTTTATATTATCCCTTACCCCTGATAATGTCCCCGGACTCCCCTCCTATCCCCTTTATATTATCCCTTACCCCTGATAATGTCCCCGGACTCCCCTCCTATCCCCTTTATATTACCCCTTACCCTGATAATGTCCCCGGACTCCCCTCCTATCCCCTTTATATTACCCCTTACCCCTGATAATGTCCCCGGTCTTCCCTCCTATCCCCTTTATATTATCCCTTACCCCTGATAATGTCCCCGGACTCCCCTCCTATCCCCTTTATATTATCCCTTACCCCTGATAATGTCCCCGGACTCCCCTCCTATCCCCTTTATATTACCCCTTACCCCTGATAATGTCCCCGGACTCCCCTCCTATCCCCTTTATATTATCCCTTACCCCTGATAATGTCCCCGGACTCCCCTCCTATCCCCTTTATATTATCCCCTTACCCCTGATAATGTCCCCGGACTCCCCTCCTATCCCCTTTATATTACCCCTTACCCCTGATAATGTCCCCGGACTCCCCTCCTATCCCCTTTATATTATCCCTTACCCCTGATAATGTCCCCGGACTCCCCTCCAATCCCCTTTATATTACCCCTTACCCCTGATAATGTCCCCGGACTCCCCTCCTATCCCCTTTATATTATCCCTTACCCCTGATAATGTCCCCGGACTCCCCTCCTATCCCCTTTATATTATCCCTTACCCCTGATAATGTCCCCGGAATCCCCTCCTATCCCCTTTATATTATCCCTTACCCCTGATAATGTCCCCGGACTCCCCTCCAATCCCCTTTATATTACCCCTTACCCCTGATAATGTCCCCGGACTCCCCTCCTATCCCCTTTATATTACCCCTTACCCCTGATAATGTCCCCGGACTCCCCTCCTATCCCCTTTATATTACCCCTTACCCCTGATAATGTCCCCGGACTCCCCTCCTATCCCCTTTATATTATCCCTTACCCCTGATAATGTCCCCGGACTTCCCTCCTATCCCCTTTATATTATCCCATACCCCTGATAATGTCCCCGGACTCCCTCCTATCCCCTTTATATTACCCCTTACCCCTGATAATGTCCCCTGACTCCCCTCCTATCCCCTTTATATTATCCCTTACCCCTGATAATGTCCCCGGACTCCCCTCCTATCCCCTTTATATTATCCCTTACCCCTGATAATGTCCCCGGACTCCCTCCTATCCCCTTTATATTTTCCCTTACCCCTGATAATGTCCCCGGACTCCCCTCCTATCCCCTTTATATTACCCTTACCCCTGATAATGTCCCCGGACTCCCCTCCTATCCCCTTTATATTATCCCTTACCCCTGATAATGTCCCCGGACTCCCCTCCTATCCCCTTTATATTATCCCTTACCCCTGATAATGTCCCCGGACTCCCCTCCTATCCCCTTTATATTTTCCCTTACCCCTGATAATGTCCCCGGACTCCCTCCTATCCCCTTTATATTACCCCTTACCCCTGATAATGTCCCCGGACTCCCCTCCTATCCCCTTTATATTACCCCTTACCCCTGATAATGTCCCCGGACTCCCCTCCTATCCCCTTTATATTATCCCTTACCCCTGATAATGTCCCCGGACTCCCCTCCTATCCCCTTTATATTATCCCTTACCCCTGATAATGTCCCCGGACTCCCCTCCTATCCCCTTTATATTACCCCTTACCCCTGATAATGTCCCCGGACTCCCTCCTATCCCCTTTATATTACCCCTTACCCCTGATAATGTCCCCGGACTCCCCTCCTATCCCCTTTATATTATCCCTTACCCCTGATAATGTCCCCGGACTCCCCTCCTATCCCCTTTATATTACCCCTTACCCCTGATAATGTCCCCGGACTCCCCTCCTATCCCCTTTATATTACCCCTTACCCCTGATAATGTCCCCGGACTCCCCTCCTATCCCCTTTATATTATCCCTTACCCCTGATAATGTCCCCGGACTCCCCTCCTATCCCCTTTATATTATCCCTTACCCCTGATAATGTCCCCGGACTCCCTCCTATCCCCTTTATATTATCCCTTACCCCTGATAATGTCCCCGGACTCCCCTCCTATCCCCTTTATATTATCCCTTACCCCTGATAATGTCCCCGGACTTCCCTCCTATCCCCTTTATATTATCCCTTACCCCTGATAATGTCCCCGGACTTCCCTCCTATCCCCTTTATATTACCCCTTACCCCTGATAATGTCCCCGGACTCCCCTCCTATCCCCTTTATATTATCCCTTACCCCTGATAATGTCCCCGGACTCCCCTCCTATCCCCTTTATATTATCCCTTACCCCTGATAATGTCCCCGGACTCCCCTCCTATCCCCTTTATATTATCCCTTACCCCTGATAATGTCCCCGGACTCCCCTCCTATCCCCTTTATATTACCCCTTACCCCTGATAATGTCCCCGGACTCCCTCTCCTATCCCCTTTATATTACCCCTTACCCCTGATAATGTCCCCGGACTCCCCTCCTATCCCCTTTATATTATCCCCTACCCCTGATAATGTCCCCGGACTCCCTCCTATCCCCTTTATATTACCCTTACCCCTGATAATGTCCCTGGACTCCCCTCCTATCCCCTTTATATTATCCCTTACCCCGGATAATGTCCCCGGACTTCCCTCCTATCCCCTTTATATTATCCCTTACCCCTGATAATGTCCCCGGACTCCCCTCCTATCCCCTTTATATTATCCCTTACCCCTGATAATGTCCCCGGACTCCGCTCCTATCCCCTTTATATTACCCCTTACCCCTGATAATGTCCCCGGACTTCCCCTCCTATCCCCTTTATATTACCCCTTACCCCTGATAATGTCCCCGGACTCCCCTCCTATCCCCTTTATATTATCCCTTACCCCTGATAATGTCCCCGGACTCCCTCCTATCCCCTTTATATTATCCCTTACCCCTGATAATGTCCCCGGACTCCCCTCCTATCCCCTTTATATTACCCCTTACCCCTGATAATGTCCCCGGACTCCCCTCCTATCCCCTTTATATTATCCCTTACCCCTGATAATGTCCCCGGACTCCCCTCCTATCCCCTTTATATTATCCCTTACCCCTGATAATGTCCCCAGACTCCCCTCCTATCCCCTTTATATTATCCCCTACCCCTGATAATGTCCCCGGACTCCCCTCCTATCCCCTTTATATTACCCTTACCCCTGATAATGTCCCCGGACTCCCCTCCTATCCCCTTTATATTATCCCTTACCCCTTATAATGTCCCCGGACTCCCCTCCTATACCCCTTTATATTATCCCTTACCCCTTATAATGTCCCCGGACTTCCCTCCTATCCCCTTTATATTATCCCTTACCCCTGATAATGTCCCCGGACTCCCCTCCTATCCCCTTTATATTATCCCTTACCCCTGATAATGTCCCCGGACTCCCCTCCTATCCCCTTTATATTATCCCTTACCCCTGATAATGTCCCCGGACTCCCCTCCTATCCCCTTTATATTACCCCTTACCCCTGATAATGTCCCCGGACTCCCCTCCTATCCCCTTTATATTACCCCTTACCCCTGATAATGTCCCCGGACTCCCTCCTATCCCCTTTATATTATCCCTTACCCCTGATAATGTCCCCGGACTCCCCTCCTATCCCCTTTATATTATCCCTTACCCCTGATAATGTCCCCGGACTCCCCTCCTATCCCCTTTATATTATCCCTTACCCCTGATAATGTCCCCGGACTCCCTCCTATCCCCTTTATATTATCCCTTACCCCTGATAATGTCCCCGGACTCCCCTCCTATCCCCTTTATATTATCCCTTACCCCTGATAATGTCCCCGGACTCCCCTCCTATCCCCTTTATTTTATCCCTTACCCCTGATAATGTCCCCGGACTCCCCTCCTATCCCCTTTATATTATCCCTTACCCCTGATAATGTCCCCGGACTCCCCTCCTATCCCCTTTATATTATCCCCTTACCCCTGATAATGTCCCCGGACTCCCCTCCTATCCCCTTTATATTATCCCTTACCCCTGATAATGTCCCCGGACTCCCCTCCTATCCCCTTTATATTACCCCTTACCCCTGATAATGTCCCCGGACTCCCCTCCTATCCCCTTTATATTATCCCCTTACCCCTGATAATGTCCCCGGACTCCCCTCCTATCCCCTTTATATTACCCCTTACCCCTGATAATGTCCCCGGACTCCCCTCCTATCCCCTTTATATTATCCCTTACCCCTGATAATGTCCCCGGACTCCCCTCCTATCCCCTTTATATTATCCCTTACCCCTGATAATGTCCCCGGACTCCCCTCCTATCCCCTTTATATTACCCCTTACCCCTGATAATGTCCCCGGACTCCCCTCCTATCCCCTTTATATTATCCCTTACCCCTGATAATGTCCCCGGACTCCCTCCTATCCCCTTTATATTATCCCTTACCCCTGATAATGTCCCCGGACTCCCCTCCTATCCCCTTTATATTATCCCTTACCCCTGATAATGTCCCCGGACTCCCCTCCTATCCCCTTTATATTATCCCTTACCCCTGATAATGTCCCCGGACTCCCCTCCTATCCCCTTTATATTATCCCTTACCCCTGATAATGTCCCCGGACTTCCCCCCTATCCCCTTTATATTATCCCTTACGCCTGATAATGTCCCCGGACTCCCCTCCTATCCCCTTTATATTATCCCTTACCCCTGATAATGTCCCCGGACTCCCCTCCTATCCCCTTTATATTACCCCTTACCCCTGATAATGTCCCCGGACTCCCCTCCTATCCCCTTTATATTACCCCTTACCCCTGATAATGTCCCCGGACTTCCCTCCTATCCCCTTTATATTATCCCTTACCCCTGATAATGTCCCCGGACTTCCCTCCTATCCCCTTTATATTATCCCTTACCCCTGATAATGTCCCCGGACTCCCCTCCTATCCCCTTTATATTATCCCTTACCCCTGATAATGTCCCCGGACTCCCCTCCTATCCCCTTTATATTACCCCTTACCCCTGATAATGTCCCCGGACTCCCCTCCTATCCCCTTTATATTATCCCTTACCCCTGATAATGTCCCCGGACTCCCCTCCTATCCCCTTTATATTACCCTTACCCCTTACCCCTGATAATGTCCCCGGACTCCCCTCCTATCCCCTTTATATTATCCCTTACCCCTGATAATGTCCCCGGACTCCCCTCCTATCCCCTTTATATTATCCCTTACCCCTGATAATGTCCCCGGACTCCCCTCCTATCCCCTTTATATTTCCCCTTACCCCTGATAATGTCCCCGGACTCCCCTCCTATCCCCTTTATATTACCCCTTACCCCTGATAATGTCCCCGGACTCCCCTCCTATCCCCTTTATATTATCCCTTACCCCTGATAATGTCCCCGGACTCCCCTCCTATCCCCTTTATATTACCCCTTACCCCTGATAATGTCCCCGGACTCCCTCCTATCCCCTTTATATTATCCCCTTACCCCTGATAATGTCCCCGGACTCCCCTCCTATCCCCTTTATATTACCCCTTACCCCTGATAATGTCCCCGGACTCCCCTCCTATCCCCTTTATATTATCCCTTACCCCTGATAATGTCCCCGGACTCCTCTCCTATCCCCTTTATATTACCCTTACCCCTGATAATGTCCCTGGACTCCCCTCCTATCCCCTTTATATTATCCCTTACACCTGATAATGTCCCCGGACTTCCCTCCTATCCCCTTTATATTATCCCTTACCCCTGATAATGTCCCCGGACTCCCCTCCTATCCCCTTTATATTACCCCTTACCCCTGATAATGTCCCCGGACTCCCCTCCTATCCCCTTTATATTACCCCTTACCCCTGATAATGTCCCCGGACTTCCCTCCTATCCCCTTTATATTATCCCTTACCCCTGATAATGTCCCCGGACTCCCCTCCTATCCCCTTTATATTATCCCTTACCCCTGATAATGTCCCCGGACTCCCTCCTATCCCCTTTATATTACCCCTTACCCCTGATAATGTCCCCGGACTCCCCTCCTATACCCTTTATATTACCCCTTACCCCTGATAATGTCCCCGGACTCCCCTCCTATCCCCTTTATATTATCCCTTACCCCTGATAATGTCCCCGGACTCCCCTCCTATCCCCTTTATATTACCCCTTACCCCTGATAATGTCCCCGGACTCCCCTCCTATCCCCTTTATATTATCCCTTACCCCTGATAATGTCCCCGGACTCCCCTCCTATCCCCTTTATATTATCCCTTACCCCTGATAATGTCCCCGGACTCCCCTCCTATCCCCTTTATATTACCCCTTACCCCTGATAATGTCCCCGGACTCCCCTCCTATCCCCTTTATATTACCCCTTACCCCTGATAATGTCCCCGGACTCCCCTCCTATCCCCTTTATATTATCCCTTACCCCTGATAATGTCCCCGGACTCCCTCCTATCCCCTTTATATTATCCCTTACCCCTGATAATGTCCCCGGACTCCCCTCCTATCCCCTTTATATTACCCTTACCCCTGATAATGTCCCCGGACTTCCCCTCCTATCCCCTTTATATTATCCCTTACCCCTGATAATGTCCCCGGACTCCCCTCCTATCCCCTTTATATTATCCCTTACCCCTGATAATGTCCCCGGACTCCCCTCCTATCCCCTTTATATTATCCCTTACCCCTGATAATGTCCCCGGACTCCCTCCTATCCCCTTTATATTACCCCTTACCCCTGATAATGTCCCCGGACTCCCCTCCTATCCCCTTTATATTATCCCTTACCCCTGATAATGTCCCCGGACTCCCCTCCTATCCCCTTTATATTATCCCTTACCCCTGATAATGTCCCCGGACTTCCCTCCTATCCCCTTTATATTACCCCTTACCCCTGATAATGTCCCCGGACTCCCCTCCTATCCCCTTTATATTATCCCTTACCCCTGATAATGTCCCCGGACTCCCCTCCTATCCCCTTTATATTATCCCTTACCCCTGATAATGTCCCCGGACTCCCCTCCTATCCCCTTTATATTATCCCTTACCCCAGATAATGTCCCCGGACTTCCCCTCCTATCCCCTTTATATTACCCCTTACCTTACCCCTGATAATGTCCCCGGACTCCCCTCCTATCCCCTTATATTATCCCTTACCCCTGATAATGTCCCCGGACTCCCCTCCTATCCCTTATATTATCCCTTACCCCTGATAATGTCCCCGGACTCCCCTCCTATCCCCTTTATATTATCCCTTACCCCTGATAATGTCCCCGGACTCCCCTCCTATCCCCTTTATATTATCCCTTACCCCTGATAATGTCCCCGGACTCTCCTCCTATCCCCTTTATATTATCCCTTACCCCTGATAATGTCCCCGGACTCCCCTCCTATCCCCTTTATATTATCCCTTACCCCTGATAATGTCCCCGGACTCCCCTCCTATCCCCTTTATATTACCCCTTACCCCTGATAATGTCCCCGGACTCCCCTCCTATCCCCTTTATATTATCCCTTACCCCTGATAATGTCCCCGGACTCCCCTCCTATCCCTTTATATTATCCCTTACCCCTCATAATGTCCCCGGACTCACCTCCTATCTCCTTTATATTACCCCTTACCCCTGATAATGTCCCCGGATTCCCCTCCTATCCCCTTTATATTATCCCTTACCCCTGATAATGTCCCCGGACTCCCCTCCTATCCCCTTTATATTACCCCTTACCCCTGATAATGTCCCCGGACTCCCTCCTATCCCCTTTATATTACCCCTTACCCCTGATAATGTCCCCGGACTCCCTCCTATCCCCTTTATATTATCCCTTACCCCTGATAATGTCCCCGGACTTCCCTCCTATCCCCTTTATATTATCCCTTACCCCTGATAATGTCCCCCTACTCCCCTCCTATCCCCTTTATATTACCCCTTACCCCTGATAATGTCCCCGGACTCCCCTCCTATCCCCTTTATATTATCCCTTACCCCTGATAATGTCCCCGGACTCCCCTCCTATCCCCTTTATATTACCCCTTACCCCTGATAATGTCCCCGGACTCCCCTCCTATCCCCTTTATATTATCCCTTACCCCTGATAATGTCCCCGGACTCCCCTCCTATCCCCTTTATATTATCCCTTACCCCTGATAATGTCCCCGGACTTCCCTCCTATCCCCTTTATATTATCCCTTACCCCTTATAATGTCCCCGGACTCCCCTCCTATCCCCTTTATATTACCCCTTACCCCTGATAATGTCCCCGGACTCCCCTCCTATCCCCTTTATATTATCCCTTACCCCTGATAATGTCCCCGGACTCCCCTCCTATCCCCTTTATATTATCCCTTACCCCTGATAATGTCCCCGGACTCCCCTCCTATCCCCTTTATATTATCCCTTACCCCTGATAATGTCCCCGGACTCCCCTCCTATCCCCTTTATATTACCCCTTACCCCTGATAATGTCCCCGGACTCCCCTCCTATCCCCTTTATATTATCCCTTACCCCTTATAATGTCCCCGGACTCCCCTCCTATCCCCTTTATATTACCCCTTACCCCTGATAATGTCCCCGGACTCCCCTCCTATCCCCTTTATATTACCCCTTACCCCTGATAATGTCCCCGGACTCCCTCCTATCCCCTTTATATTATCCCTTACCCCTGATAATGTCCCCGGACTCCCCTCCTATCCCCTTTATATTAACCCTTACCCCTGATAATGTCCCCGGACTCCTCTCCTATCCCCTTTATATTACCCCTTACCCCTGATAATGTCCCCGGACTCCCCTCCTATCCCCTTTATATTACCCCTTACCCCTGATAATGTCCCCGGACTCCCCTCCTATCCCCTTTATATTACCCCTTACCCCTGATAATGTCCCCGGACTCCCCTCCTATCCCCTTTATATTTTCCCTTACCCCTGATAATGTCCCCGGACTCCCCTCCTATCCCCTTTATATTACCCCTTACCCCTGATAATGTCCCCGGACTCCCCTCCTATCCCCTTTATATTACCCCTTACCCTGATAATGTCCCCGGACTCCCCTCCTATCCCCTTTATATTACCCTTACCCCTGATAATGTCCCCGGACTCCCCTCCTATCCCCTTTATATTATCCCTTACCCCTGATAATGTCCCCGGACTCCCCTCCTATCCCCTTTATATTACCCTTACCCCTGATAATGTCCCCGGATTCCCCTCCTATCCCCTTTATATTATCCCTTACCCCTGATAATGTCCCCGGACTCCCCTCCTATCCCCTTTATATTATCCCTTACCCCTGATAATGTCCCCGGACTCCCCTCCTATCCCCTTTATATTACCCCTTACCCCTGATAATGTCCCCGGACTCCCCTCCTATCCCCTTTATATTACCCCTTACCCCTGATAATGTCCCCGGACTCCCCTCCTATCCCCTTTATATTATCCCTTACCCCTGATAATGTCCCCGGACTCCCCTCCTATCCCCTTTATATTACCCCTTACCCCTGATAATGTCCCCGGACTCCCCTCCTATCCCCTTTATATTACCCCTTACCCCTGATAATGTCCCCGGACTCCCCTCCTATCCCCTTTATATTACCCCTTACCCCTGATAATGTCCCCGGACTCCCTCCTATCCCCTTTATATTACCCCTTACCCCTGATAATGTCCCCGGACTCCCCTCCTATCCCCTTTATATTATCCCTTACCCCTGATAATGTCCCCGGACTCCCCTCCTATCCCCTTTATATTATCCCTTACCCCTGATAATGTCCCCGGACTCCCCTCCTATCCCCTTTATATTACCCCTTACCCCTGATAATGTCCCCGGACTCCCCTCCTATCCCCTTTATATTACCCCTTACCCCTGATAATGTCCCCGGACTCCCCTCCTATCCCCTTTATATTATCCCTTACCCCTGATAATGTCCCCGGACTCCCCTCCTATCCCCTTTATATTATCCCTTACCCCTGATAATGTCCCCGGACTCCCCTCCTATCCCCTTTATATTACCCCTTACCCCTGATAATGTCCCCGGACTCCCCTCCTATCCCCTTTATATTATCCTTTACTTCTTATTTTTTCTATACACTTCTCTTTGTCCATTTCTCAGCGATCAGCAGACACTCCCTCTGGTGGCCGATCTGTATAACGCGGCATATGGTTGAAGAAGTTGATCCACACAAAGAAGTGACATTATCAGCTTGTCTACCGGCCCAGTAGTACCGGAGGAATTATTAAACATATTTAGAGTGAACCATGAATTATGAGCCGGGAATTATTGCTCTCACTCTGATGTTTGCAGCGATATTGATGTTTACATACACAGGCTCATCCTACACTGCGCTTTTCATATATGGTGTGTACGGGGGGCTTCAAAACATTTTTTATATTATATTTAATAATTTGACATAATTTATTTAACACTTTAAAAAAAAAAAAATGTTTTGGTTGAACTTTATTGCTATCCCAATGTGACAGGTGATAGGCCTTCTTTATAGTCTTCACGGGACAGGAGCATGTGATCAACAATTGGGGGGGGGGGGGGGGCGTGTTATGTTTCTATGCCATAGATTAACAATGCATGGGGAGCAAGCAAAATGTCACTGCCATGAACACCAATGTGTGTGTGTGTGGGGGGGGGGGGGGGGGGGGGGGTTACATCCACTGGCACCAGTTCTGGGGGTTATTATTACATCCACTGGCACCAGTTCTGGGGGTTATTATTACATCCACTGACGCCAGTTCTGGGGGTTATTATTACATCCACTGGCACCAATATTGGGGGTTATTATTACATCCACTGGGACCAATATTGGGGGTTATTATTACATCCACTGACACCAATACTGGGGTTATTATTACATCCACTGGCACCATTGCTGGGGGTTATTATTATGTCCACTGGCACCAATGCTGGGGGTTATTATTACATCCACTGGCACCAATATTGGGGGTTATTATTACATCCACGGGCACCAATGCTGGGGGTTATGATTATGTCCACTGACACCAATACTGGGGGTTATTATTACATCCACTGGCACCAATATTGGGGGTTATTATTACATCCATGGGCACCAATGCTGGGGGTTATTATTACATCCACTGACACCAATACTGGGGGTTATTATTACATCCACTGGCACCAATATTGGGGGTTATTATTACATCCACTGGCACCAATGCTGGGGGTTATTATTATGTCCACTGACACCAATACTGGGGGTTATTATTACATCCACTGACACCAATACTGGGGGTTATTATTGCATCCACTGAGCCAATGCTGGGGGTTATTATTACATCCACTGACACCAATGCTGGGAGTTATTATTACATCCACTGGCACCATTGCTGGGGGTTATTATTATGTCCACTGGCACCAATGCTGGGGGTTATTATTATGTCCACTAGCACCAATACTGGGGGTTATTACTGCATCCACTGGCACCAATGCTGGGGATTATTATTGCATCCACTGAGCCAATGCTGGGGGTTATTATTACATCCACTGACACCAATGCTGGGGGTTATTATTACATCCACTGGCACCAATGCTGGGGATTATTATTACATCCACTGGCACCAATGTTTGGGGTTATTATTACATCTACTGGCACCAATTCTGGGGGTTATTATTACATCCACTGGCACCAATGTTTGGGGTAATTATTACATCTACTGGCACCAATGCTGGGGTCTATTATTATGTCCACTGGCACCAATACTGGGGGTTATTATTGCATCCACTGGCACCAATGCTGGGGGTTATTATTTAATCCATTGACACCAGTGTTGGGGGGTTATTATTACATCCACTGACACCAGTGTTGGGGGGTTATTATTACATCCACTGACACCAGTGTTGGGGGGTTATTATTACATCCACTGACACCAGTGTTGGGGGGTTATTATTACATCCACTGACACCAGTGTTGGGGGTTATTATTTGATCCACTAGTATCAATGTTGGAGGATATTATTGTACTCACTGACACCAATTTTGAGGGTTATTATTTCATCCATTGACAATATTACTGGGGGGGGGGGGGGGTTATTATTGCACTTCCCCTATAATTTTCAAGTTGACCACCACTGATACCAACAGGAAGGGACTTGCAGCCTAAGCTACTGATGTACAGTATTTCACAGCTCATGCGGGGAGCACTTTGACCTTTTCACCTTGAATGACAAAGGACCTTGTCCCAGCACTGGTGTGGGGACTGAGTTGGGCCCCTCACTTCAGTCCAATTTTTCTCTAGACCCCGAGCGTCACACGGTGAGCCAGGATGAACCTGAACATGAAGATGCGTCAATTCTGGGAACATTTTCAAAAGTTGCGGTGCTTTGTGCGCTCATTTTCTTCAGACGTTATACCCCAAAAAAATTGACATACTTTTTTTTACGTCCTTTTTTACCCACAAATAGAGCTTTCTTTTGGTGGTATTTGATCACCTCTGCGGTTTTTATTTTTTTCGCTAAAACAAAAAAAGAGCCACAATTTTGAAAAAAAAAAAACAATATTATTTACTTTTTGATATATAAATATCCCCAAAAAATGTTTTTGAAAAACAAATTTCTTCATCAGTTTAGGCCGATACGTATTCTTCTACATATTTTTGGTAAAAAAAAATGCAATAAGCTTATATTGATCGGTTTGCGCAAAAAGTTATAGCGTCTACAAACTATGGGAAACGATTTATGGCAGTTTTTTTTTTTTTTCACTAGTAATGGCGGTGATCTGCGACATTGCAGATCGGACACTTTTGACAAATTTTTGGGACCATTGACATAGACATGTGCAATTCGTTTCGTTTTTTTTTTTTCGTTATATTCGTTCATTCGTTATCGTACGAATGAACGAACGATTCGCTAAAAATTTTAACGGATAACGAATCGTTCGAATCGAACGAATGCGAAAAACAACGAAAATCCGAAATAACCAAATTAGAAACAACGAAACTACGAAAGAAGAAAATCTGAAAAACGAAAACAGGAACAACGAAAATCAAAATGAACGAAAAAATTCGTACATTCGTAACTTTTTTTTTTGTTGAATTGGTAATTTTCCGTGTCTCTTACAATGGCGCTGCTTAACGTGCTTCTAATGGATTGAACGAAAAAATTCGTACATTCGTAACTTTTTTTTTTTTTTTTTGCGATTCGTAATTTTCCGTGTCTCTTACAATGGCGCTGCTTAACGTGCTTCGAATGGATTGAACGAAAAAATTCGTACATTCGTAACTTTTTTTTCCATTCGTAATTTTCCGTGTCTCTTAAAATGTAATAATAGCATACACATTACATAAAATTATGAATTATGCTCCGATTACCAATCTACGAATGTTACGAAAGTACGAATAAATACGAATGCGTCCGAATTTTGAATAAACGAAAATTAAACGGAATAAACGGAAAAACTAATCAATGAAAAAATAACTCTTAGGAAAATACGAATCGTTACGAATTGTTACGAATACGAACACCAACAACTTACGAATGTACGAATCGTTACGAATCCGAACACCGACGACTTACGAATGTACGAATCGTTACGAATCAACGAAAACGAAAGAAAACGAAACGAAAATAAACAAATTTTTCTGTTGTGCACATGTCTACATTGACATTTATACAGCGATCAGAGCTACAAAAATGAACTGATTACTGTGTAAATGTCACTGGCAGGGAAGGGGTTAAAGTGATTGTAAAGCTTTGTTTTGTTTTTTTAAATAACAAATATGTCATACTTACCTCCACTGCGCTGCTCGTTTTGCACAGAGTCCTCCTCTTTTTGGGTCCCCCCAGCCTCCGGTGGCTCTTAACCACCTCAGTACCAGGCATATTCACCCCCTTCCTGCCCAGGCCATTTTTCAGCTTGCAGCGCTGTCACACTTTGAATGACAATTGCGCGGTCATACGACACTGTACCCAGATGAAATTGTTATCATTCTGTCCCCACAAATAGAGCTTTCTTGTGGTGGTATTTGATCACCCCTGCGGTTTTTATTTTTTTGCGCTATAAACAAAAGAAGAGGGACAAGTTTAAAAAAATATAAATATTTTTTTACTTTTTGCTACACTAAATATCCCCAAAAAATATATAAAAAACTTTTTTTTCCTCAGTTTAGGCCGATACGTATTCTTCTACATATTTCTGGTAAAAAAAAAAATCGCAATTAGCGTATATTGATTGGTTTTCACAAAAGTTATAGCGCCTACAAAATAGAGGATAGATTTATAGCATTTTTATTATTATTTTTTTTTTAACTAGTAATGGCGGCGATCTGCGATTTTTATTGTGACTGCGACATTGCGGCGGACACATCGGACATTTTTGACACATTTTTGGGACCATTGTCATTTATACAGCGATCATTGCTATAAAAATGCATTGATTACTGTATAAATGTGACTGGCAGAGAAGGGGTTAACACTAGGGGGCGCTGAAAGGGTTAATTATGTTCCCTGGGAGTGATTCTAACTGTAGGGGGAGGGGACTCACGAGGGGAGGAGACCGATCAGTATTTCTCTGTACAGAGAACACACCATCAGTCTCTTCTCCTCTCACAGGACCGTGGATCTTTGTGTTTACACAGATCCACGGCCCTGCTGTGTTACCGGGCAATCGCGGGTGCCCGGGAGTCATCGCAGCCGCCAGGCACGCACAACGGGTGCCCAGTGACACAGCGGGCGCGCGCCCCCTGGAGGGCCGGGAAGGGGAGGACGTCATATGATGCACTCCCGCCATGAGAGCAGCGCCGCCTGGCCGTCAATTGACAGCTGGCAGTCCCTGAGCAGTTAAAGGGCATGACGTACCCATATGTCGTTTTGTGGGAATGTGCCACTTTGCCGACGTAAATCGGCATAAGCCGGGCGGCAAGTGGTTAATGGCATCCCAGTCTTAGTCTGTAGGGTTCAATATTGAGTTGGCCCCGCCCTTTGCAGCTATAACAGCTTCAACTCTTCTGGGAAGGCCGTCCACAAGGTTTAGGAGGGTGTCTATGGGAATGTTTGACAATTCTTCCAGAAGAGCATTTGTGAGGTCAGGCACTGATGTTGGGCGAGAAGGCCTGGCTCGCAGTCTGTGCTCTAACTCATCACAAAGATGTTCTATCAGGTTGAGGTCAGGACTCTGTGCAGGACAGTCAAGTTTGTCCACCCCAAACTTACTTATCCATGTCTTTATGGACCTTGCTTTGTGCACTGGTGTGCAGTCATGTTGGAACAGGAAGGGGCCGTCCCCAAACTGTTCCCACAAAGTTGGGGGCATGAAATTGTCCAAAATGTCTTGGTATGCTGACGCCTTAAGAGTTCCCTTCACTGGAACTAAGGGGCCAAGCCCAACCCCTGAAAAAAACAACCCCCACCCTTCCCCCCCACCACCCTCCACCAAATGATTTGGACCAGTGCACAAAGCAAGGCCCATAAAGACATGGATGAGTGAGTTTGGGTTGGAGGAACTTGACTGGCCTGCACAGAGTCCTGACCTCAACCCGATAGAACACCTTTGGGATGAATTAAAGCGCAGACTGCGAGCCAGGCCTTCTCCTCCAACATCAGTGCCCGACCTCACAAATGCTCTTCTGTCAAACATTCCCATAGACACACTCATAAACCTTGTGGACGGCCTTCCAAGAAGAGTTGAAGCTGTTCTAGCTGCAAAGGGTGGGGCCAACTCAATATTGAACCCTCCGGACTAAGACTAGGATGTCATTAAAGTTCATGTGCGTGTAAAGGCAGGTGTACCAATACTTTTGACAATATAGTGTAATATGGGAGGCAGATATCTCCATAGGTGAGAAGAGACACAAAACACTGAAATGTCCAGAACAGATTTTGGTCCCTTTGCTGGACAGCAGAGCTGAGCGTTGGTGACATATGTGTGTGCCTGTGTCTAGCCCTGCCTATGTACACAATGTAATCATCAGTGGAGGTGTAATAAACACTAACAGTCCTCTAACCCATCTGCCATCTGCTGAGTATACCGACACACACCTTATAAATTACTTTAATAAAAAAAAAAAAAAAAAGGAACTAGTTGAGTGAATGGAGTGAAGATGAATGGGCAACGTGGCAATATGGTGCTTTAAGCAGAACTACAACCTATATCCTTGTTGTGTTCCTTCTGCTTCTGCTGGACACAACTTCCACCCACCCAGTAGAACGCCAGTTTCATCTGAATGAGGACGAGTTGCAGAGCTGAGGCCCGGTTCACACCGCCGCGACTTCGAAGACCGTAAATACCCAGCGCAACTTCGGCACAACTTACATACGACTACTTTAACAGAAGTCAACACAAGTCGTGCCGAAGTCGGGCCAAAAGTAGTGCAGGAGCCTTCTTCTAAGTCAGAGACACTCAAGTCCCTCCTGTTAGAACGGTTCAATTGCACTTCATGTGGTGCGACGTTGTCATGCGGCATGTGCTCTCAAAGCCCGGAGGGCATGTCGAAAACCAGTGTGAACTGGGACCAAGTCTTGGCTAAGAATGAGCTAAAGGTTCTGGCTGAACCAGGGGCGGACTGACCATCCGGCCACTCAGGCACTGCCCGAGGGCCCCCTCCGAGCCACTAGGGGGCCCCATCAGGTTAGGCAGCCTCAGTAAAACCAGGGACAGTATGTAAAAATCTGTGTCCTTTACCGACATCCTTTTGGTCTAAAAATCCAGAGATTATAGCTGCCTCACCTCTCCAGTACCTTCTCAGCCAATAGAAACATGTCTGTGTATACTGTGTGATTGTATACTGTGTGTGTGTGTGTGTGTGTGTATACTGTGTGGCCCCATAATCTCTGATTGCCTGGGGGCCCCATAATCTCCTATTGCCCGGGGGCCCCATAATCTCCTATTGCCGGGGGGCCCCATAATCTCCTATTGCCCGGGGGCCCCAAGAGATGTCAGTCCGCCCCTGGGCTAAACCTATGTAAAAATATTGCATGATAGCAGGCCACCGGACCAATCAGCTGTGGCTGAGGAATTCCCACGCCAGCGGCCATATGGCTGTATTAGGTCAATGATGTCACCGGCATCCCCGTCCCTTTGTTACTCCGGGCACAGAATTTCGCAAGCCGTAGCTTATTGGGTTGGTGGCCTGCTAAAAGGTGACAGTTTCCCATGGGTTCCACCCAAACTGGGGTTTTCCCCAAACCTTAGTTCTTCCTTAGGCTTCATGTACACACAACCTAGATTGACCTCCGGCCGATTTGCGGCCGGCGGTCAAAAGGTTATTATATTGAACACCAAGCGTCCAAGTTCAGAAGAGGGAGGTTGAGGGAGGAGGAGCCTCCTCTAACCGCAGCAGCTTCTAAACTCTTGTAAAAGCCTCCACTATTGTACCTACACACTATTGTACCTACACTATTGTACCTACACACTATTGTACCTACACACTATTGTACCTACACACTATTGTACCTACATACTATTGTACCTACACACTATTGTACCTACACACTATTGTACCTACACTATTGTACCTACACACTATTGTACCTACACTATTGTACCCACACTATTGTGCCCACACTATTGTGCCCACACTATTGTACCTACACTATTGTACCTACACTATTGTACCTACACACTATTGTACCTACACTATTGTACCTACACACTATTGTACCTACACTATTGTACCTACACACTATTGTACCTACACACTATTGTACCTACACACTATTGTACCTACATACTATTGTACCTACACACTATTGTACCTACACTATTGTACCTACACTATTGTACCTACACACTATTGTACCTACACTATTGTACCTACACACTATTGTACCTACACTATTGTACCCACACTATTGTGCCCACACTATTGTGCCCACACTATTGTACCTACACTATTGTACCTACACTATTGTACCTACACACTATTGTACCTACACTATTGTACCTACACACTATTGTACCTACACTATTGTACCTACACACTATTGTACCTACACTATTGTACCTACACTATTGTACCTACACTATTGTACCTACACACTATTGTACCTACACACTATTGTACCCACACTATTGTACCTACACTATTGTACCTACACTATTGTACCCACACTATTGTGCCCACACTATTGTACCTACACTATTGTACCTACACTATTGTACCCACACTATTGTACCTACACACTATTGTACCTACACACTATTGTACCTACACTATTGTACCTACACTATTGTACCTACACACTATTGTACCTACACACTATTGTACCTACACACTATTGTACCTACACTATTGTACCTACACTATTGTACCTACACACTATTGTACCTACACTATTGTACCTACACACTATTGTACCTACACTATTGTACCTACACTATTGTACCTACACACTATTGTACCTACACTATTGTACCTACACACTATTGTACCTACACACTATTGTACCTACACTATTGTACCTACACTATTGTACCTACACACTATTGTACCTACACACTATTGCACCTACACTATTGTACCTACACTATTGTACCTACACACTATTGTACCTACACACTATTGTACTTACTATTGTACCTACACTATTGTACCTACACTATTGTAGCGATCACACTTTACTTAAGTGTGCGCTATCAATATAAATCTAGTTTTTCTCAGAACCAGTGATGTAAGTAACTGAGTTAAAATAAATGGAGTTACTTAACGCAGTTACTTTAGAGGGTAACGAGGAATCTAACTGATTACTTTTCCCCTCATGGTAACGCAGTTCCCATTACTTGGGCGGCATTACTGCAATTACATCTACCGCCACTAGATGGCAGTAGTGTAATTCCAGTGTCCTGACGAAAAAGTTCCCCCGCTGGATAAGGACCCCCCTGTACTGCTCAGGCGCAGCGCTTGCGCAGTGCGAAGGACTCCGGAGCTTCCGAAAATTGCCGAACCTAAACAGCTCTGAGTGAACTCTACACCACGCAGGCGCAGTTAACATGTAATTGTACGAGGCGATGCCGCACGCTCCTGATGCTCGTGCTACTCTGCAAGGGGCATCTATCGTGTAAGTAAGGGGCGGGTCTAGTATTATTGTAACCAAGGGGCGCATTTATTATTATTGTTATATATCGAGCTCTGCCCATTAATTTAACATTTGCCCTCTTCTGTAGCCATCCGCCCCTTACACTATATAATAATAATAGACCCGCCCCTTACACAATATAATAATAATAATAGACCCGCCCCTTACACAATATAATAATAATAGACCCGCCCCTTACACAATATAATAATAATAATAATAGACCCGCCCCTTACACAATATAATAATAATAGACCCGCCCCTTACACAATATAATAATAATAGACCCGCCCCTTACACAATATAATAATAATAGACCCGCCCCTTACACAATATAATAATAATAGACCCGCCCCTTGCTTACACGCTATAACAGATCTGCCCCTTACACGATATAATAATAATAGACCCGCCCCTTACACAATATAATAATAATAGACCCGCCCCTTACACGATATAATAATAATAATAGACCCGCCCCTTACACAATATAATAATAATAGACCCGCCCCTTACACAATATAATAATAATAGACCCCGCCCCTTGCTTACACGCTATAACAGATCTGCCCCTTACACGATATAATAATAATAGACCCGCCCCTTACACAATATAATAATAATAGACCCGCCCCTTACACGATATAATAATAATAGACCCGCCCCTTACACAATATAATAATAATAGACCCGCCCCTTACACGATATAATAATAATAATAGACCCGCCCCTTACACGATATAATAATAATAGACCCGCCCCTTACACAATATAATAATAATAGACCCGCCCCTTGCTTACACGCTATAACAGATCTGCCCCTTGGTTAGAGTAATAATAGAGCAGCCCCTTGGTTATACGATATATAACAATAATAATAAATGTGCCCCTTGGTTACAGTGATACTAGACCCGCCCCCTTAGTTACACGTATAGAATATTAAAAAAAAAGTCAGTTACTTTGCTGCGTAACTAATTACTTTTCCAATGTAGTAACTGAGTTACTAACGCAATTACTTTTTGGGAGAAGTAATTTGTAACTTAACTAATTACTTTTTGTAAGTAAGTAAGATGACCAACACTGCTCAGAACTGTAATGGAGTTCTGGGGGTTAATTGTACAGGATTTACTTTGGCATCGGTCTGGCTGGGCTGTACTGAGGTTCCGCCTGGTGATAGGTGCAGTGAGGCTCCTGTGACAGGCTGAGAACCAAGCCTGGTTGGACGTGTTGGGTACCAATCTTTCCCGGAGCCAATCAGTGGGCGCGTCTGACCCCGCTGCGTAGTCTGGGAAGGGGTATTTAAGGTGCTGAAGTCACATGTTCAGGGTTCGGCGGTAGCTTTTGATTCATGGTTTCCGGTCCGGGGCAGCCCCGCGAGGGCAGGTCCCCTCCCCCCGGTGCTACCACTAGGCAAACTAGGCAGCCGCCTGGGGGCGCCCTGCTGCCTAGGGGGCGCCCGGCCACTGGTTTTCCTACTCTTTTCTCTCTGCAGCAAGCAACTAAGTCTCAGCATCAGCATGCAGCCGCCCCTCTGTTCACAGATAGTGTCAGAGGCGCAGCGGCGGTGAAGGACTGTGTCTGTGTCCCGACTCCTGAATGAATGGAAGCAAGCAAACATTCATTGATGGGCACTGGTAGGCTGCATTTGATGGGTCCTGGTAAGGCTAAATGTGATGGCTGCAGTGATGTGCACTGGTGAGGCTGCATTGATGTGTGCTGGTGAGGCTGCATTGATGGGCGCTGGTAGGTTGCATTGATGGGCGCTGGTAGGTTGCATTGATGGGCGCTGGTAGGTTGCATTGATGGGCGCTGGTAGGATGCATTGATGGGCGCTGGTAGGTTGCATTGATGTGTGCTGGTAGGCTGCATTGATGGGCGCTGGTAGGTTGCATTGATGGGCGCTGGTAGGTTGCATTGATGGGCGCTGGTAGGATGCATTGATGGGCGCTGGTAGGATGCATTGATGGGCACTGGTGGGCTGCATTTTATGGGTGCTTCGTTAAAAAGGTGGGGTTTACATGGGCAGGGAAAAGGCAGGGCAGGGGTGGAGTCAAGGGGGGCGTCAAAATTAGGTTTCGCCTAGGGTGTCAAAAATCCTTGCACCAGTCCTGCGCGAGGGGTCCCGGGCCCAGGAGTGTCTGCCATCCCCGCAGGCATGGTCACCCTGACCAGCCCCAGAGGCCCTCATGGTCGGGGGTGGGGATCCGTCCGTCCCCGAGTCTCGGAACTGGCTGGTCCGAGGCCCAGTAACTGAAGGAGGATTCGGAGGTGTCCCGGTGTGCTCTCGGTATTGGAGGGACACGGCAACTCGTACAAGTGACCAGGGGAGGACTCTTCGGAGGAGGGCCAACAAGCTGGCTGCTCGGTAAGAGCCTGGGAGCTGAGTTGTGTGGACACTACAGAATCCACACTTCTCACAGTATCATCAAGAAGGCTGAGAGATCCGGGGACTGTGAGGAAGGTTCCTACTTATCTTCAGTTACAATCTAGTCTGTGGCAGAGACTTTGCAAAGTTTTCCGGATCACATGTTGGCTGCTAAATCTCTGGCTAGAGGTCTGTCCAGCAGTGAAGCGCCCAGCTGCGAGTGGCTACTCTCTGGGTTAATTAGAGACATTCAGTGGATGTCAGCAGTTCAAAGAGCCTGAGTTTCATCACCCATGCCCTCTATTCCCATCAGAGACCATGTTATAGTTGGACGTTACCCCTGCAAAATAAAAACCTTGAAAAGGACTTTTATGTGTCAGCATCTGGGTACTAACCCTGGGAACCCCTAGACAACAACCGACAAGCCACGAGGAGGTAATTGCTAAGCCCAGAAAGTCAAGGCCGCCCCTCTGGGTTATGGCCGCTACAGTATATTGTCAAAAGTATTGGGACACCTGCCTTTACACACACATGAACTTTAATGGCATCCCAGTCTTAGTCTGTAGGGATCAATATTGGGTTGGCTCCGCCCTTTGCAGCTATAACAGCTTCACCTCTTCTGGGAAGGCCGTCCACAAGGTTTAGGAGGGTGTCTATGGGAATGTTTGACCGTTCTTCCAGAAGAGCATTTGTGAGGCCATTTACTGGTGTTGGATTGGATGTTGGATGTTGAATTACTGCTGTAATTCATCCCAAAGGTGTTCTATCAGGTTGAGGTCAGGTTCCTCCCCTCCAAACTCGCTCTTCCACACTATATTGCCAAAAGTGATGGCGCACCTCTCCAAATCATTTGGTGGAGGGGGGATTATGGTGTGGGGGGGGGGTGGAGATGGGATTATGGTGTGGGGGGGTGGAGGGGGGATTATGGTGTGGGGGGGGGGGGGGGGGTGGAGGGGGGATTATGGTGTGGGGGGGGTGGAGGGGGGGTTATGGTGTGGGGGGGTTGTTTTTCAGGGGTTGGGCTTTGCCCCTTAGTTCCAGTGAAGGGAACTCTTAAGGCGTCGGCATACCAAGACATTTTGGACAATTTCATGCTCCCAACTTTGTGGGAGGAGTTTTGGGACGGCCCCTTCCTGTTCCAACATGACTGCCCACCAGCAGGGCCGTCTTTAATATTGATTGGACCCGGGGCAAACTTTTTTTTTGGGCCCCATTCTGATACATACAATAAATAGCAACTAGACTCAAAATCCATTTACTGCAGCAGATAAGATTGCGATTGGTTGCCAGAGGTTACAGCGTATCATATATATATATATATATATACTGTATACACTGTATATCATATATTTCAATATTGCATCCAAATGTGTTGTAATCTTCTTTTGGTCCAGCAGATGGCACTCCATTACCCTGTGTCAGGAAGCGTGTTAGAACTCAATCAGCCTATTTCACTTAAAGTGAAACTGAACTGGTTTAAAAAAAAAAGGAAACAAAAAAGAAAATTCAATGTAAGTGTGTAGAATTAACTCAGAAATGTCCCTTTTATTGCTCTCAGCCTCCTCCAGATCCCCAAATCTTCTTTTTGCTGTGATGTGACTACCTGTTAGAGGGTGGCTATGTTCATTCTCCACGGTCCCCCTAGATGTAGGAAAGTATACCCAGGGCTCAAGTCCTGCGGAAACGCATGGGAACGGAGTTCCTGTACTCTTTCCACAACAGGAACTCAGTTCCCGTTAGCAGCCGTGTCTTTCAAGACTTTGAAGTATGCGAGCTGTGTGGCAGGTGCTACACCAGCAGCTGCCGACACAGCTTGCAATAGTAAGTGCCGCACACCTGACCATTCAGGCATTGCCAGTAGGGGGCCCCATGACAGCTTCTGCTTCGATCTACCTGTCAATCACAGCTAGCTGACAGGTAGATCAGGTCCCTGCTGCTAAGAGATTGTATTTAGTCAGACCTCTCGTGATGCGCTCCTCCCCGCCGCCCCTCCTGATTTTCTGTCTCCTCATCTACCCCCCCCCCAGTCTCCTGCCTACTTGCTCTGTGTGTCCCGCTGAATCCCCCCCTCCTCTATCTTCAGTGCCATATGATGAGAGAACCCAGAGGAGGAGCACAGCTATTCTGCTCACAGGACATGCAGGGAGAGAGGTGAGCTGAGGGAGGAACACATCACTATCTCCCCAAGCATTCTGTCCAGATAATGTGCAGTTCATTTATCACCTTTCCGTTTAACCCTGTGTTATCCAAACTCTGTTCAATGAAAAGTGTAAACTCACCACATAAACACTCTATATACAAAATAACATTCCCCAATAAAGATCAGAACATGATGTTCACATTACATGGAAGAACAATTGTATGAATGCTGATTATTCAGAGAATTACTGGATTTATGTTTATTGAGGATTGTTCTTTTTTATGTACTAACAGTTAATCTTCATACACACAATACGACAACTGGATGAAAAATACCACTTTTGAAGCGTTCGTGCATATGAGCGTATCATTTATTTATTTTTGGTGGGCGAGTGGATCTTGGGTGGGAGTTCCCACACTTTTTTCCCCAGGACTTGACCCCTGTGGCAGAAGGAAAGTCGGGATGAACAAGGAAGAGGGGACAAGTGTATGGACTGACTTTCCTACTGAATTATTATGGCTCAAAGAATTTCCTCTCTTTTCTTTACGGCCCCAACCGTCAGGACTATGAATGTGAGGAGCGCGAGGTCTGGCTGCTGTTTTTGACAGTCTGCCAGAATGTAAGGCAGATGTTTTGTGCATGCAGGAATGTGGAGAGGGTTTCCGGGGCCTCATGAATGGAGGCATGGGGGGGGAGTGCATGGTCTCTGCCTTGTGACACAAAATGTGAAGGTGGGGGGGGGGGGTACTTATTAAAAACCTGCAGGCGGTGATGGTGTCGCAGGAGGTGATTGTGACGGGGAGAGTGTTGCTGGTCGTGCTGGAATATGTGGGGGGTAAATTCAAACTCTTTAATTGCTACACTCCTGCAGATAAGCGAGGGAGATATACCTTTTAATGCTCCTCATACATAGGGAGGGGAGCGGTGCTCCTCATACATAGGGAGGGGAGCGGTGCTCCTCATACTTAGGGAGGGGAGCGGTGCTCCTCATACATAGGGAGGGGAGCGGTGCTCCTCATACATAGGGAGGGGAGCGGTGCTCCTCATACATAGGGAGGGGAGCAGGGCTCCTCATACATAGGGAGGGGAGCAGCGCTCCTCATACTTAGGGAGGGGAGCAGCGCTCCTCATACATACGGAGGGGAGCAGGGCTCCTCATACATAGGGAGGGGAGCAGCGCTCCTCATACTTAAGGAGGGGAGCAGCGCTCCTCATACATAGGGAGGGGAGCGGTGCTCCACATACATAGGGAGGGGAGCGGTGCTCCTCATACTTAGGGAGGGGAGCGGTGCTCCTCATACATAGGGAGGGGAGCGGTGCTCCTCATACATAGGGAGGGGAGCGGTGCTCCTCATACTTAGGGAGGGGAGCGGTGCTCCTCATACATAGGGAGGGGAGCGGTGCTCCTCATACATAGGGAGGGGAGCAGGGCTCCTCATACATAGGGAGGGGAGCAGCGCTCCTCATACTTAGGGAGGGGAGCAGCGCTCCTCATACATACGGAGGGGAGCAGGGCTCCTCATACATAGGGAGGGGAGCAGCGCTCCTCATACTTAAGGAGGGGAGCAGCGCTCCTCATACATAGGGAGGGGAGCGGTGCTCCTCATACATAGGGAGGGGATCGGTGCTCCTCATACATAGGGAGGGGAGCGGTGCTCCTCATACATAGGGAGGGGAGCGGTGCTCCTCATACATAGGGAGGGGAGCGGTGCTCCTCATACATAGGGAGGGGAGCGGTGCTCCTCATACTTAGGGAGGGGAGCGGTGCTCCTCATACTTAGGGAGGGGAGCGGTGCTCCTCATACTTAGGGAGGGGAGCGGTGCTCCTCATACATAGGGAGGGGAGCGGTGCTCCTCATACTTAGGGAGGGGAGCGGTGCTCCTCATACATAGGGAGGGGAGCGGGGCTCCTCATACATAGGGAGGGGAGCAGCGCTCCTCATACTTAAGGAGGGGAGCAGTGCTCCTCATACATACGGAGGGGAGCAGGGCTCCTCATACATAGGGAGGGGAGCATAGCTCCTCATACTTAAGGAGGGGAGCAGCGCTCCTCATACATAGGGAGAGGAGCAGCGCTCCTCATACATAGGGAGGGGAGCGGCGCTCCTCATACTTGGGGAGGGGAGCGGCGCTCCTCATACTTGGGGAGGGGAGCGGCGCTCCTCATACTTGGGGAGGGGAGCGGCGCTCCTCATACTTGGGGAGGGGAGCGGCGCTCCTTATACTTAGGGAGGGGAGCGGCGCTCCTCATACTTAGGGAGGGGAGCGGTGCTCCTCATACATAGGGAGGGGAGCGGTGCTCCTCATACTTAGGGAGGGGAGCGGTGCTCCTCATACTTAGGGAGGGGAGCGGTGCTCCTCATACTTAGGGAGGGGAGCGGTGCTCCTCATACTTAGGGAGGGGAGCGGTGCTCCTCATACTTAGGGAGGGGAGCGGTGCTCCTCATACATAGGGAGGGGAGCGGTGCTCCTCATACATAGGGAGGGGAGCGGTGCTCCTCATACATAGGGAGGGGAGCGGTGCTTTTCATACTTAGGGAGGGGAGCGGTGCTCCTCATACTTAGGGAGGGGAGCGGTTCTCCTCATACATAGGGAGGGGAGCGGTGCTCCTCATACATAGGGAGGGGAGCGGTGCTCCTCATACATAGGGAGGGGAGAGGTGCTCCTCATACATAGGGAGGGGAGCAGCGCTCCTCATACTTAGGGAGGGGAGCAGCGCTCCTCATACATACGGAGGGGAGCAGGGCTCCTCATACATAGGGAGGGGAGCAGCGCTCCTCATACTTAAGGAGGGGAGCAGCGCTCCTCATACATAGGGAGGGGAGCGGTGCTCCTCATACATAGGGAGGGGAGCGGTGCTCCTCATACTTAGGGAGGGGAGCGGTGCTCCTCATACATAGGGAGGGGAGCGGTGCTCCTCATACATAGGGAGGGGAGCGGTGCTCCTCATACTTAGGGAGGGGAGCGGTGCTCCTCATACATAGGGAGGGGAGCGGTGCTCCTCATACTTAGGGAGGGGAGCGGTGCTCCTCATACTTAGGGAGGGGAGCGGTGCTCCTCATACAT
Source organism: Lithobates sylvaticus (assembly GCA_028564925.1). Lineage (NCBI taxonomy): Eukaryota > Metazoa > Chordata > Amphibia > Anura > Ranidae > Lithobates > Lithobates sylvaticus. The sequence goes on along the minus strand of CM053036.1, from coordinate 153,554,917 downwards.
AGGGAGGGGAGCGGTGCTCCTCATACTTAGGGAGGGGAGCGGTGCTCCTCATACATAGGGAGGGGAGCAGGGCTCCTCATACATAGGGAGGGGAGCAGCGCTCCTCATACTTAAGGAGGGGAGCAGTGCTCCTCATACATACGGAGGGGAGCAGGGCTCCTCATACATAGGGAGGGGAGCATAGCTCCTCATACTTAAGGAGGGGAGCAGCGCTCCTCATACATAGGGAGAGGAGCAGCGCTCCTCATACATAGGGAGGGGAGCGGCGCTCCTCATACTTGGGGAGGGGAGCGGCGCTCCTCATACTTGGGGAGGGGAGCGGCGCTCCTCATACTTGGGGAGGGGAGCGGCGCTCCTCATACTTGGGGAGGGGAGCGGCGCTCCTTATACTTAGGGAGGGGAGCGGTGCTCCTCATACTTAGGGAGGGGAGCGGTGCTCCTCATACATAGGGAGGGGAGCGGTGCTCCTCATACTTAGGGAGGGGAGCGGTGCTCCTCATACTTAGGGAGGGGAGCGGTGCTCCTCATACTTAGGGAGGGGAGCGGTGCTCCTCATACTTAGGGAGGGGAGCGGTGCTCCTCATACATAGGGAGGGGAGCGGTGCTCCTCATACATAGGGAGGGGAGCGGTGCTCCTCATACATAGGGAGGGGAGCGGTGCTCCTCATACATAGGGAGGGGAGCGGTGCTTTTCATACTTAGGGAGGGGAGCGGTGCTCCTCATACTTAGGGAGGGGAGCGGTTCTCCTCATACATAGGGAGGGGAGCGGTGCTCCTCATACATAGGGAGGGGAGAGGTGCTCCTCATACATAGGGAGGGGAGCAGTGCTCCTCATACTTAGGGAGGGGAGCTGCGCTCCTCATACATACGGAGGGGAGCAGGGCTCCTCATACATAGGGAGGGGAGCAGCGCTCCTCATACTTAAGGAGGGGAGCAGCGCTCCTCATACATAGGGAGGGGAGCAGCGCTCCTCATACATAGGGAGGGGAGCGGTGCTCCTCATACTTAGGGAGGGGAGCGGTGCTCCTCATACATAGGGAGGGGAGCGGTGCTCCTCATACATAGGGAGGGGAGCGGTGCTCCTCATACTTAGGGAGGGGAGCGGTGCTCCTCATACATAGGGAGGGGAGCGGTGCTCCTCATACATAGGGAGGGGAGCGGTGCTCCTCATACATACGGAGGGGAGCAGGGCTCCTCATACATAGGGAGGGGAGCAGCGCTCCTCATACTTAGGGAGGGGAGCAGTGCTCCTCATACATACGGAGGGGAGCAGGGCTCCTCATACATAGGGAGGGGAGCAGCGCTCCTCATACTTAAGGAGGGGAGCAGTGCTCCTCATACATAGGGAGGGGATCAGTGCTCCTCATACATAGGGAGGGGAGCGGTGCTCCTCATACATAGGGAGGGGAGCGGTGCTCCTCATACATAGGGAGGGGAGCGGTGCTCCTCATACATAGGGAGGGGAGCGGTGCTCCTCATACTTAGGGAGGGGAGCGGTGCTCCTCATACATAGGGAGGGGAGCGGTGCTCCTCATACATACGGAGGGGAGCAGGGCTCCTCATACATAGGGAGGGGAGCAGCGCTCCTCATACTTAGGGAGGGGAGCAGTGCTCCTCATACATACGGAGGGGAGCAGGGCTCCTCATACATAGGGAGGGGAGCAGCGCTCCTCATACATAGGGAGGGCAGCAGTGCTCCTCATACATAGGGAGGGGAGCAGTGCTCCTCATACATAGGGAGGGGAGCAGCGCTCCTCATACATAGGGAGGGGAGCGGCGCTCCTCATACTTGGGGAGGGGAGCGGCGCTCCTTATACTTAGTGAGGGGAGCGGCGCACCTCATACTTAGGGAGGGGAGCGGTGCTCCTCATACATAGGGAGGGGAGCGGTGCTCCTCATACTTAGGGAGGGGAGCGGTGCTCCTCATACTTAGGGAGGGGAGCGGTGCTCCTCATACTTAGGGAGGGGAGCGGTGCTCCTCATACTTAGGGAGGGGAGCGGTGCTCCTCATACATAGGGAGGGGAGCGGTGCTCCTCATACTTAGGGAGGGGAGCGGTGCTCCTCATACATAGGGAGGGGAGCAGGGCTCCTCATACATAGGGAGGGGAGCAGCGCTCCTCATACTTAAGGAGGGGAGCAGTGCTCCTCATACATACGGAGGGGAGCAGGGCTCCTCATACATAGGGAGGGGAGCATAGCTCCTCATACTTAAGGAGGGGAGCAGCGCTCCTCATACATAGGGAGAGGAGCAGCGCTCCTCATACATAGGGAGGGGAGCGGCGCTCCTCATACTTGGGGAGGGGAGCGGCGCTCCTCATACTTGGGGAGGGGAGCGGCGCTCCTCATACTTGGGGAGGGGAGCGGCGCTCCTCATACTTGGGGAGGGGAGCGGCGCTCCTTATACTTAGGGAGGGGAGCGGTGCTCCTCATACTTAGGGAGGGGAGCGGTGCTCCTCATACATAGGGAGGGGAGCGGTGCTCCTCATACTTAGGGAGGGGAGCGGTGCTCCTCATACTTAGGGAGGGGAGCGGTGCTCCTCATACTTAGGGAGGGGAGCGGTGCTCCTCATACATAGGGAGGGGAGCGGTGCTCCTCATACATAGGGAGGGGAGCGGTGCTCCTCATACATAGGGAGGGGAGCGGTGCTCCTCATACATAGGGAGGGGAGCGGTGCTCCTCATACATAGGGAGGGGAGCGGTGCTTTTCATACTTAGGGAGGGGAGCGGTGCTCCTCATACTTAGGGAGGGGAGCGGTTCTCCTCATACATAGGGAGGGGAGCGGTGCTCCTCATACATAGGGAGGGGAGAGGTGCTCCTCATACATAGGGAGGGGAGCAGCGCTCCTCATACTTAGGGAGGGGAGCAGCGCTCCTCATACATACGGAGGGGAGCAGGGCTCCTCATACATAGGGAGGGGAGCAGCGCTCCTCATACTTAAGGAGGGGAGCAGCGCTCCTCATACATAGGGAGGGGAGCAGCGCTCCTCATACATAGGGAGGGGAGCGGTGCTCCTCATACTTAGGGAGGGGAGCGGTGCTCCTCATACATAGGGAGGGGAGCGGTGCTCCTCATACATAGGGAGGGGAGCGGTGCTCCTCATACTTAGGGAGGGGAGCGGTGCTCCTCATACATAGGGAGGGGAGCGGTGCTCCTCATACATAGGGAGGGGAGCGGTGCTCCTCATACATACGGAGGGGAGCAGGGCTCCTCATACATAGGGAGGGGAGCAGCGCTCCTCATACTTAGGGAGGGGAGCAGTGCTCCTCATACATACGGAGGGGAGCAGGGCTCCTCATACATAGGGAGGGGAGCAGCGCTCCTCATACTTAAGGAGGGGAGCAGTGCTCCTCATACATAGGGAGGGGATCAGTGCTCCTCATACATAGGGAGGGGAGCGGTGCTCCTCATACATAGGGAGGGGAGCGGTGCTCCTCATACATAGGGAGGGGAGCGGTGCTCCTCATACATAGGGAGGGGAGCGGTGCTCCTCATACTTAGGGAGGGGAGCGGTGCTCCTCATACATAGGGAGGGGAGCGGTGCTCCTCATACATACGGAGGGGAGCAGGGCTCCTCATACATAGGGAGGGGAGCAGCGCTCCTCATACTTAGGGAGGGGAGCAGTGCTCCTCATACATACGGAGGGGAGCAGGGCTCCTCATACATAGGGAGGGGAGCAGCGCTCCTCATACTTAAGGAGGGCAGCAGTGCTCCTCATACATAGGGAGGGGAGCAGTGCTCCTCATACATAGGGAGGGGAGCAGCGCTCCTCATACATAGGGAGGGGAGCGGCGCTCCTCATACTTGGGGAGGGGAGCGGCGCTCCTTATACTTAGTGAGGGGAGCGGCGCACCTCATACTTAGGGAGGGGAGCGGTGCTCCTCATACATAGGGAGGGGAGCGGTGCTCCTCATACTTAGGGAGGGGAGCGGTGCTCCTCATACTTAGGGAGGGGAGCGGTGCTCCTCATACTTAGGGAGGGGAGCGGTGCTCCTCATACATAGGGAGGGGAGCGGTGCCCCTCATACTTAGGGAGGGGAGCGGTGCTCCTCATACATAGGGAGGGGAGCAGGGCTCCTCATACATAGGGAGGGGAGCAGCGCTCCTCATACTTAAGGAGGGGAGCAGTGCTCCTCATACATACGGAGGGGAGCAGGGCTCCTCATACATAGGGAGGGGAGCATAGCTCCTCATACTTAAGGAGGGGAGCAGCGCTCCTCATACATAGGGAGAGGAGCAGCGCTCCTCATACATAGGGAGGGGAGCGGCGCTCCTCATACTTGGGGAGGGGAGCGGCGCTCCTCATACTTGGGGAGGGGAGCGGCGCTCCTCATACTTGGGGAGGGGAGCGGCGCTCCTCATACTTGGGGAGGGGAGCGGCGCTCCTTATACTTAGGGAGGGGAGCGGTGCTCCTCATACTTAGGGAGGGGAGCGGTGCTCCTCATACATAGGGAGGGGAGCGGTGCTCCTCATACTTAGGGAGGGGAGCGGTGCTCCTCATACTTAGGGAGGGGAGCGGTGCTCCTCATACTTAGGGAGGGGAGCGGTGCTCCTCATACTTAGGGAGGGGAGCGGTGCTCCTCATACATAGGGAGGGGAGCGGTGCTCCTCATACATAGGGAGGGGAGCGGTGCTCCTCATACATAGGGAGGGGAGCGGTGCTCCTCATACTTAGGGAGGGGAGCGGTTCTCCTCATACATAGGGAGGGGAGCGGTGCTCCTCATACATAGGGAGGGGAGCGGTGCTCCTCATACATAGGGAGGGGAGAGGTGCTCCTCATACATAGGGAGGGGAGCGGAGAAAAGGCCCTGTTGGAAAGATTGCATCTATTATTAAGGTGTTAAATAAATGAGTGTTGAGGTGGAGGAGGAGAAGGTGCGGGAGGAGAGGAGGCTTTTTCTACAGGAAAAAGGGAAACAAATTATTTTCAGTGCGAAAGTGCAGGAAATGGAGGAAGGTGAACAGTATTCCAGGTTCTTTTTTAAGAAAGCCATGGGGGCAAAAGAAGTGATAAAGAGCGAGCTCACAGATGATGGTAAAGTGAGTGGGGAGGAAGTGGTGGAGGAGGCGAGGCATTTTTAGAAAAACTGTATGAAAAGCGATCAGGAACTACAAAAGAGGAAATTATGGAGTATTGTGAAAAAGTTTGGAAAAGGAGAATGCAGAAGCCCTACTGAGTGCTGTAACGGAAGGGAATTCCACATCCTTGCCACTCTAATGCCCCATACACACGGTCGGATTTTCCGACGGAAAATGTCCGATCGGACCATGTTGTCGGAAATTCCGACCGTGTGTGGGCTCCATCGGACTTTTTTCGTCGGAATTTCCGAGGGAAAAAGTTTGAGATCCTGCTCTCAAATTTTCCGACAACAAAGTCCTATCGGACTTTTTCCGATCGTGTGTAGCGAATTCCGACGGACAACGTGCCACGCATGCTCGGATCACATTACAAGACCAAAGCTATTGGCTACTAGCCTCTACGTAGTCCCGTCGTACGCAACGAACGTCACCACGTTCAGGAAGATCGGATTTTCCGACAACTTTGTCCGACCGTGTGTACAGGGCCTTACAGTAAAGAACCCTCTACGTAGTTTAAGGTTAAACCTCTTTTATTCTAATTTTAATGAGTGGCCACGTGTCTTGTTAAACTTCCTTCCACAAAAAAGTTTTCTCCCTATTGTGAGGTCACCAGTCCGGTATTTGTATATTGAAATCATATCCCCTCTCAAGCGTCTCTTCTCCAGAGGGAATAAGTTCAGTGCTCACAACCTTTCCTCATAACTAATATCTGTTACGGAAATAAATCACTGTCTAAGACCGACTCGGGAATCAAGATAACATTTATTGCATAGGCAAGAGAAATGAATTGCATTACATGTTCATGCAGTCATCGGTCATTTCTGGCTTAACCGCTTCAGCACCGGGCGATTTTTACCCCCTTCCTTACCAGAGCACTTTTGCGATTCGGCACTGCGTCGCTTTAACTAATAATTGCGCGGTCGTGCGACGTTACACCCAAACAAAATTGACGTCCTTTTTTTCCCACAAATAGAGCTTTCTTTTGGTGGTATTTGATCACCTCTGAGGTTTTTATTTTTTGCGCTATAAACAAAAGAAGAACAAAAATTTTGAAAAAAAAAAAACACAATATTTTTTACTTTTTGCTATAATAAATATCCCATTTTTTTAAAAAAAAACAATGTTTTTCCTCAGTTTAGGCCGATACGTATTCTTCTACATATTTTTGGTAAAAAAAAATTGCAATAAGCGTATATTGATCGGTTTGCACAAAATAGGGGATAGATTTGTGGCATTTTTTTTTTTTTTACTAGTAATGGCGGCGATCTGCGTTTTTTTTTCGTGACTGCGACATTGCGGCGGACGCTTCGGACACTTTTGACACATTTTTGGGACCATTCGCATTTACACAGCGATCGTTGCTATAAAATTGCAATGATTACTGTGTAAATGTGACTGGCAGGGAGGGGGTTAACACTAGGGGGCGCTGCAGGGGTTAAAATGTTCCCTAAGGTAGTGATTCTAACTGTGGGGGGAGGGGACTCACAAGGGGAGGAGACCAATCGGTGTTCCTCCGTACTGGGATCACATGTTCGATCTCCTCGCCACTGACAGGACGTGGAGCCGTGTGTGGACATCGCGGCCGCCGGGCACGCTCCCCGGGTCCCGAGCGACGCCGGCGGCACGCGCGCGCCCCCTAGGCGGACGGGAATGGGAGGACGTCATATGATGTATTTTCAACTTTATTCTGAACAATGACAGGAAAGGTGGAAATATCCGTCACAGACTTTTACATTCACAATTGTTATACATATGTAAGGATGGAAATGTATACAAGTAAGCCTAGAGACGGCATTAAAGTGGTTGTAAACCCTTATAAACCACTTTGACCTACAGGTGAGCCTAGATTAAGGCTTACCTGTAGGTCCAATAAATATCTCCTAAACCTACATGGTTTAGGAGATATTTAGAAAAAAATAGGCATGCATACTAGCTCATTATGCCTTTGCCTTGCAGGTTTCGTTTTTTTTTTTTTGAGCTGAGGCTTTACTTCCTCTTTAAAGGATAGTTGAGGAACAGTTGTGTCCTCAGTCTCTGGGAGCCAGTAACTGTTGCCTATCTGGGCAAACCAATTCCGAAAGAGCGGGGCAGGTTTTCCGTTAGAATTATGTGTTGCGCTTATATGTGCGCCGGTTCATATGCTCAATCAATAATTTATCTGGTGCACCAATTAAGGTCTGAACCGACGCAGCGCATTCATCTTAGTAAATCAGCCCCATTGTCTCACTCTCCATTCAGAGGGATGAGACATCCTCAATATGGCCAGTAACACTGAAGAAGCATTTTGTATGGCTAATAGGTCTAGAAGGGTCTCAGATATCCAAGTGTCAAGCCAAATACAACCTTGTTGCTGAAATTATCAGGCAAAGTGGCTCTAGTCTCTTCCTCAGTAGGGATGGGCCCGGTGTTCGATTCGAACCCACGTTCGAATCGAACATCGGGCGTTCGCCCGTTCGCCGAGCCCAGAACTATTTGGGACGCTCGCATCAATTTCGTGTGATGCGAGCGGCCCGCAATGCACTGCGTCAGTTGCAGTGCATTGCTGGCTGGTGATTGGCCAAGCATGCACTGTGACCCCGCATGCTTGGCCAATCAAAGAGCCAGTGGCGAAGAGAGCAATAATTGGCCACAGGCAGGATGCCTGTGGCCAATTATAGCTCAGGGGGTTTAGTACACGCCCCACAGTATAAAAGGCCGCCGCCGTGGCGGCCTCGCATATTGTGTTGTGTTGTCAGTGTCAGCGTGTCAGTGTTATGTGCTGCTGACTGCTGACATTATGTGCTATGATTCTGGGGATTTGTGTGTGCGTGCTGTTAGTACAGCATTGCAGTATCACATCTGGGGGGTGTCTATAGTATGCCTGTGAAGGGGCGCATGTTTCCTGTGCTTAGAACTGTCCCTACACAAAGTGTCATTTTTGCAGGAAAAAAAGCTATTTAAAATCACTCGCGGCTAATGTATTGACGGCTCCCGTAACACAGAGAACAGTCATTCATTGAAAGCCATTCATAAAAAAAAGTCATTGATAAAAAATTTAAAAAATTTAAAAAAAAGAAGCGTGGGGGTCCCCCCAAATTCAATAACCAGGCCCTTCAGGTCTGCTATGGATATTAAGGGGGACCCCAGGCAAAAAAAAAAAAAAAATGGCGTGGGGTCCCCCTCAAAATCTATACCAGACCCTTGAGGTCTGGGATGGATTTTAAGGGGAACCCCAGCCAAAAACAATGGCGTGGGGTCCCCCTCAAAATCCATACCAGACCCTTATCAGAGCATGCAACCTGGCAGGCCGCAGGAAAAGAGGGGGGACGAGAGCGCCCCCCTCCCTCCTGAACCGTACCAGGCCACATGTCCCCAACATTGGGAGGATGCTTTGGGGGTCTGAGACCCCCAAAGCACCTTGTCCCCATGTTGATGAGGACAAGGGCCTCTTCCCCACAACCCTGGCCATTGATTGTGGGGGTCTGCGGGCAGGGGGCTTATCGGAATCTGGAAGCCCCCTTTAACAAGGGGACCCCCAGATCCCGCCCCCCCCCCCCTGTGTGAAATGGTAAATGGTTTTGCATTGATACATGTCCCCTGGGGCAGGACCCAGGTCCCCAAACACTTTTTATGAAAATAACTTGCATATTAGCCTTTAAAATTAGCACTTTTGATTTCGAACGTTCGCATCCATTATAACTAATAGGGTTCTAATGCTCGCACGGACTTTAGGTCCGTTCGCGGGTTCTGGTGCGAGCCGAATGGGGGGGTGTTCGGCTCATCCCTATTCCTCAGCACTACACTACAATGAACAGATGGGGCAAGTCTTTATCCTGTGAATTTCCTTGCAGAATCAGCTACTCTGGGAGTAAATGGAGGGTGATTTGTGCAGGTCTTGTGTTTAAACAAGGTTAACCAAGCATCCACACCCCACTACTGTTTCTATAGACTTTTACAGCAACTGGGTTTGAATGTATGCATTGGTTGTGCTCTGGCAATGGTCTACAGTCATTAATTGACATACTTCATGGAGCTTACCTTTGGACCTATCCCTATGCTAATAGTCCTCAATTGACATTTAGCCTATACCTCTTCATTAGACATGTGCAATTCGTTTAGTTACGAATTCGTTTTCCGTTCAAATTCGTTATATTCGTTCATTCGTTATCGTACGAATGAACGAATGGTTTACTAAAAATTCTAACGAATAACGAACTATGGAAAAGAACGAATATGAAAAAGAACCAATATATACGAAATAATTAAATTAGAAACAACGAAAACTACGAAAGAATGAAAATCCGAAAAAAAGAAAACAGCAACAACGAAAATACCGAACAAATATACAAAAATAACGAAAATCAAAATGAACGAAAAAAAAATCGAAATTACGAATATTCGGAAAAAGGAAATCAAAACAATGAAAATACGAAATAACAAAAATTCTGCTGATCGAGAATTCGAAAGAACGAATGTTAGTTCTGATTCTGAAATATTCCATCCAGAGTCCAGATAGGGCGTGGTTGGGTGTGGTTGGGTGTGGTTGGGTGTGGTTGGGTCGGAGGCACTGTGTTTTGGTGGATTTTTGAGTTAAGTTCTGACTTGTGAGAGAGAAATTCTTTCTTTCTTAAACATGTAAATAGCATACACATTACATAAAATTATGAATTATGCTCCGATTACGAATCTACGAAATCAATCTTACGAAAGTACGAATGTAACTAAATCTACGAAAATACGAATTTCGAATCAACGAAAATTAGAATAACGGAAATACGAATCTTTTTAAATCAACGAAAATATAGCTCTTCCGAAAATACGAATGCGTCCGAATACGAAATATAACGAAAATACGAAAATACGAATTTCGAAAATTAGACTAACGGAAAAACGAATCAACGAAAAAAATAACTCTTACGAAAATACGAACGAGTCCGAATACGAACACCGACGACTTACGAAATTACGAATCGTTACGAATCAACGGAAACGAAACGAAAACAAATTTTTCTATTGTGCACTTGTCTACTCTTCATAGATTGAGTCCAAATTCTAAGCATCCAATTTCAATGCAATATTAATCTAATTGATACGTAGCAGTACTAATCGGTTGTGTCCTTCGAGCTGGACGTATATATAGAAGTGCACGTGTGGGGCCCCTAGGTCTGGCTCCTTGGTGTGACAACGTTGTCATTTTTTCACTGTTTTGTACGTGTAGCACTAACCCCCGGAGGAGCTGCTGGTTTTATTTTGGGCTTACCGTTACCTCACTTGCTTGCGTCTCCGTCTTGAGGGTCCCGTGGATAATGGCCCAAAGAATATTGAAACCGACACTGAGTCCTCTTTTGGGTTATTTATTTAGAATAAAGACAAAGTCTCTCAATAAAAAGAGTAGAGGGTTAGGGGTGAGTTCAGGCACTTGATAATTGCGGGCAGTGGCGGAACAACCAGGGTCGCACCAGTCGCACTTGCGACTGGGCCCTGAAGTTCCGTCACTGTGGGGGGGCCCACTGGCCCGCCCGCACGTTCTCCCCGCCTGGGACCGCCCGCACGTTCTCCCCCGCCAGGGGACCCGCCGCACGTCCTCCGCTGTCCAGGGGCCCGCCCACACGTCCTCCCCCGCCGGGGGCCCGCCCGCACGTTCTCCCCCGCCGGGGACCCGCCGCACGTCCTCCGCTGTCCAGGGGCCCGCCCACACGTCCTCCCCCGCCGGGGGCCCGCCCGCACGTTCTCCCCCGCCGGGGACCCGCCCTCACGTTCTCCCCCGCCGGGGACCCGCCGCACGTCCTCCGCTGTCCAGGGGCAGACGCTGGAAGGTAAAGTCAGCTGACACCAATGCAGCTCTCCCCTCTGCAGGAGATCCCATAACACAAGAGCATCCCTGGAGGTATGGAGCGACTGACAAAGTAAGTGACTAGTGCAACTGATCCCAACCTCTGCCTCTTACTGACCCCTGTCACTACCACAGATCTTATCCCTATCCCCCCATGAGATAGGGATGAGATCTGTGGTGGGGGGATGGGATCAGTATGAGGCAGAGGTGGTGGTGGGGGAGGATAGCACCACCACTGCCACTGCTCCCACCCCCCCTCACCGCCATCACCGCCACTAATCCCACCAACCCCCACCACTGATCCCATCACCGCCGCCGCCACTGATCCCACCACCATCACCGCCACCACTGATCCCATCACCGCCACTAATCCCACCAACCCCCACCACTGATCCCACCCCCCTCACCACCACTGCCACCACCACCGCCACTGATCCCATCACCGCCACTAATCCCACCAACCCCCACCACTGATCCCATCACCGCTGCCGCCACTGATCCCATCACCGCTGCCGCCACTGATCCCACCACTGATCCCACCCCCCTCACCACCACTGTCACCACCACCGCCACTGATCCCATCACCGCCACTAATCCCACCAACCCCCACCACTGATCCCATCACCGCCACTGATCCCACCACTGATCCCACCCCCCTCACCACCACTGCCACCACCACCGCCACTGATCCCATCCCCCACACCGCCACTGATCCCATCCCCCACACCACCACTGATCCCACCCCCACCCCCCTCACCACTGCCAGTGATCTAGCCCCCCTCACAGCCAAAACTGATCCCATCCCCCCATCCACTGCTGCTACTCATCCCATCCAACCCCCCACCACTGCCACCACTTATGCCATCCCATTCTCCCGTCACTGCCACCACCGCTCACTGCCACTCATCCCAGCCCCATGCTTCAGGGGGTCCATGTGTCACCCCTGTACACCTGGATAGGAGGGGTAGCAGGCGGCATATAGAGGAACCAATACCCTCCATTTTCCTCCTGAAGTCATGGCTGCAGGAAGAAAATGGAGGGGATTGGGTCCTCTATATGCCGTCACCGCCGCTCTTCCTATCCAGGTGTACAGGGGTGACACATGGGCCCCTTGAAATATGGGGCTGGGTCGCCCCGGGGGTCAGGGGGGCCCTTCATGGTTTCTTGCACCGGGGCCCTGAAGGTTCTAGTTACGCCTCTGATTGCGGGGTGGAGGTATCAAAAGAATCCAGAGGATAAAACAGTTCCACAGACTGGATCCAGCAACCCCGGATAGACCTCTCTTGCTTGGCCCAGCAGCCGGTGGGATGCTCGGTATAAGTCTCTGCCACAGACTTCTTAACCACTTCAGCCCCGGACCAATTGGCAGCCAAAGGACCAGGACCAGGACGAATTTTTGCGATTCGGCACTGCGTCGCTTTAACTGACAATTGCGCGGTCGTGCGACGTGGCTCCAAAACAAAATTGGCGTCCTTTTTTTCCCACAAATAGAGCTTTCTTTTGGTGGTATTTGATCGCCCCTGCGGTTTTTATTTTTTGCGCTATAAAAAAAAATAGAGCGACAATTTTGAAAAAAAATCAATATTTTTTGCTTTTTGCTATAATAAATATCCCCAAAATATATAAAAAAAACATTTTTTTTTTCTCAGTTTAGGCCGATACGTATTCTTCTACATATTTTTGGTAAAAAAAATCGCAATTAGCGATTATTGATTGGTTTGCGCAAAAGTTTACAAAATAGGGGATAGTTTTATAGCATTTTTATTAATATTTTTTTTTTTTTACTAGTAATGGCGGCGATCAGCGATTTTTATTGTGACTGCGACATTATGGCGGACACATCGGACATTTTTGACACATTTTTGGGACCATTGTCATTTATACAGCAATCAATGCTATTTAAATGCATTGATTCCTGTATAAATGACAGTTGTAGTGAAGGGGTTAACCACTAGGGGGAGGGGAGGGGTTATGGGCTGTGACGTGTGTGTGTTTTTTTTACATTAGGGGGCGGGGCTGACGTCTGACGTCATTGATCGGCTTTCCCGATGACCGGGAACAGCCGATCACTGACAGTCAGTGTAGGAAGCGCGGGGAGAGGTTTGTTTACACAGACCTCTCCCCGTTCTTCAGCTCCGTGACACGATCGCGGGACACCAGCGGCGATCGGGTCCGCTGGTCCCGCGGCCGGGGTCTCGGAGCTCCCGACCGGGTCGTAAGTGCGCCGCTGGCGGCGCGCTCGCGACCCATGGGCAGGCATTTATAGGATCACGTACAGGCACGTGATTTTGCCTGCCCGTGCCATTCTACCGCAGTATATCTGCGTTAGGCGGTCGGGAAGCTGTTAATTACACTTGATCGTTACTGAGGGGTTTAGAATGAACTTAAAGAACTGCCATACAGTACCAGTCTCTCTCAGCCGGTCCGGCAATACTGTATGGATGCTGATCCAGGTTGAGTCCTCCAAGTGAGTTTCCAGGCTTCTCCAGAGGTACCAGCCTTGCGCTTGGTCCTCCCTTGGAAAAAGTCCTCCCCTGGATCCTCCAGTTTCTGGGCCTCCCCTACAGGCAAGACAGCACCGGACCATCCCTGGATCAATAGGCCCCCAAGATTCCTCTGGGCCTATCCCCTCAGTCGCGTAGCCTGAGGCCGGGGCAGCGGGCCCCAAGCACCCCTTAGGGAAAAGCCCAAACAGGCCAAATCCCAAGAACCAAAAGACTACCACCAAAAATGATGTCGGTACCCTAAATACCACCCCCCAGAATGTACAGCGGGAGAAACACTCCCACTGGGCTGGTTCAGAGCAATAGGTGGCATTCAATGCATCCAGCTAAACTGCGATTCTACTCTTGCCGGCGGTGACAGCGACACCTGCGGTCAAGGAGAACCCAGTGCAACCCAACTGGACTGGTACAGAAACCAGAACTTTAGAATAATCAGCCCGAAGCCCAACTGTGGTTTCAGGCAACTTAATTTTGAAAAACAATAGCGCCTCTGCTGGTCAGGAGCCAGCGCTACAAATGTATGTTTTTATTGATGGGTTTTGATAGGGTAATTCCTCACGTGTATTATGTTACATTTAGTGGAATTTTAACACATCTTTTGATACAACAATAAAGTTAAAATTTTATTACACTATACCGTGGTTGATTCTCCATAAGGCTTTTTCAGGGGGCCCCACTTGGCCCCATCCTCTATCATTTTTTGTCTATACAGAGGTCTGCATCTGGGTTAGAACATCATCCTTCTGGCATATCCAAACTAAAGTGTTTGGAGTACCACAAGCATTGGAAATAGATTCAAGGCTGAAGAGAGACATAGAATTGGCCCTTCTTCAAGGAGAAAACAATAGGCTCTTCAGGCCTAACAGCACCGTGGTCCTGGTCCTCCTGACCAGCCCCCAGAGGCCCTCATGGTCTGGGGTGGGGATCCATCCGTTTCCGAGCCTCGGAACTGGCTAGTTCGAGGCGCATTAACTGGAAGGAGGATTCTGAAGTGTCCCGGTGCCCGAGGCCCAGCAACTCTACATGCGACCAGGGGAGGGCTCTTCGGAGGAGGGCCACGCACGAGGCTGGCTGCTCGGTAAGAGCCTGGAAGCTGAGCTGTAAGGACACTAATTGAATCCGCATTTCTTACGGTATCGCCGGATCGGCTGAGAGATGCTGGTACTGTAAGAAAAGTTCCTAACCTTAGCCTTCAGTTGCAACTAAGTTCCTGAGAGAGACTTTTGTGTGTTCATCTGAAGTCTCACAATCAAGTCTGTGGCAGAGACTTTGCTGAGCTAAAATTACTTGTTGGCTGCTAGATCTACAAACAAGGATCTATCCAACAGTTGAGATATCCAGTTGCGGCTACTCCCCGGATCATCTAGAGAGAGAGACATTTATTTAACCACTTCAGCCCCGGACCAATTGGCAGCCAAAGGACCAGGCCCCTTTTTTGCGATTCGGCACTGCGTCGCTTTAACTGACAATTGCGCGGTCGTGCGACGTGGCTCCAAAACAAAATTGACGTCCTTCTTTTCCCACAAAGAGAGCTTTCTTTTGGTGGTATTTGATCGCCCCTGCGGTTTTTATTTTTTGCGCTATAAACAAAAATAGAGCGATAATTTTGAAAACAATGCAATATTTTTTGCTTTTTGCTATAATAAATATCCCCAAAAAATATATAAAAAAACATTTTTTTTCCTCAGTTTAGGCCGATACGTATTCTTCTACATATTTTTGGTAAAAAAAAATCGCAATTAGCGATTATTGATTGGTTTGCGCAAAAGTTATAGCGTTTACAAAATAGGGGATAGTGTTATAGCATTTTTATTAATATTTTTTTTTTTTTACTAGTAATGGTGGCGATCAGCGATTTTTATTGTGACTGCGACATTATGGCGGACACATCGGACATTTTTGACACATTTTTGGGACCATTGTCATTTATACAGCAATCAATGCTATTTAAATGCATTGATTCCTGTATATATGACAGTTGTAGTGAAGGGGTTAACCACTAGGGGGAGGGGAGGAGTTATGGGCTGTGACGTGTGTGTTTTTTTTTTACATTAGGGGGCGGGGCTGACGTCTGACGTCATTGATCGGCTTTTCCCGATGACCGGGAACAGCCGATCAATGACAGGCAGTGTAGGAAGCGCGGGGAGAGGTTTGTTTACACAGACCTCTCCCCGTTCTTCAGCTCCGTAACCCGATCGCGGGACACCAGCGGTGATCGGGTCCGCTGGTCCTGCGGCCGGGGTCACGGAGCTCCCGACCGCGACGCTGGCGGCGCGCGCGCGACCCACAGGCAGGCACATGCACGATCACGTACAGGTACCTGATTTTGCCTGCCCGTGCCATTTTGCCGCAGTATATCTGCGTTAGGCGGTCGGGAAGCGGTTAAAGTGGAGGGCCACCCTGAAAAAAAAAAAAACTTTAAAAAAATGTTAATAAAAATTTGAAATAAAAAAAAATAAAATTTTTTTTTTTTTTACTTACCAGAAATGGCTGTTGCTAGGCAGATCGTCCTAATCTGCCTCTTCCTGTTCCGCGGCGCTGTTCTGTCTTCTGTTCCGAGCGCCGTCTTCTAGTGAATGGGGCGCGAGTGTGTTATGGGAACTGTGTGTCCCCCAACACATCGCGTTCCCCATTCACAAAGCGCCGAGCGACGACTCGCGCATGCGCAGTAGGAAACGGGCTGCCCATTTCCCTTACTGAGGATGGCGGCGCTGGGACCGGAGCGCCGAGGGACATCTCGGCCTCCACGACCGACATCGCGGAGCGCCCCGGGAGGGTAAGTGTACTTATTAAAAGTCAGCAGCTACCTTTTTTTTTTAGCTGCTGACTTTTAAAAAATTTATTTTTTTTGCTGAACCACCGCTTTAAGTGTCAGCAAGTTCCAAGTGCCTGAGCTTCTCTACCCTTACCCTCTATTCCCAACTGAGAGACTGTGTTTTGTTCAACGTTTCATGCAAATAAAACTCCTGAAAAGGAATTCAAGTGTCGGTCTCCACAGTTACTGGGTACTAACCCTGGGAACCCCTAGACAAGAACGACGAGCTACAAGGCGGAGGAGGTAATCGGTAAGCCCAGAAAAACATGGCCGCCCCCTCAGGGGTTATGGCGCTACATATAATCAAAAATAATAAATCCAGTGGTGATAAAATGCCACCAAAAGAAGTATTTTTTTGTTAAAAAAAAAAAAAAAAAATGATATCAATTTAAAGCGGTTCTGCACTCTGTATATATATATTTTTTTTTGGGGGGGTATACAAAGGATGCTTACCTTTATTGGGGGACTCACCTGTTCCATCTTCCATCTCGATCGCCGCCGGTTTTCGTCCGATGAAGTTCCTCATCTTCTTCTTTTGTGCTGGGGGCCATCTTGCCTGTGGGCATGTGAAACCCCCACAGGCACTTTAGATGGCCCAGCATGCACCGCCGTTACTCGCGCGTGCGCAGTGACGGCACATCTGCCGACATCTCGCGAGATTTCGGAAGATGTGTCCGAAATCTCGCGAGATTTCGGAAGATGTGGCCGAAATCTCGCGAGATTTCGGAAGATGTCCGCACTGACTCCTGGGAACAATGACACCAGATCCCAGGAGACAGTGCGGCCTGACGACGATCGACGCAGAGACCCCGCCCACCGCCGAAGAGAGAGAAGACAGGAAGTCATCAATTACAAGGTAAGTAAAAAAAAAAAAAAAAAAAACACATTTCATTTAGTACTCTTTGCCTGATTTGGAAGGCAAAGAGATTTACTAAATGAAATGTGTGCAGAACCGCTTTAAGTTGGGTAGAGCGTTGCATGACCTACATATACATCGGCAGAATGGCACGGCTGGGCAAAGTAACATACCCCGTGCGTTACTTTGAATTTCCCGCCTTGTGCCGCGAACCCTGTGACCGCGCCCGCTGGACCCGCGGACTCGATGTCCGCCGGGTGCCCGCGATCGAGTCACAGAGCTTAAGAACAGGGGAGATGTAAACACAGCATGTCCCCATTCTGCCTAGTGACAGGACACTGATCGTCTGCTCCCTGTCATCGGGAGCGGCGATCGGTGTCGTGTCACTGCTAGCCCATCCACCCCACAGTTAGAATCACTCCCTAGGACACACTTAACCCCCAGCCCTAACCCCTTCCCTGCCGGTGACATATTTACAGTAATCAATGTAATTTTATAGCACTGATTGCTGTATAAATGACAATGGTCCCAAAAATGCGTCAAAATTGTCCGATCTGTCCGCCATAATGTCGCAGTCCCGATCACTAGTCGCTGATCGCCGCCATTACTAGTAAAAAAAAAAAAATATATTAATAAAAATGCCATAAAACTATCACCTATTTTGTAGACGCTATAACTTCTGTGCAAACCAATCAATAAACGCTTATTGCGTTTTTTTTTTTTTTACCAAAAATATGTAGAAGAATACGTATCGGCCTAAACTGAGGAAAAAAAAAAGATTTTTTATATATTTTTTGGGGATATTTATTATAGCAAAATGTAAAAAAATATTGTGTTTTTTTCAAAATTGTCGCTCTTCTTTTGTTTATAGCGCAAAAAAAAAAAAAACCGCAGCGGCGATCAAATCACACCAAAAGAAATCTCTATTTGTGGGAAAAAAAAGGAGGTCAATTTTCGATTTGGAGCCACGTCGCACGACCGCGCAATTGTCAGTTAACCGCTTCCCGACTGGCGCACGACGATGTATGGCACGGACAGGCAGGAGGGCGTATATATAAGTCCCTTTTTAAAATGCCTCCGTGCCATCGGGAGCGGCGCGCTCCCACGCCGGTCGAGACCCCCGTGAGGCCGGTCGCGGGTCCCGTGGACTCGATCGCCACGGGGACACCCGCGATCGTCTCACGGGAAGGCTGAAAGGGGAGATGCGGAAATAAACAGCATCTCCCCGTTCTGCCTAGCAACTAGTGACGCCGATCTCTGCTCCCTGTGATTGGAGCAGAGATCAGCATTCACTAGCTGACGGCCACGCCCCCCCCCCACAGTAAGAAACACACCCCTAGGCATACTTAACCCCTACACTGCCACCTAGTGGTTAACCTCTTCACTGCCAGTTTCATTTATACAGGAATCAATGCATTTAAATAGCACTGATTGCTGTATCAATGACAATGGTCCCAAAAATGTGTCAAAAATGTCCGATGTGTCCGCCATAATGTCGCAGTCACAATAAAAATCGCTGATCGTCGCCATTACTAATACAAAAAAAAATATTAATAAAAATGCTATAAATCTATCCCCTATTTTGTAAACGCCATAACTTCTGCGCAAACCAATCAATAATCGCTTATTGCGATTTTTTTTATCAAAAATATGTAGAAGAATACGTATCGGCCTAAACTGAGGAAAAAAAACGTTTTTTTATATATTTTTTGGGGGATATTTATTATAGCAAAAAATAAAAAAGAATGCGTTTTTTTTTTCAAAATTGTCGCTTTTTTTGTTTATAGTGCAAAAAAATAAAAACCGCAGGGGCGATCAAATACCACCAAAAGAAAGCGCTATTTGTGGGAAAAAAAGGACGTCAATTTTTGTTTTGGAGCCGCGTCGCACGACCGTGCAATTGTCAGTTAAAAGGACGCAGTGCCGAATCGCAAAAAAAAGTGCTCTGGTCTTTGGCCAGCAAAATAGTCCGGGGGGGCTAAAGTAGCGCAGTGCTGAATAGCAACAAATGGCCCTGGCCGTGAAGGGGAGGAAAACCTTTTCTCGGAGCTCATGTGGATAATTTAGTCAGGACTAGACATGTGCAATTCGTTTCGTTTTTTTTCATTTTCCGTTAAAATTCGTTATATTAGTTCATTCGTTATCGTACGAATGAACGAATGATTCGCTAAAAATTTTAACGAATAACGAATTATCGAATCGAATGAATATGAAAAACAACGAAAATCTAAAATAACCAAATTAGAAACAACAAAATACGAAAGAAGAAAATCCGAAAAACGAAAAGAGGAACAACGAAAATCAAAATGAAAGAAAAAATTTGTACATTCGTAACTTTTTTTTTTTTTTGTTGAATTGGTAATTTTCCGGGTCCCTTACAATGGCGCTGCTTAACGTGCTTCGAATGGATTGAACGAAAAAATTCGTACATTCGTAACTTTTTATTTTTATTTTCGATTCGTAATTTTCTGTGTCTCTTACAATGGCGCTGCTTAACGTGCTTCGAATGGATTGAACGAAAAAATTCGTACATTCGTAACTTTTTTTTTCCGATTCGTAATTTTCCGTGTCTCTTACAATGTAATAATAGCATACACATTACATAACACTATGAATTATGCTCCGATTACGAATCTACGAAAAAACAATCTTACCAAAGTACGAATGTAACTAAATCTACGAAAATACGAATGCGTCCGAATTTCGAATAAACGAAAATTAAACTAACTGAAAAACGAATCAACGAAAAAATAACTTTTACGAAAATACGAATCGTTACGAATACAAACACCGACGACTTATGAAATTACGAATCGTTACGAATCAACGGAAACGAAAATAAACAAATTTTTCTATTGTGCACATGTCTAGACAGGACCTCATATTTCGTAATTTTGATAAATCCAAAGGAGATTGTAGAGCAGTTGTACAGTCTGATTGTAATGTGTATGGAGAGCGCTATGCGATACCATATCTTCATTTCTCTAGAAATCTTACAACATTGAGGCAAACCCCCCTCCCCCCCCCATAGCCTTCCTTTAAGTGTGGTCATAGTCACTGGATGACATCAGCAATGTTTAAACAGGAACTATAGAATAATAAGGAATAAGGAAATAGATGACGTGTCAGGAATGTCACAGAGATGAGATAATTCTGATGAGAAGTCATTTGCTACAATGTGAGGATTTCAGCTAGAAATAGTATCTTCACATACGGCGCCTTGAAAAAGTATTCATACCCCTTGAAATTTACCACATTTTGTCATGTTACAACCAAAAACATAAATGTATTCTACAGTGGCGGCTGGTGCTCAAAATTTTTAGGGGGGCGCAAACAAACAGCCTCACTGTGCCATCAAACGCTGCCACTGTGCCCATTAAATGCTGCCACTGTGCCCATTAAACGCTGCCACTGTGCCCATTAAACGCTGCCACTGTGCCCATTAAACGCTGCCACTGTGCCCATTAAACGCTGCCACTGTGCCCATTAAACGCTGCCACTGTTCCCATCTAACGCTGCCACTGTGCCCAAAATGCTGCCACTGTGCCCATTAAATGCTGCCACTGTGCCCATTAAATGCTGCCACTGTGCCCATTAAACGCTGCCACTGTGCCCGTTAAATGCTGCCACTGTTCCCATCTAACGCTGCCACTGTGCCCCAAATGCTGCCACTGTGCCCATTAAATGCTGCCACTGTGCCCATTAAATGCTGCCACTGTGCCCATTAAACGCTGCCACTGTGCCCATTAAACGCTGCCACTGTGCCCATTAAACGCTGCCACTGTGCCCATTAAATGCTGCCACTGTGCCCAAATGCTGCCACTGTGCCCATTAAATGCTGCCACTGTGCCCCAAACGCTGCCACTGTACCCATTAAACGCTGCCACTGTGCCCATTAAACGCTGCCACTGTGCCCATTAAATGCTGCCACTGTGCCCATCAAACGCTGCCACTGTGCCCCAAATGCTGCCACTGTGCCCATTAAATGCTGCCACTGTGCCCCTCTAACGCTGCCACTGTGCCCCAAATGCTGCCACTGTGCCCATTAAATGCTTCCACTGTGCTCCAAACACTGCCACTGTGCCCCAAGTGCTGCCACTGTGCCCATCTAACGCTGCCACTGTGCCCCAAGTGCTGCCATTGTGCCTCAAATGCTGCCACTGTGCCCATTAAATGCTGCCACTGTGCTCCAAACACTGCCACCATGCCCCAAATGCTGCCACTGTGCCCATCTAACGCTCCCACCGTGCCCCAAGTGCTGTCACTGTGCCCATTAAATGCTGCCAATGTGCCCTCTATCTACCAGCACTTACCTTGTCTCGGTGTGCAGCTGGTGACGGCGTCAGGCGGCGAGCAGTGTCTCCTCATCGACCCGACATCTTCTCCCGCGCTCCTCCTGTCTTCTGCAATGATTGAACGCTAGGCGTCCAATCACAGCGCCTGTGACTTCAGCCAATCAGGTGACAGGTAACACAGACCCGGCAACCTGATTGGCTGAGAGGCGGGTCTGTGTTAGGGAAGCGATGTATTCGCTTCTCTAACACAATACTGTGTAATCAGCGAACGCAAAGCAGTGCGCCCGCTGTTTACACTAATGGAAGCCTATTAGAGCACACCGCTCTAATCAGGTCCCCTATTAGAGCTTTACAGCTCTAATAGGGCGCTTCCAAAAACACCCCCCCCGCTGTAATTCAGATGCCCGGCGCCCGACAAGGGGCCGGACACCTGAATAGGGGGCGGCAGCGGTGACAATAGATAGATTCATGCAATGCACAAATCTATCTATTGGTGATAGAGCGGTGCAGGAGAGGGGGAGGCGGCGCTCCTGCGCCCTCTATGCACGCACTGCCACTGGTATTTTATTGGGATTTTATGTGATAGACCAACACAAAGTGGCTCATAATTGTGAAGTGGAAGGAAAATGATAAATGTTTTTTTACAAATAAATATGTGAAAAGTGTGGGGGGGGGGGGCATTTGTATTCAGCCCCCTTTACTCTGATACCCCCAACTAACATCTTGTGGAAACAATTGCCTCCAGATGTCACCTAATTAGTAAATAGAGTCCACCTGTGTGTCATTTAATCTCAGTATTAAACTATTAATTATTAAACAGCTGTTCTGTGAAGCCATCAGAGGTTTGTTAGAGAACCTTAGTGAACGAACAGCATCATGAAGGCCAAGGAACACACCAGACAGGTCAGGGATAAAGTTGTGGAGAAGTATAAAGCAGGGTTAGGTTATAAAACAATCTCCAAAGCTTTGAACATCTCATGCGTTTTTGCCTGCTCAGTGAGAGAGATTGAGAGACTGCAGCCTGGAAAAAAGCTGAGGGAGAGAGTTCTACAGGACGAAGAACGAGGAGTGTGCTGGGCGGAAGCCAGAGAGAGAGCCACGCTGCCCAGGGCCACAAGAGAGAGCCATGCTGTCCAGCGCCACCAGAGAGAGCCACGATGCCCAGCACCACAAGAGAGAGCCACGATGCCCAGCGCCACAAGAGAGAGCCACGCTGTCCAGCACCACCAGAGAGAGCCACGCTGCCCAGCGCCACAAGAGAGAGCCATGCTGTCCAGCGCCACCAGAGAGAGCCACGATGCCCAGCACCACAAGAGAGAGCCACGATGCCCAGCGCCACAAGAGAGAGCCATGCTGTCCAGCGCCACCAGAGAGAGCCACGATGCCCAGCACCACAAGAGAGAGCCACGATGCCCAGCGCCACAAGAGAGAGCCACGCTGTCCAGCACCACCAGAGAGAGCCACGCTGCCCAGCGCCACAAGAGAGAGCCATGCTGTCCAGCGCCACCAGAGAGAGCCACGATGCCCAGCACCACAAGAGAGAGCCACGATGCCCAGCGCCACAAGAGAGAGCCATGCTGTCCAGCGCCACCAGAGAGAGCCACGATGCCCAGCACCACAAGAGAGAGCCACGATGCCCAGCGCCACAAGAGAGAGCCACGATGCCCAGCGCCACAAGAGAGAGCCACGCTGTCCAGCACCACCAGAGAGAGCCACGCTGCCCAGCGCCACAAGAGAGAGCCACGCTGTCCAGTGCCACAAGAGAGAGCCACGCTGTCCAGTGCCACAAGAGAGAGCCACGCTGTCCAGTGCCACAAGAGAGCCACGCTGTCCAGTGCCACCAGAGAGAGCCACGCTGTCCAGTGCCACAAGAGAGAGCCACGCTGTCCAGCGCCACAAGAGAGAGCCACGCTGTCCAGTGCCACAAGAGAGAGCCACGCTGTCCAGTGCCACAAGAGAGAGCCACGCTGTCCAGTGCCACAAGAGAGAGCCACGCTGTCCAGCGCCACCAGAGAGAGCCACTACCAGGGTACAGACATGCTACACTACTGAACAGTATCGCCCCCCGGGGAACCCAGAGGCAATGATCGTCCAGCCGGATTGATCACTGCTGTAGTTTTGCTGGGTCTGGTAAGAGGGCCTGTTGGCCATTATCCATTACGTATCTTAGGGATTGTAATATGTCTGCAGTCTCTGACCATAATAATGTTATAATGACATTGTCGAAAAGGGGCGGTGCATGGGTGACCCTAAAATGATGCCGCCCCCACCCCCCCCCCCCCCATGATCAATCATGACTTCTGTCTCCTGATGCCATCATTTGCCTACTGGGGACACTGTGCTGGCACCTATACCTGGGTTCTGAGGGGCTTGATATTGAGAGCTCCAACTACAGATTCGAGCTCTTCTAAACTACTGGTCCATTGTTATAGCATTGTCCCTTAGACAGGACCTTCCCTGGCACATTCTCTGGTCCGCCTGTTTATTACCAATTCTATACTTTTCCCCATCATCTGTTTTCCATCTGATTATTGTATTATTATGTATATTGCTGCAATACATATAAACCCTTCAGCCTGAGTGTGTTGGAGGGCAGGGTGCTGCTTGGGGGGCCATGGGCTCTGGGGGGGGGGGGGGGGGGGACCTGAGAAAACAGCTTTCATTTCCTAATGCTTGAGAAGATATCTGTATGGGGCCATATCTTCAGGTTCTTCTTTATCACCGGATGGGCAGGAGCACTTACCTCTTGTTAGGTATTATTTCTTATCTATCTTCTCGACAGAAGTATTTATAAAAAGTCTTCTTGTGTTAGATAGATCAAATATGGAAAAGTTACTCAGAAGATGGGCCCTTGGCCTTCCTAGAGCTTCTGGGAGGATCTGGTTCCTTATTTGTAGGTTTCCTTTGCTATCAGGTAGGTGGGAGTACTTACCTCTTACCCAGGGGCGGACTGACAACTCATGGGGCCCCCGGGCAATAGGAGATTATGGGGCCACACAGTATACACACACACAAACACACAGTATACACACTATGCACACACATACATGTACACACAGTATACACACACACACAGTATACACACACACACACACACACAGTATACACACACACAGTATACACACACACAGTATATACACACACACACACACACAGTATACACACACACAGTATACACACACACAGTATACACACACACAGTATACACACACACACACACAGTATACACACACACACACACAGTATACACACACACAGTATACACACACACAGTATACACACACACACACACACACACGTACACACAGTATACATACACATACATGTACACACAGTATATACACACACACACACACATACATGTACACACAGTATACATACACATACATGTACACACAGTATATACACACACACACACACTTACATGTACACACAGTATACACACACACACACACACACTTACATGTACACACAGTATATATACACACACACACACACGTACACACAGTATGCACACACATACATGTACACACAGTATACATACACATACATGTACACACAGTATATACACACACACACTTACATGTACACACAGTATACACACACACACACACACACACACTTACATGTACACACAGTATATATACACACACACACACACACGTACACACAGTATGCACACACATACATGTACACACAGTATACATACACATACATGTACACACAGTATATACACACACACACACACTTACATGTACACACAGTATACACACACACACACACACACACTTACATGTACACACAGTATATACACACACACACACACACACACTTACATGTACACACAGTATATACACACACACACACACACACTTACATGTACACACAGTATACACACACACACACACACACACTTACATGTACACACAGTATATATACACACACACACACACGTACACACAGTATGCACACACATACATGTACACACAGTATACATACACATACATGTACACACAGTATATACACACACACACACACTTACATGTACACACAGTATACACACACACACACACACACACACACACACACACACACTTACATGTACACACAGTATATACACACACACACACACACACTTACATGTACACACAGTATACACACACACACACACACACTTACATGTACACACAGTATATACACACACACACACACTTACATGTACACACAGTACACACACACACACACACACACACACACACACACTTACATGTACACACAGTATACACACACAGTATACACACACACACACACACACACACATACATGTACACACAGTATATACACACACACACACACTTACATGTACACACAGTATATACACACACACACACACTTACATGTACACACAGTATACACACACAGTATACACACACAGTATACACACACATACATGTACACACAGTATATACACACACACACACACACACATACATGTACACACAGTATACACAGACATATTTCTATTGGCTGAGAAGGTACTGGAGAGGTGGGGCAGCTATAATCTCTGGATTTTTAGACCAAAAGGATGTCGGTAAGGGTCTTTTCAGGGAAGGATGTAAAAAAAAAAAAAACAGATTTTTATATACTGTCCCTGGTTTTACTGAGGCTGGCAACCCTGATGGGGCCCCCTACTGGCCCGGGGCCCTCAGGCAGTGCCCGAGTGACCGGATGGTCAGTCCGCCCCTGCTCTTACCTTTACTTATCTTTTTTGTTATGATGATGACCAATGTAAACTGTAACCAGAATACATCAAGGAAGAAGGAGAGATGACCTGATTTAAGGTTTACTTTCCCTCTACAGTTGTGTTCTGGCCGAGACGGTCACAGATATTTCTAATGACCAGAATTGTTACAGCAGATCCATCAACATATAGCGAGAAAGACCCCTTATACCCTCATGTATCATTATTGCAGTTTTTACCTTAAAGTCATTTCATTGTAGCTTTTATATTTTACAAGTTCTTTGTTTTTGCTATTGTATAGACCAGGGTCTCTCAGCCAGGGTTCCCTTGGGTTCCTCCAGAGCTTTCTAGGGGTTCCTTGCGCAATGAGCAATTTCTGCCTCTCAGATAAGTTCCTGATGACACCATTGGTCTTTTTAGCTGTAAGGAGGTAATTCTTCCCAAATGACCATCACAATAATGTGTCATGAGTTGTAGACATAGTAACTTTTGGTAGAGGTTCCCTGAGACTGTAAAGTTATTTTGAGGGTTCTTCTATGTTGAAAAAGGCTGGAATAGACCAAACTGTGTCTGAGGGCTGGAGGAGGCCCTTTGATAGCCTTTATCTGGCACTTGGGGCATTATTCATCTCAATAATATGAGGCACTATTCCTCCCACTGACACCAATGATGGGGCACTATTCCTCCCACTGATACCAATGATGGGGCACTATTCCTCCCACTGACACCAATGATGGGACACTATTCCTCCCACTGATACCAACGATGGGGCACTATTCCTCCCACTGACACCAATGATGGGGCACTATTCCTCCACTGATACCAACGATGGGGCACTATCCCTCCCACTGATACCAATGATGGGACACTATTACTCCCACTGATACCAATGATGGGACACTATTACTCCCACTGATACCAATGATGGGGGACTATTCCTCCCACTGATACCAATGAAGGGGCACTATTCCTCCCATTGATACCAATGATGGACACTATTCCTCCCACTGATACCAATGAAGGGGCACTATTCCTCCCACTGATGCCAATGATGGGGTACTATTCCTCCCATTGATACCAATGATCGGGCACTATTCCTCCCACTGATACCAATGAAGGGGCACTATTCCTCCCACTGATACCAATGAAGGGGCACTATTCCTCCCACTGATGCCAATGATGGGGCACTATTCCTCCCATTGATACCAATGATGGGGCACTATTTGTCCCACTGATTCCAATGAAGGGACACTATTCCTCCCATTGATACCAATGATGGGGCACTATTCCTCCCATTGATACCAATGATGGGGCACTATTCCTCCCATCAAAACCAAAGACTGGGGCACTATTCTCCATACTGATGCCAATGATGTAGCGCTACTCCTCCTCCTACTGACCACCAAGCCCGTAGCCATGTTTATTCTCATTGATGCGGGGCCCACTGGCCACAATCCGGCTCCCCTTAAAGTCTGAAGGACAGTAAACTGGCCCTTTGTTGGGAAAGTTTGGAGACCCCCTAGTATAGACATACAGATATTTTGTAGATTAGCCACTAAAGGGACGGTGGGTGGGATAACGTTCTGCCCCAATTGTGCCGACATGTATAATGGTAATGGTCGGCGACAGGTTCTCTTTAAAATGAGAGGATGTGTGAAATGGTCGGGTTTGTCAGAGAAGGATAAATTCCGATCTGACCTGTCATGGACATCTTACATCTAAAAAAAAAAAATTCAAAGAAATGAAATTCGATCGCGGCATTTGCCGTCATCTCTTGCAGGGATTCCCCCGGAGGATTCACTCATCATTACTCTTGTATATCACCTGGAGGCGTGGAATCCTTGTGTCGGCACGTCATGCCTGAATCATCATGTCATGCCTGAATCATCACGTCATGCCTGTTATGCTTGTGACTATCTAGCAAGGTTACTCTGTGGTATAACAAGGAAGCTGAGACTTCTGCAGTGTGTAGATGTGCTTTTACTATACAAAAGCTGCTGTACATACAAAACTATTACAATCTTAGGAATACAATACAAGACTGACAGATATCTATAACAAGCAAAATGCCTAGCAAATGAACAGCCTATGGTCTAACAGTAAAAATACATTTAAAGGGTTACTTAACTCCATTGGCAATATTTCTTCTTGGAGACCAGGTAAGTTTCTTGCATCATGAGTGGCTTCTTCTGATCTTACAGCATGATGATGTGTGTGTCTGTCCTCTGTCTACTCATCCTTTTTATTTGTACAAGTTTGTTGACCAAAATTTATGGTTACAAACTTGTTTCCATAACAACCGACTAACAGTCATTCTTTCAGTTTGAGAGACCCTCTCATACCTGTTTACTGTAGCTGTAGAAACAATGAACTGTTGCTATCTACCCATTGTCTACTAAAACCATACCTGTCATTAATATAACATTCATTCTTTCAGTTTGAGAGACCCCCTCAACCTGTTTACTGTAGCTGACGAGACAATAGCCTCTTCAAACTGTCAATTTAAATACAACAATGGTATCTTTGTACCTATTATATGCAGCAGCATTTGTTTGACTCAAGCCAAAAATCAGACAGTAATCTGATCAACTAACTTGTAATATTGTCCCATGTAATGTTATGTCTGATGTTAAAAAAATCATATTTTAACAAACGCAACACATTCCGCCCTAGATTTTTTTTTCTTTCAGACTCCATACAGAAAATCACTTAATTTCTATTAAAACTAATTTTAAACATTCATTTTCCTTGAATGCAACACCTCCCATATTTCTGTCATTGAGAAGGTGTTTCAGTATTTAATTAAAAGTTAGTTAGAAAGTCCATTCTAAAGTTCTTTAGAAACAAGTCCAGGCTTGTAATACATCAAAGGCCTTGCTCTCCACAGCTCTTGCGATCTTCCGTCATTCTTTCCATCTTGTAACCACTTTTCTCTGGTCTTCCTATTGATCAAATCGGAGACAGCCTGTGGAGTGGAAAACAAAGCGGATTATCTGTTCCTTCTAATAACAATTAAACAGTAGATCCAGGCCCTTCAGCTACGATCTCTCCTCTAAATGGCTTCTTGCCTGGATATCTGACTAACACTTTGCCCCCTGCCTGTACCCACTTCTGACCCTCCAAAAGAACATCAATAGGGAGGAGAGGAAATATACTGATATTTCCCAGAAGATCACTGCTGTTTATTTTGGAAGGTTTTATGTTATGTAGCCTCACTTTCCACTCTTGCTGAGAAGTATCAGTCCCAGCCACTGTCTTGAAGCTCATCTGCCAATGCAAATATAACTTCAAACCTTCCTGTCAGCTTTCAACTCTGCATACTGGCTGGACCCTCCAATTCCGGTCTCCTGCAGGACTGTGTCTGTACTTGGGTTGTAGGCTGCTGCTGTCCATTTACGCCCAGACGAGGCGACTATGGCTGAACCATCAGTGAACCATGCTGACTGCTTCATGTCTTCTGACAGAGACTCAAAGGGTAGAGCCTCTTAAATGGGGGATGACTGCAGCACAGGAATTTCTTCTTCTGGCTGGGTGCTGGTAAAAGTAACAAGCCCTGCCAACTGTTTTGAAATGTCTCTAACATCCCCAGCTGCAATACCCCCTCTTTCTTGAAGGTACCACTTCCATTTCATCAGTGTCTGGTTCTGGGCTACAGCTGCCCTAGTGATCAGTCCATTATCTCTCACCCATCCTGCTATTGGCAATGCAGGATGGATGGTGACTGTGTCCTTTCCTGTAATGGTCTCTACATGTTGAAGTGCTGTGTAGGCCCCAAACAGGTACTTCTCTAGGGGGTGTATCTCTTCTGTGCCCCTGTCAGTTGTTTGGACCAAAATCCAACGGGTATTGCTCTTAGTCCTTTCTTTTCATTTGGCTGCCACAGACTCCAAGATATGGTACCATTCTGCTCCACTACATCCAGCTGAAATGGTATGCCTTGTCTCACGGGTCCTAATCAGTGATGCTGCAAAATAGCTTCTTTAGCAGCCAGGAATGCAGTCCGCTGCTCTGAACCCCATGAGAACTCGGGTGACATTATATATAGGCCTCAGAATCAGTCCAAGATGTGGGATGAACGATCTCCAGAACCCCACAACTCCAATGAACTTCTGTGCCTCCTCTTTGGTAGTAGGGGGCGACAGAGCCTGGATAGTTTGTACAACTGTCTCTGGAATTTTCCTCTGTGGCCCAGTCCACATCATTCTCAGGAATTTCACTTCTGTTGCAGGTCCTTGGACTTTGTCTTTGTCGATAGCCCACCCTCTGTTCTCCATGTGATGTATCAGCAGGTGCAGTGCTTCAGTTACATCTTTTTTTGCTCTAGAGATCATGATGTCATCAATGTAGTGGAACACAGCGAGTTTCAAACTCAGGGTACTTAAATCTTGGGCAATCAGTCCATGACAAATCGTTGGAGAATGAACATACTCTTCAGGGAGCGTGGTGAAAAGTGTACTGGCGGCCGTCCCACACCATAGCAAACTTTTTTTTTTTTTTTTTAAATTCTTTATTTCTTTGCACGAATACATAACATAGCTCATTAGTAATTACATAAAACAACTTATTATATCCACTTTCAGAACAAAGCTTATTCTTTTAGAAAGCAAAACATGATGTATTCCTACCATTTTTTATAAACAAATAACAATATCAATTCCCCACAACATCCCTCTGCTCCAAGGCCCCGTCCCCTATATGGGGCCTATAAAATTAAGAACAAGAGAGAAGAGAAAAAAAAAAAAATAAATTAAAAAAAATAAATAAAAAAAATAAAAAATAAATTTATAAAAAAAAAAAAAAAAAAAAATATATAAAGCAAAACAAAAAAATATATAAGCACAAAAAAAAAATAAAAAATAAAAAAATAGATAAATAAAGAATAAAAAAAATTAATTATATATATTTATCATGAGTGCGTCGCACCCGCCATCAAAGATACGCGTCTCACATCATTACTAGGCAGTCTATTCCTCTCCAATCAACCTTTTCCCTTCATCTGATTGTAAGAATGACTCCCAAGGAGCCCAAATTTGTGATATACATTCCCTTTCCTCACTAGACATAGGGATCAATTTCTCCATAATCCCAATTCTTCTCACTTTGTTTAACCATCTAGAGATTCGGGGTGCCCCTGTCTCCTTCCAACATGTGGCGATGCAACTTTTAGCTGCATTCACCAGGTGGCATACCATTGAGTTCTTGTAACGCTCTAGTGGGATTTGTGAGCATTGTAGTAAGAAAAAAGATGGATCTTCCGGGATCTGGTGTTCAGTAAATAATTGAGAAATTCTCTGAACTTCTTGCCAGAACTGTCTAATTACTGAACAAAACCAAAAAATATGGGCTATAGTCCCTCTATCCTTACCACACCTCCAACATCTGTCCGACATTTCTGAAGAAAATGTATTAATTCGTGACGGGGTGTAATACCAACGCATTAATACTTTATAATTTAATTCCTGTATCTTAGTACATCTAGATGACTTAAACGTTAAATGTATTATTTTCTGCCGTTGAGCTGATGTAAAAGTTTGTTCAAAGTCCCTCTCCCACTTATCTAAGCTCGAAATACTAAAGTCCTCTGAAGGTGATGTTAGAAGGGCGTATATCTTAGAAATAATGTGAGAGAGAGGTTCATTCTCCTCACAGTACTTCTCAAACTTAGTGAGTGGTCGACTGTACCCTTCGGCCGGTCCTAATGTTTCAAAAAAGTGTTTAACCTGTAACGCCTGCCAAAAGGGTATTTCATATTGTCCTCCTATTTGCATTAACGTTTGTATTGATGGCCATTTATTAAGTCTCAAAAAATGTGAAGCCTGAAAGCATCCTTTCTCTTTTAATTTTCCAAATATCCCTGGCTCCAAGCCAGGTGGAAAATTTGGGTTCCCCAAAATAGGAAACAAAGGAGACTCTGGTGATGAAAGTCTAGGGATCTGAGTAGCCTTAGCGCCCATACGGAGGGTAGGTCCTATTAGGGGATGTACTTTTACTGTAGAAGGTATAGCTGCATAACACCACATGGCTCTACCTAAAGGAATTGTAGTTACTTGTTGTTCCAAGGCGATCCACCTTTTACTATCTCTGTGGCGGCACCAGTCGATAATCCGACCAAGCTGAGTAGCCTGATAGTACTTATATAGGTCTGGCGCCGCTATTCCACCCACATCTTTAGGTAATGTTAACAAGTTTCTATTAATCCTTGGACGTTTACTTGCCCAAATAAATTTTGTAAACACTGTTCGGGTTTTACTAAAGAAGGCAAGTGGAATCGAGATAGGTAATGCCTGGAACAAGTAAAGGAATTTTGGCACTATATTCATTTTCAAAATATTGCATCTCCCGAACCAGGAATGTGAGGATTTACTCCATTCATTTAACAATTTACTGGCTTCCCTTAGTAAAGGTGGAAAATTCAGTGCATATGCATCTGATAAGTTAGGTGGGATCTGTATGCCTAAATAATTCAGAGCCGTAGATGTCCATTTAAACTTAAAATTATTCTCCAAGTTCTGTTGGGTGGGACGTTCCAGGGATACCCCCATCGCCTCCGACTTGCTATAATTTATTTAGAAATTCGACAGGGCTCCGTAATACTCCACCTCCCTTAATAAATTAGGTAACGATATTTGTGGACTAGAGAGTGAGAATAAAAGGTCGTCCGCATAAGCTGAAAGTTTATATTCCTGATCCCCCATAGGGATACCTTTAATATCTGGGTTCTGTCGAATTCTATTTAATAAAGGCTCCAACGTCAAAGCAAACAGAAGGGGCGACAGGGGGCATCCCTGACGCGTCCCATTAGATATTGGAAAATTTTCTGAATTTATCCCATTAACCTTCACCAGGGCTTGTGGCGTTGAGTATATACCTGCTATCCAGTCCAACATTCGGTCCCCTAGGCCCATCTGTTTTAGCACACCTAGCATAAAGGGCCAGCTGACCCTATCGAAGGCCTTTTCTGCGTCTGTATTCACAAAGATACTCGGCAACTTCCTTTGATTTGCATATTGAATTAAATTCAAGACTTTCGTAGTACTATCTCTAGCTTCTCGTGTAGGGATAAACCCCACTTGGTCCCAATGGACCAGCTGCGTCAAAAGCGGTTGTAATCGAGTTGCGAGTATCTTTGTGAATATTTTATAATCCGTATTCAATAATGATATTGGACGGTAGCTGCCACAGACCGACTGATCCTTTCCTTCCTTTGGGATTAATACAATATGTGCTCTTAATGTTTCTACAGGGGGAGGAGATATCTGTCCTAATACATTAAATGTTTTGACCATATATGGGGCGAGTAATAGGTAAAAACTTTTAAAATATTGCAGAGAGAATCCATCTGGACCAGGTGCCTTCCCATACTTCATCCTCTTTATTGCTGTAGACACTTCTTCTATTGTTATTGGTAACTCAAGTTTTCTTCGCACCGGAGACGACAGTCTCGCTAAGTGCGAGGATTCAAGGTATTCTTCTAATGATGAAGAAGGCTGGGGAGGCACCGGGAGATTATACAATGAGGTATAATATTTTCTAAATTCCTCTACAATATCTTTCGGTATTGAAGATTTAAGACCCCCTTTTGTTTTAATATGAGGTATATATGAACGTATTTGTTGTTTTTTTAGTTTTCTGGCTAACACCTTACCACACTTATCTCCAGATTCATATACTACCCTCCTCCCTTGTTGTAATGTTGCCATTGCCTTATACCGCAAAAGATCAGAGCGTTGTCTTCTTAGATGTGCTAGTTCTATTCCCATTTCCTTCCCCATTGTCTTCTTATGTAGTATCTCTATTTCCCTTATCCTTTCTAATATCCCACATGTCTGCTCTTCTCTGCTCTTCTTCATTCGAGATCCATGTTTTATTAAGATTCCTCTAATTACTGCCTTGTGGGCTTCCCATACTATCCCAACATCAGTCTCTCCATTGTCATTAATTTGAAAATACGATTTGATTTCCTTGACCACATCTTCACGTATTTCAGGACACTGCAGTAGACTTTCATTTAGCCGCCAGTTCCAGTCCGTCTTGTGGGTGGCACCCTTCAGAAAGATCTTAATTATAACTGGTGCATGATCGGACCAGGTTATGTTGCCTATTGATGTGTCCTGTACTGATGAAAGAATTTGTTGTGGTAATAAAAAGAAATCGATTCGTGAATATCGTTGATGGGGATTTGAAAAAAATGTAAAGTCCCTCTCTTCTGCATGGAAGGCCCTCCAAGCATCAACCAATTGAAATTCATCTAATTTCCGAAGGATGTTTTTCCTGGTTCTCCCAGCAATAGAAGATGTCCCACTGGAGGTGTCTAATTTTGGATCTAGGGGGACATTGAAGTCCCCCCCTATGATTAGTATTCCCTCCCTGAATTCCATTAATTTAGCTAATACTTTTTTCAAGAAACTGTCTTGGTGTGTATTTGGAACATATACGGTTGCTAGGGTCACCTTAACATTTCCTATAAGCCCTTTAAGAAATAGATATCTCCCCCCTGACTCTTGGCATTTGTCCAGCAGAGACCACGTAATACGTTTAGAAATTAAAATGGCCACTCCCTTGGTTTTAGCCTTTTGATTTGTGGCGTGGTATACGTCTGGAAAATATCTATTTTGAAGATAGGGAAATGTTCCATCCTTCAAATGTGTTTCTTGTACCATACCAATATCAGTTTTAAGACGTTTTAAATCATTTAATAACATTTTACGTTTTTCGGGGGCATTAAGTCCTCTAACATTTAGTGATGTGACACGTAATCCCTCCATCTACTCTGTGGCAGGGGCGACGCACCCAAAAAAAAAAAAAAAAAAATATAAAAAAAAAAAAATAAAAAAAATCAATAAAATAAAATTAAATCTTTTTCTTTATAAAAATAGAAAAAAAAAATCAAAAAAACAAAAAAAAAAAAAAATAAATAAATAAATAAAAAGTAAGTAAATAAAAAGAAAATAAAAATAAATGGGGAATATCTAACAATATTCCCCAACACCTACCTAAGGGTACTAAGTTTCCCGTAGGTGTTAGGTACGGGGGGGTGACTAGCAAATGCAGAGTAGGTGAAGCACTGCCTCCCCTCCAGGAAGCCCCTTTATATTAATCATCCCTCAAGGCAGTCACTATAATTTATTCTCATTTATTCCCACCAACTCTCCCTCCCCCTATTTAATAACTTGTATCGCATAGTATGTCCAGTAGTAAGTTTTGAGCACCCCTCCTCCCCTCCCCTATGAACTACAACCAGAACAGCAATCTCCAACACAAATATATTCATTTTATCTCATTACTCATCCTAATTCCCCCCCTCTGTGGGTATATATATATATATATATATATATATATATATATAGCTGAGAGAGAGAGAGATGTAATCCAGCTGGGCTCCCCGCTATAGTCACGAAGAGACTGACGCAAACTGATACAAACGTGTTCTGTGAGCAGGGAGGTGGAGGAGTGAAGAAGCGAGGGAGAGGTGAGCCATATGTTTGAGATTGCTTGAAAGAGCTGTGTCCCGGCTGCATAACTGTGCTCACAGAGACTGATATAAAAGGGCACTGTGAAAAGTAAAGACTAAAGGAAGGTGGAGGTGAGGATAGAGGCAGAGAAGTGTGCTGTGGTGTCACTCTGATCAGTTGGGAAGGTGCTCTCCCTTCCCACCCCATATCATCCTGCCCCATCTTACCCTCCTCTAAAACTCACCCATATCATCTGCGGTGTGGAGTCAGAGAGCGCTGAATCCTTGCTGTATTAAGGCCACAGTAGAGACTGAATAAGGTACATACTGTAGCAGTGAAGTGGTGGATACTGAATTGAAGGTGAAAGTGGTGGGGGAAGTGGAGGCAGAGAGGTGAAGAGCCGTGAAGATCTTGTGTGCACAGCCGTGAATTGGTGGTCAGTGGTCGCTGCTGTTCTCCCGTCCCACCCCATCCCATTCCATCTCATTCCATCATACCATTTTATTTGACTTTGCTTGGATCCAACTCCCTTGCTGGGGGATGCACAGTGCAAGGAGAAAGAGGGAGGAAAAATCTCTACAAAAGGACTTAGTCCAGCAGGAAATTAAAGGTTTTTTTCCACATACAAGAGCGGCTACAGCTCGGGCATCTACGTTAGAAACCAGGGAAACGGCCGGCACTGAGATCCCGATGGCGGCACCCCGGATGAGTCTCCCGTTAACCCCGAATGCAATACAGGTACAGGAGGGTTTGGAAGTGGGGCCGGAGGCAGGAGGTCGGGGTGCAATGGACGGATATACAGGGGACATGGACTTGAGGTCAGTAATGCAGGCTCTCCCAACCCACCAAGAGATAGAAGCCCTGAGAACAATTATGCAGGCTCTCCCAACTCGCCATGAAATGGAGGCCCTAGTATCCCGCTTGGAAGAGGGGCATAGAAGGGAAATGCAGCTAGTACGGTCCGAGGTACAGGCACTGACAGATAGGGTAAAGGTGGAGACATCTGTTGTTAATAGCCTGGAGGAAAGAATGTCCAAATTAGAAAGGGAGCAGATAGCCCAAGCCTCCTTAATACAACTAAAATTGGAGGCGGCTGAAGACCGGAGTAGGAGGAATAACCTCAGATTTAGAGGTATCCCCGAAAATATTGTGGAGGACCAATTGCACAGGACTGTGGTTACTATATGTCAAAACCTAGGGATTAGCACTGCACCAAGAGAAATTGAATTTGACAGGCTTCATAGAGCTCCAGGCCCACGTTCTGTTGACTTGTCTAGACCTAGGGATGTGATTGGGCGCCTACATAGATACGCACATAAGGAGATGATCAGCCGGAAAGCGTGGGAAATAGGCCCGCTACTGTATGAGGGAGCCAAAATCAGTATCTTACCTGACTTATCACGTGCCACCTTACAGAGGAGGGCGCAGATGCGTCCATTATTGGAGAAGATAAAGTTATCAGGGGGCACCTACCGCTGGGGATATCCAATATCCCTGACAGTTAGAAGGGGATCAGCCTCCTTCTTGCTTCTGTCTCCAAAGGAATTGCCGGCCCTATTCTCTTTTCTGGAAGTGGATGGCTGTGAGGTTCAGGACTGGCTTCAGCCAATAAAGAAAAGACAGCTAAAAGAGGGGATGCGGAGGACTATGGGTGAAACCACTTTACTGGGTAGTAAAGAAGTTGAACTACAGTCAACAGTTGAAGCGGGCCTCTTGCCCAGGGACACTGCCCTATAAGGGAAGAGGGAAGTGAATGCATGCATGGTACTCCCCTCCCCCTTCACCATCAGTAAAGGGCTATGGTTTAGGATGTAATATGGATATACTTCCATGAAATATATATAATATGATATAAAATAATATATATGTGACTGTCCCTCACTGTCCCTTTTCCCCTTTTTTTTTTTTTTGTGTTCTGTGTGTTCTCCTTTTTCTCTTTTTGGAGCATCTCTCAACTCTTGTCCAATCCCCCCCCCCCCCCCCCCCCCCCCCCCCCCCCCTCCGTGAGCTCTTCACTGCTATCTGGTAGGGTTTCCTGACCAGAACTAAAATTAGTAATATTTGATTTAAAGATTTTTATTTATTTTTTTAATGAAAATTATATGTTAGCCGACTTGAAGTAATCTAAGGAATGATTATGTAATTATGTCTTCTTTTTTCCTCTCTATGTGGGTTCTTTTTAGTTTTATTTTTTTTTTTTTTTTTTTTTTTTTTTTTTTCCTAGGGGTATTTGGGTATTTGGAACAATTTGAAATATATAAACACACAAATACATAGATTTAAAAGTACACGAGTATACTATAGTGGCTATAAGTATACTAGTAAGGCTGGGGTGATATGAAGGAATAATTTGAGGTTCACAATTACTATAATAATGCACATTGATCTATTCACTGGTGGGCTTAGAGACTACATATCTAGAGGGTCGACCAGGTTGGCTGGTTTTGGGTTTAGGGGGTGGGGTATAGGGGGTAGGGGAGGGTAGATGGGAGGGGGGGTGGGGCAACTTGGTAAAAACTTTAAACACATTATAAATATATACATACCTAGAGGTCGGGGATAGGTCCCACGACAGGAGGTCGTAACACACTTTTAAGATATTAACAAATTAGAAGCACGATATTATATTTCATTTTTTTTTATTTATTTATTTATTTATTTTTTTTCTTTTGTGCACAGGTAGGATGTTTAGGGGGAGGGGATCTCTTTTTTTTTTTTTCTTCAGTCTCCCCAATTTCTTTGTGGCCTCCCGGAAGTCTGTACTGCTTGAGACAGACTGGCTTCTCTGGTGGAGGAATGTAGACAGGGGTCTATTTCACATGACCTCTGACCACAGCCTTCACCGCCCTTACCAGATACGCTTTATCAGGATACCCAAATGTGAATGTACCTCTTTCAGTCTGAATTGACTGACCTTGAAGTACATCCATGCCAAGAATATTTTCGGGTAACTCTGATACCAAAACATTTGTCATAAATCCTGATCCCTTGCCAATAGCCAATTGTACCCGTATCCTAACTGCTGGTGTAGTTTGCCCTCCCAAACCTTCTACATAAATCAATTCTCCTTTGTGATGGGAAGGATTGCCTTGCAAAAGTGTAACTTCGGCTCCGCTATCAACTAAAGCCATTACATGTGTAGGAGAAGATGACTTCCCCCACCATACAGTGACAGGTGCATATGGGCGTCGGTCTCCTGCTGTCACTGCCCTCACGGCTATTACAGGAGACTCACCTTCCCTTCATAAAGGATAAGGAACCTCCCAATCCCCTTTTCTGATTCTCTCTAACTCCTCCCCAGGATAAAGGTGCCTTTGTGATTGGGGTGCCATTATCCCCATTCTCTCCTATTACAAATCTCATTTCCCTACCAGCACAAATCCTCCTCCTTCCAATACCCCCATGGCAGCCGACAGGGGGTATCACGGGGCCCCAGTACACAGGGGGATCCAGACAGCAGAGGGTTCGGAGTGGGGGACAACTACAGCGGAGGGGGGACAATTACAGAGATTGATGGGGGAAATTACAGAGGAGGGGTGCAAATACAGAGGAGGGGTTAATTAAAGAGCTAGGGGGCAAATACAGAGATAGGGAACAATTACAGAGGAAGAGGAGTGCAAATACAAGAGGAGGAGGGGGTGACAAATACAGGAGGAGGGGAGACAATTACAGAGGAGGGGAGACAATTACAGAGGAGGGGAGACAATTACAGAGGAGGGGAGACAATTACAGAGGAGGGGGGGGGGGGGGGCAAATACAGAGGAAGAGGATGCAAATACAGGAGGAGGGGGTGGCAAATTACAAAGAAGGGGGGGGCAATTACAGAGAAGGGGAGACAATTACAGAGAAGGGGAGACAATTGCAGAGGAGGGGAGACAATTGCAGAGGAGGGGAGACAATTGCAGAGGAGGGGAGACAATTACAGAGGAGGGGGGGGGGTGCAAATACAGAGGAAGAGGATGCAAATACAGGAGGAGGGGGGTGGCAAATTACAAAGAAGGAGGGGCAATTACAGAGGAGGGGAGACAATTACAGAGGAGGGGAGACAATTACAGAGGAGGGGGGGGGGGGGTGCAAATACAGAGGAAGAGGATGCAAATACAGGAGGAGGGGGTGGCAAATTACAAAGAAGGGGGGGGCAATTACAGAGAAGGGGAGACAATTACAGAGAAGGGGAGACAATTGCAGAGGAGGGGAGACAATTGCAGAGGAGGGGAGACAATTACAGAGGAGGGGGGGGTGCAAATACAGAGGAAGAGGATGCAAAAACAGG
Organism: Lithobates sylvaticus; assembly: GCA_028564925.1. Classification (NCBI taxonomy): domain Eukaryota; kingdom Metazoa; phylum Chordata; class Amphibia; order Anura; family Ranidae; genus Lithobates; species Lithobates sylvaticus. The sequence continues at coordinate 153,515,086 of CM053036.1, read as the reverse complement.
AGGAGGGGTGGCAAATTACAAAGAAGGAGGGGCAATTACAGAGGAGGGGAGACAATTACAGAGGAGGGGAGACAATTACAGAGGAGGGGGGGGGGGTGCAAATACAGAGGAAGAGGATGCAAATACAGGAGGAGGGGGTGGCAAATTACAAAGAAGGGGGGGCAATTACAGAGAAGGGGAGACAATTACAGAGGAGGGGGGGGGGTGCAAATACAGAGGAAGAGGATGCAAATACAGGAGGAGGGGGTGACAAATACAGGAGGAGGGGGTGGCAAATACAGTGGAGGGGGTGGCATATACAGAGGAAGAGGAGACAATTACAGAGGAGGGGGTGCAAATACAGACAAGGGGGGGAAAATACAGAGAAGGGGAACAATTACAGAGGAGGGGTGACAAATACAGGAGGAGGAGGGGGTGACAAATACAGGAGGAGGAGGGGGTGACAAATACAGGAGGAGGAGGGGGTGGCAAATACAGGAGGAGGGGGTGACAAATACAGGAGGAGGGGGTGGCAAATACAGGAGGAGGAGGGGGTGGCAAATACAGGAGGAGGAGGGGGTGGCAAATACAGGAGGAGGGGGTGACAAATACAGGAGGAGGGGGTGGCAAATACAGTGGAGGGGGTGGCATATACAGAGGAAGAGGAGACAATTACAGAGGAGGGGGTGCAAATACAGACAAGGGGGGGAAATTACAGAGAAGGGGAACAATTACAGAGGAGGGGTGACAAATACAGGAGGAGGAGGGGGTGACAAATACAGGAGGAGGAGGGGGTGACAAATACAGGAGGAGGAGGGGGTGGCAAATACAGGAGGAGGGGGTGACAAATACAGGAGGAGGGGGTGGCAAATACAGGAGGAGGAGGGGGTGGCAAATACAGGAGGAGGAGGGGGTGGCAAATACAGGAGGAGGAGGGGGTGGCAAATACAGGAGGAGGAGGGGGTGGCAAATACAGGAGGAGGGGGGAAAACACAGAGAAGTCAAAACATAAGAGAGAGAGGCCACAGGCAGCTGCTGGTGCAGAAGTTTTTAATAAAATAAATGCTTAAAAACAATCCACTCACTCTCCATGTCAGAGCTGTATATGTCAGTCTGTGAAGTCGGCTGTCCCATCCTCCCCTCCAATCAACGCTGCTGTTATCACTGGAGGAAACAGAGAGCCACGGGAAACTCATGTGAACTGTCAGCCTCTGATGATGGAGGCGTGGTTAAGCCTCCGGAACGCTCTGATTGGTCACAGCATCCCAGGCTGACAGCTCACTGCAGTCTCCCCGCAGCTCTGTGTTATTGGCTTTCTCAAGCGATTCAGTAATAACAGCATTGTGGATTGGAGGGGAGGATGGGACAGCCGACTAAGTTCACAGACTGACAGTGAGTGGATTGTTTTTAAGCATTTACTTTATTAAAAACTTCCGCACCAGCAGCTGCCTGTCGCCTCTCTCTCTGTTTTCATTGCTCTGTATTTGCTCCCCCTGCCCGCCGCTACAATCCCCCTGCTGTCCGGGTCCCCCTGTGTGCTGGGGCTTGTAAAAGGCGGCCCCATGGTAACCCCTGTGAGCTGGAAATGGTGTCCGGGTGTGAGGCAAAGGGAAACCCGGGCACAGCCTCCTAAACCCGTACTGTCCGGGTCAAAACCGGACAGGTGGCAACCCTATTTCCACCTCTTCAGTAAGGATGAGCCCGGTGTTCGATTCGAACCCATGTTCGAATCGAGCACCGGGTGTTCGCTCGCTCGGCGAGCCCAGAACTATTGGGGCCGCTTGCATCAAATTCGTGTGATGCGAGCGGCCCCGCAATGCATTGCGGCCCGCGCAGTGCAATGCTGGCTGATGATTGGCCAAGCATGCACTGTGACCCCGCATGCTTGGCCAATCACAGCGCCGGCAGCGAGGAGAGCCATAATTGGCTACAGGCAGGATGCCTGTAGCCAATTATAGCTCAGGGGCTTTAGTACACGCCCCACGGTATAAGAGGCCGCCGCGCCGGCGGCCTCGCATATTATGTTTCAGACAGTGTCAGCGTGTCAGTGTGCTGCTGACTGCTGACAACAATATGTGCTTTATTTCTGGGGATATGTGTGTGCGTGCTGTTAGAACAGCATTGCAGTATCACATCTGGGGGGTGTCTATAGGTGGCCTGTGAAGGAGGGCAGGTTTCCGGTGCTTAGAACTTTCCCTGCAAAAAAGTGTAATTTTTGCAGGAAGAAAGCTATTTAAATCACTCGCGGCTAATGAATTGATGGCTCCTGTAACACAGAGAGCTGTCATTCATTAATAAAAAAAAAAAAAAAAAAGCGTAGGGGTCCCCCCAAATTCAATAACCAGGCCCTTCAGGTCTGGGATGGATATTAAGGGGAACCCCAGCCAAAAAAAAAAAAAAAAAAATGGCGTAGGGTCCCCCTCAAAATCCATACCAGACCCTTGAGGTCTGGTATGGATTTTAAGGGGAACCCTAGCCAAAAAAAATGGCGTGGGGTCCCCCTCAAAATCCATACCAGACCCTTATCCGAGCACGCAACCTGGCAGGCCGCAGGAAAAGAGGGGGGGACGAGAGCGGCCCCCCCTCTCGCCTGAACCGTACCAGGCCACATGCCCTCAACATTGGGAGGATGCTTTGGGGGTCTAAGACCCCTAAAGCACCTTGTCCCCATGTTGATGAGGACAAGGGCCTCTTCCCCACAACCCTGGCCGGTGGTTGTGGGGGTCTGCGGGCGGGGGGCTTATCGGAATCTGGAAGCCCCCTTTAACAAGGGGACCCCCAGATCCCGGCCCCCCCCCTGTGTGAAATGGTAAGGGGGTACAAAAGTACCCCTACCATTTCACCAAAAAAGTGGCAAAAATGGTAAAAATGACAGGAGATGGTCTTTGACAATTCCTTTATTAAAATCTTCTTTCTTCTTTCTTCATCCTTCGGTTTCTTCATCTTCTCCTTCCATCTTCTTCCATCTTCTTCTTCCATTTTCTTCTTCCTCCGATCCGCTTCTTCTTGCGCTGGTCTTCTCGTCTTTCTCGTCCGGCATCTTCTTCCGTCGGCGTCGGTGTCGGTGTCTCTGTCTCTTCTTGGGCCGCTCCGCGCAATGGGAGGCTCCCGCTGTGTGAGGCTCCGCTCTGTCTGACAGGTCTTTTATAATGGAGGGCACCTGGTGACCCCGCCCCCTCTGACGCACAGGGACGTCATGGGGAATTCCATGATGGCTTTCCCCATGACGTCAGAGGGGGGCGGGGTCACCAGGTGCCCTCCGTTTTAAAAGACCTGTCAGATGGAGCGGAGCCTCACACAGCGGGAGCCTCCCATTGCGCGGAGCGGCCCAAGAAGACACCGACACCGACGCCGACGGAAGAAGATGCCGGACGAGAAGGACGAGAAGACCAGCGCAAGAAGAAGCGGATCGGAGGAAGAAGAAAATGGAAGAAGAAGATGGAAGAAGATGAAGGAAGGAGAAGATGAAGAATCCGAAGGATGAAGAAAGAAGAAAGAAGATTTTAATAAAGGAATTGTCAAAGACTGTCTCCTGTCATTTTTACCATTTTTGCCACTTTTTTGGTGAAATGGTAGGGGTACTTTTGTACCCCCTTACCATTTCACACAGGGGGGGGGGCCGGGATCTGGGGGTCCCCTTGTTAAAGGGGGCTTCCAGATTCCGATAAGCCCCCCGCCCGCAGACCCCCACAACCACCGGCCAGGGTTGTAGGGAAGAGGCCCTTGTCCTCATCAACATGGGGACAAGGTGCTTTAGGGGTCTTAGACCCCCAAGGCATCCTCCCAATGTTGAGGGCATGTGGCCTGGTACGGTTCAGGCGAGAGGGGGGGCCGCTCTCGTCCCCCCCTCTTTTCCTGCGGCCTGCCAGGTTGCGTGCTCGGATAAGGGTCTGGTATGGATTTTGAGGGGGACCCCACGCCATTTTTTTTGGCTAGGGTTCCCCTTAAAATCCATACCAGACCTCAAGGGTCTGGTATGGATTTTGAGGGGGACCCTACGCCATTTTTTTTTTTTTTTTTTTTGGCTGGGGTTCCCCTTAATTATCCATCCCAGACCTGGAGGGCCTGGTTATTGAATTTGGGGGGACCCCTACGCTTTTTTTTTTTTCATTTTTTTTTTTTTTTTTATTTTTTATCAATGACTTTTTTTTATGAATGAGTTTCAATGAATCACTGTTCTCTGTGTTACGGGAGCCGTGAATTAACATTAGCCGCGAGTGATTTTAAATAGCTTTTTTACTTTCAAAAATGACACTTTGCGCAGAGACAGTTCTAAACACGGGAAACATGCGCCCCTTTACATGCATACTATAGACACCCCCCAGGTACGAAATTTAAAGGAATATTACACTTTTATTGTTTCAATTTAAGCATTATTAAAATCACTGCTCCTGAAAAAACGGCCGTTTTTAAAAAAAAAAATTTGCATTGATACATGTCCCCTGGGGCAGGACCCGGGTCCCCAAACACTTTTTATGACATTAACATGCATATTAGCCTTTAAAATGAGCACTTTTAATTTCGAACGTTCGCATCCATTATAACTAATAGGGTTCTAAAGCTCGCACGGACTTTAGGTCCGTTCGCGGGTTCTGGTGCGAGCCGAACGGGGGGGTGTTCGGCTCATCCCTACTCTTCAGCATTTCTGCAGTAGAAATGCCATCTATCTCATCTTTAGGTACTCCTGCCTTTAATAGGTCCACCCACATTTCTTTCCTAGAAATAACTAGCCTGGTTTTCGCTTCACCTCCTGTCTTCTCTACCCCATTCTCTTTCTTCTCTGGCCTCCTCTGCTTGTATTCTTCCTGTCTGGCCTTGACCTTATCTACTGCCCTGACAGGTTTTGTTTTAGTGTCCTCTAGCTCCCCCAACTGGCTTAAAAGGGATGTAGCTTCATGAATCTTGCTGTTTAATCCCAGGCCTCCCAACAAGGACAATAATGGAGCCCTGAGATTAAATGGCGCAGACTTTATCAGTTTAGAGCGCAGAGCAGACGTAAAGGGTTCCATATCTGGACCCATCCATTCTGGAAACGTATTTAATCCGGTTATACAACCCATCTCACGTAACCTGGAAAAACCCTCTGCTATTGACCTCCAGGAGTAGGTATTTTCCAGGTCAGTAGGACTAGAGTATACTCGGACTATTCCATCTCTCACGAGGTCTAACAGTGAAAATTTCACGCTAAACTCTTTGGCTTTTCGCATTGCCTGACGCAATTGTGGATCATGGGTTAACACTCCCATAGTCACTGCTTCCTTACCTGACAAAACAACACTGTCCGCCCCTTCATCCCATAAGCGTAGGAGCAACTCACTAGGGGCTCCCCAGACCTTTGTTTGTATTGTTTTGCCAGCTCATGGAGTTCAGTTTGTGTAAACTCCCGTACTTCAAATTCAACATCTCTGGGGTTGCGATAATGCACCTCTCCATCTGCCATATCCTCTCTATCATGTTGCCGTTTCCTATGCTTAGTAATGAGAGGTCTGGCATACTTTTTCTTTCGCACTAGCAGATCATCATGCAAAATATCAAACTCTATCTCCTCATCCTCACTATCATTTGAGGAGAGCACATCCTCACAATCCCAGTTTTGGGATGTGACAATGGCACGTACCCTGGCTTTACTAACAGGTTTACGGCCCTTCCTTTTCCTTAAGGCATTAATTGATTTGGTCATGAGGGCTGCACACTGCTCTTGCAAATCATCAGCCCGACTGGCAGTTGATCGTACACACTCTGAAGCAACTGCTAGCTGGTCTTTTAATACCTTAACTTCTGCCTCTCCCTTCTATGTGATTCGGTGTAAAATGCATGAAGCAAATACCATCCCACTGTGGACACTGTCCTCTTCTCTTTTTTTCTTAAATCCAACCCCTTAAGGCTAAAATCTACAAAATTATCTGAGACTTTATCACCCCAAGTCAACTTCAAGGGAGAAGCATACTTCACATATTCTTTAGCAAGAGGCTCCCACTCATTGTCTCTGGCCCAGATAGGTAAGCTGCACACTTCCTTCTGGTCACCAGAACCCTCTGCAGCCTTGCTTTTCCTAAATAGCTTACGCAGCATTTTACCTAGCACAAGCTACACACTACAGAAAAAACAGATCTGCTTCAATTGAACTATAGCACAATCGCGGCCGAGCCCCCAACTGTTATGCTTGTGTCTATCTAGCAAGATTGGTCTGTGGTATAACAAGGAAGCTGAGACTTCTGCAGTGTGTAGATGTGCTTTTACTATACAAAGCTGCTGTACATACAAATCTATTACATTCTTAGGAATACAATACAAGACTGACAGATATCTATAACAAGCAAAATGCCTAGCAAATGAACAGCCTATGGTCTTACAGTACAAATACATTTAAAGGGTTACTTAAAGTGGTGGGACACCCTGAAAACAAAAACTTTTAAAAATGTTAGTAACAATTTCAAATGAAAAAAAAAAAAATGTTTTATTTTTTTACTTACCAGAAATGGCTGTTGCTAGGCAGATTGTCCTAATCTGCCTCCTCCAGCGCCGCGGTGATCTTCTCTCCTTCCGTCTTCTATGGAATGGGGCGCAGTGTGTTATGGGAACTGTGTCCCACAACACATTGCGTTCCCCATTCACAAATCCCACTCGCGCATGCGCAGTAGGCCGCGCGCCGACTCGCGCATGGGCAGTAGGCCGCGCGCCGACTCGTGCATGGGCAGTAGGCCGCGCGCCGACTCGCGCATGGGCAGTAGGCCGCGCAAAGCCGTTTCCCTTATTGAGGATGGCGGCGCTGGATCCGGAACGCAGAGGGACATCTCGGCCTCCGCGAACAGCATCGCGGGCGCCCTGGGAGGGTAAGTGTACTTATTAAAAGTCAGCAGTGACTTTTTTTTTTAGCTGCTGACTTTAAAATTTTTTTTTTTTAGCTGACACGCCGCTTTAACTTCTGTTACTGTATGTTCATGATCTCCATTGGCAATATTTCTTCTTGGAGACCAGGTAAGTTTCTTGCATCATGAGTGGCTTCTTCTGATCTTACAGCATGATGATGTGTGTGTCTGTCCTCTGTCTACTCATCCTTTTTATTTGTATAAGTTGTTGACCAAAATTTATGGTTACAAACTTGTTTCCATAACAACCGACTAACAGTCATTCTTTCAGTTTGAGAGACCCTCTCATACCTGTTTACCGGAGCTGTAGAAACAATGGACTGTTGCTATCTACCCATTGTCTACTCAAACCATACCTGTCATTAATATAACAGTCATTCTTTCAGTTTGAGAGACCCTCTGAACCTGTTTACTGTAGCTGACGAGACAATAGCCTCTTCAAACTGTCAATTTAAATACAACAATGGTATCTTTGTACCTATTATATGCAGCAGCATTTGTTTGACTCAAGCCAAAAACCAGACAGTAATTTGATCAACTAACTTGTAATATTGTCCCATGTAATGTTATGTCTGATGTTAAAAAAATCATATTTTAACAAACGCAGCACATGCCTGAATCATAACGTCATGCCTGAATCATCACGCTTATCTCATGACGGTGTAACATAGAAGTTGTTACTAAAAATATGTGGATCATTGTCACAACAGTAACTTCCTAAAACAGTGTTACGTGGGTGCGGGTGTCCAAAAACAGAAGTGGCAAAGCACATACGGAGTAGGGAAGTAGCTGACTCGTTCTTTGCCAAAAAACCCTTTGAGTAAAAAATAGTACAATTTATTTTTTTCAAATTCTCAAGAAACGTCCACACAGCTAAATTCAATCAACCCGCACCTATGGGAAGAGAGGTCTTAAAGGGCCAGTCCCCTAAAATGTGATAGGTGAAGCCAGTGGTAGCAAGTCCATTAGGGACGCAGGGGCACCGCCCCTATAATCCATGTGTCCGACCCCCTAATCTACATGCAGGGTGTTGGACACATGGCTTTCCATTGGGTTTTTTTTTTTTCAAGATTAGAGCCTGAGGCTTCAAAAATGGCTGGGCTCGGGGCGCAGAGCACTGCACCCCAAGCTCACCCAGTTGTGTGACAATAGCAAAATATTCACTATTGAATGAATGAATGAATGAATGATTTGTATAGCGCTGCAACTGCAAACTGAATCGCCTCGAGGCGCTTGATCCGACCTGCGTTAATTCCTTCTTATGCCCCATACACACGGTCGGAAATTCCGACCACAAAATCCGTCGGATTTTTTCCGACGGATTTTGTCCGACACTGGTGTTGCATACACACGGTCGGACAAAGTTGTCGGAAAATCCGATCATCCTGAACGTGGTGATGTTCGTTGCGTACGACGGGACTACGTAGAGGCTAGTAGCCAATAGCTTTGGTCTTGTAATTTGATCTGAGCATGCGTGGCACTTTGTCCGTCGGAATTCGCTACACACGATCGGAAAAAGTCCGATAGGAATTTGTTGTCGGAAAATTTGAGAGCAGGATCTCAAACTTTTTCGTATCGGAAATTCCGATGGAAAAAGTCCGATGGAGCCCACACATGGTCGGAATTTCCGACAACATGGTCCGATAGGACATTTTCCGTCGGAAAATCCGACCGCGTGTACGGGGCATTAGAAGAGGTGGGTCTTGAGTTTTTTCCTGAAGGCCCGATGGTCTTTTTCTAAGCGGATGTTCGTAGGTAGAGCGTTCCATAGCCGTGGTCCTTGGACTGTAAATCTTCGTTCTCCCCTTGATTTGTACCGGGACTTGGGGACGAGGAGGAAGTTTTGGTTGTTAGATCGGAGGTTGCGATTGGGGGTGTAGTGTTGTATTTTTTCGCATAAGTATTGAGGAGCGTCTCCTTGTGTGCATTTGTGGGTCAGGCAGAGGGTCTTGAATGTAATCCGATCCTTTACAGTTAGCCAATGGAGGGTCCTCAGGGATGGGGAGATGGATTCCCATGGTTTTTTTCCTGTGACTAGTCTTGCTGCCGTGTTTTGAACGACTTGTAGGCGTGCAATCTGGAATTTAGGTAGTCCTATGTAGAGGGAGTTTGCGTAGTCGAGTCAAGAGTTGATGATTGTTCCTACCACTATTGCTTTTTCCTTTTCTGGAATGAAGGGGATGAGTCTACGCAGCAGGCGTAGAAGGTGGTATGATCCGCTGACTACTGATCCTATTTGTGCATCCATTGACATTTCTGAATCGAAGGTGACTCCGAGACTTTTGGCTTTTATGCTTAGGGGGATGGTCTGTCCAAGGATGGTGGGCGGAGTCCATGGTGTCGTAGATTTATTTTTCCGGTTTGCATTTAGGAGAAGAAGTTCTGTTTTGGTTCCATTAAGTTTGAGGGAGCTTGTGGACATCCAGTCGTCTATTGATGCGAGGCATTTTTCTAATTCCTGATATTGGTCTTTCTGTCCGGGGATCCGAAGGTAGAGTTGAGTATCATCAGCGTATGAGTGGAAGCATTGGTCTGATTTGCTGATGATTTTGAGGAGTGGACGGATGTAAATGTTGAAGAGCACAGGTGATAAAGGTGATCCTTGAGGGACTCCATAGGAGACTGCGCGAGATTCAGAGGTGACGGCTCCAAGTTTCACTGTCTGTGACCGATTTCCTAAGAAGGAAGTGAACCATGGTAAGTCTGAAACTGTGACTCCTGCTACTTCTTTGAGGCGGGTGAGTAGAATGTTGTGATCTAGTGTGTCAAATGCTGCACTAAGGTCCAGGAGTACCAGGAGACATGATTCTCCATCATCTGCTGCTTCCAAGGCATCATCCCATATTTTGAGGAGAGCTGTTTCTGTGCTATGGCCCGGGCGGAAGCCTGATTGCAGAGGGTCCAGGAGATTGTGTGTGTCCAGATGGAGTTGTAGCTGTTGTACTACTGCTTTCTCCATATTGAAGCTGTTGTGCCTTCCTGATTGTCCTCCCGGCCAATCAGGAAGCCGGTCCTGAGATCCGAGGTGGGGTATTGATTGCCGCCGTCCGTCTCCCACGGGGGGGAGGTGAGGCATTGATCGCCGCCGTCCGTCCCCCACGGGGGGAGGTAGGGCATTGATCTCTGCCATCCATCTCCCACAGGGGGAGGTGGGGCATTGATCTCCGCTGTCCGTCTCCCACGGGGGGAGGTGGGGCATTGTGTGGCATGAGATCCCTGCCTGCTTGAACTGAGAAATAGCCTTTCTCAGGATCACATTCAAGACCCTCTGCCTCACCCACAAATGTACACAAGGAAAGGCTCCTCAATACCTTTGTGAGAAAATAGAAAAATACATACCTAATCGCAGCCTTCGATCGACAACCCAAAACCGCCTTCTCATCCCCAAAGCCCGCTACAAATCGAAGGGAGAACGAAGATTCGCAGTACAGGGACCTCGGCTATGGAATGCTCTACCAAACAACATCCGCTTAGAAGAAAACCATCGGGCCTTCAGGAAAAAACTCAAGACCCACCTCTTCTAAATATTGCATGACAACAGGAGCAGACAAGCGCCTTGAGGCGATTCAGTTCGCATTTGTAGCGCTATACAAATCATTCATTCATTCATCTTTACGATATAGAAGGCTGTAGAGGAAAGACGGTTGTAGATTAACAGGTACAACTTATGTAGGAGGATTTGTTTCATCTCCATTTTACCTGAGGCCGGTCACTTCACTGGGCATATGTAGGAGGATGCAACCACTTTAGCTGGCCGCCCCTTTAACAATAATAAAAATTACGGGATCAAGAGACAGAAGTCCTGATACCAACTAAAACTGGAAAAAAAAAATGCCCAGACCTCACAATCATTAGCCTGGAGCCGCTGCCTAGACCCCGCACCTGCAAGCCTGGAGCCGCTGCCTGCACCCGCTTGCCTGGAGCCACTGCCAGACCCAGCACCCACTAGCCTGGAGCCACTGCCCGGACCCCGCACCCACTAGCCTAAGGCACTGCCCAGACCCCACACCCACTAGCCTGGAGCCACTGCCCGGACCCCACACCCACTAGCCTAAGGCACTGCCCAGACCCCACACCCACTAGCCTGGAGCCACTGCCCGGACCCCACACCCACTAGCCTAAGGCACTGCCCAGACCCCGCACCCACTAGCCTGGAGCCACTGCCTGGACCCCGCACACACTAGCCGGGAACCGCTGCCTGCACCCACTAGCCTGGAGCCGCTGCCCAGACCCTGCTAGCCTGGAGCCAATGCCTGGACCCTGCACCCACTATCCTGGAGCCACTGCCCAGACCCTGCACCCGTTAGCCTGGGGCCGCTGCCTGGACCCCGCACCCGTTAGCCTGGAGCCGCTGCCTGGACCCTGCACCTGCTCGCCTGGAGCCGTTGCCTACACCCCACGGCGGTGGATGATACCCCCATCTATCTGGATTTATCTATTCAGGTAAGTGCCGGACAAACTGGGGGGGGGGGGTTGTTAGTGCCACACTGCCGGGGAGGGGTGGTTGTTTGCCTTCCCCTTCCCCAAACAAAAAACCCACCAGCCACAACTGTCTGTAAGTATACATGATCAGGTACAGAAGCTCCTTTTACCTATCCTGGACCTGCAGCGCACTCCCAGCACAAAGGGAAAGGCACAAATCTGTGGCCCCACGTAAAATAAGCCCAGTCTAGTGGGGCCGCATAATTGTTTTACGTCAGCGTGAAGGGGTTAATTTCTGTAAAAAAAAATAAAAAAATTATATATATATATATATATATATATATATATATATATATATATATATATATATATATATATATATATATATATATATATATATGGGGGGGGGGGGCACAAAAACAGGTCCAGAATAGGTGAAAGGAGCTTCTGTAACCTTCAGGAGTCTTTTTCAAGCCCGTGTCACCCCTTTAAAACCCACTAAGCCACCTCAGTTTTCCCAAAGCATTTTTGTTAAAATGTTTCCATTTTGACAGTGAAAACTCCTTTTTCTTTTTTACATTGACTTCTTAACTTCCTAATAATGAAGATTTAACATCAGGAAGTGTCTACTATTCTGCTAATAACGGTAACAAAATTATATCCAACTATCTTATCACCCAAATCCTCTGCTTGCCGAAACGTTGGGGCCCAAGTCTGGTAGAATAATGTGATCAGAACACAGTGAGTGGTTTCTGGATGGATGGATGGAGGAAAAAATATCAATACCTTTTACTGATTTTTCATATCAGCATATGGTTATTTCAACCCCCAAAAAACGCCAGATCAGGCAGCATCAAAGCCACCCTTATCCCAACCAGCGCTGTTTTCCATCCGTTCTCTGTTTTCTTAGATTGGCGTCATTCGGTGAAGAAATCTTTTCTGAGAAAGGACGCACGTAGCTACACAAACAGCCGTTCCCGTCCATCTCCTGTACAAATATTTACACTGGAATGTTCGAAGTTTAATCACAATTCCTGCAGGCTATTTGACCAAAATCATCAAAAAATTAACCCATGGGAGCCTTCACTAGAACACACACACAGCAAGGAAGCCAACAACACTTTCTCTTGCGACACTGAAAATGTACTCTGCTTGTCACGGAAATTATTTTTACATAAATAAAAATCATTTTTGAATTTAAAACATTTTTTTTTTTATATTTGAAAAAATTAAAAATAAAACAAAATAAAGCACAAAAACAAAACGAAAAAAAAAAAATGTAATAGAAAAAAAACATAAAAATAGCAAAGGTGACAAAGAGGTTAAAAACATTTTTTTTTTTAAATTAACCATTTCAATACTGAGCACTTATACACCTTCCTACCCAGACCAATTTTCAGCTTTCAGCCCTATCACATTTTGAATGACAATTCAAATGTTTTTTATCATTCTTTTCCCACAAATAGAGCTTTCTTTTGGTGGTATTTGATCACCTCTGGGGGTTTTTATAAAAAAAAAAAAAAGTTTTTCTTCATTTCTGTTACAAAACGTTGGAAATAAGTAAGTTTTCTCTTTCACTGACGGACACTGATGAGCAGGACCAGACTTACCATTGGGCTTGACTGGGCTGAAGCCCATGGGCCCCGCCCAATAGGGGGCCCCACGGGCCCCACGGGCCCCACCGAGATACATAGCCGAGTGTACTCGGCTCGGCTCACAGTCATGCCCAGTCCCGCCCTATGATGGACATAACACAGGGACTGGGCATGACTGTGAGCCGAGCCGAGTACACTCGGCTACTCTCGGCTCCGCTTGGGACCCGAGAGCCACCGAGAGGACCCAAGAGCCGCCGAGAGGACCCAAGAGCCGCCGAGAGGACCCAAGAGCCGCCGAGAGCTGCCGAGAGGACCCGAGAGCTGCAGAGAGGACCCGAGAGCCGCCAAGAGGACCCGAGAGCCGCCAAGAGGACCTGAGAGCCGCCGAGAGGACCCGAGAGCCGCCGAGAGGACCGAGAGCCGCCGAGATACAGAGGACTCTGTATCTCGGAGGCGCAATTTTTAAACTTCAAGACTGCAATGACAAGGCTACACTGACAAGGCTGCAAATGACACTGACAAGACTGCAGATGGACGGGCAAGGCTGCAGATGGACACTGATAAGGCTGCATTGATGGGCATTTAAATGTTTTTTCCTTAAACTTCCCTCCTAATAGTTTTTTTCCTTAAAATTCCTCCTAAACTTGGGGTGCGTGTTATACGCCGATAAATACGGTAATGTATAGAAGGTAGGGCCCGAAAGTGACTCAAGCCCAGGGGCCCCCACCACCCTAAGTCCTGCCCTGCTGATGAGGCAAGTAAGTTTGCAAGACAAATGTACACTGTTATACAAGCTGTACACTCACTACTTTACATTGTAGCCAAGTGTAATTTCTTCAGTGTTGTCACATGAAAAAAGATAGAAGAAAAGATTTACAAAAATGTGAGGGGTGTACTAACTTTTGTCAGATACTGTATGTGTCTTTATAAATGGGACAAATCACGGTATAAAACTGGCACTTTTTATCGAGTTATCCGTGTGAAACCGGTCTACCAAGGTTCCTGTAACGTCCTTTGGCACTTTGACAACAAAGTATCTATTCTACAGAAGTTCTTCCTTCCATGGTGTGCGAACAATCTTTTTTTTCTTCAATAGCACTGATCAAACTAAAATAAAAAAAATAAAAAAAAATATATATATATATATATATATTTTCTTTTTCCATCGTTTTTATTAAACGATTGCCAACCGCCTCACGTAGATATACTGCGGCAGAATGGCACATACAGCAAACTAACGTACCTGTACGTGGCCCTTTAAAAGGCGGCCTGCGGGCGCGCCCACGGCAAGCTCCGTAAGTCGGGTCACGGGTCCCGCGGACTCGATCGCCTCGGGGATGCCCGCGATCGTCTCACAGAGAGGAAGAACAGGAAGATGCTAATGTAAACAAGCATCTCCCCGTTCTGCCTAGTGACAATGTCACTGATCTCTGCTCTCTGTGATCGGGAGCAGAGATCAGTGATGTGTCACACGTAGCCACGCCCCCCCCCACAGTTAGAAACACTCCCCAGGGCACACTTAACCCCTACACTGCACCCTAGTGGTTAACCCCTTCACTGCCAGTGTCATTTACACAGGAATCAGTGCATTTGTATAGCACTGATTGCTGTATAAATGACAATGGTCCCAAACATGTGTCAAAAGTGTCTGATGTGTCCGCCATAATGTCGCAGTCACGATAAAAATCGCTGATCGCCGCCATTACTAGTAAAAAAAAAAAAAAATGATTAATAAAAATGCCATAAAACTATCCCCTATTTTGTAAACGCTATAACTTTTGTACAAACCAATCAATAATCGCTTATTGCGATTTTTTTTTACCAAAAATATGTAGAAGAATACGTATCGGCCTAAACTGAGGAAAAATATTGTTTTTGTTATATATTTTTGGGGGATATTTATTATAGCAAAATGTAAAAAATAGTGTGTTTTTTTCAAAATTGTCGCTCTATTTTTGTTCATAGCTCAAAAAATAAAAACCGCAGAGGCGATCAAATACCACCAAAAGAAAGCTCTATTTGTGGGGAAAAAAAGGACGCCAATTTTCTTTGGGAGCCACGCCGCACGACCGCGCAATTGTCAGTTAAAGCGATGCAGTGCCGAATTGCAAAAAGTGCTCTGGTCAGGAAGGGGGTGAATTCTTCCTGGGCTGAAGTGGTTAAGGTTATAACCCATACAGATATAAAACCACACAATACAGTATAAAAAAGTACTGGTACATGATAGCATTATTGATATACTGTACATCATCGGTCCTTAAGGAACCGCTATCCAGATGTCCTTTTTTTTAACCACTTGCCGACCGCCTACCACATATTTACTGCAGCAGGTCGACTCTATTGCGCAAAATCACGTACCTGTACGTCATTTCGCGCAATAGCCACTGGGTGGCGCGCGCGCCACCGGATGCGCGTTCGCGCGCCACCGGATGCGCGATCGCGCGCTGATTGAACACACGGGATGGCAATCAGTGGGTCCGGTGATTCCCCAGAGAGGCAGAACGGCGATCTGCCTATGTAAACAAGGCAGATCGCCATTCTGACAGGGAAGAAGATGGAGATCTGTGTTCCTGCAAAGCAGGAACACGGATCTCTGTCTTTATCCAGTCAGACCATCCCCCGTCACACTTAGAAAGCACGCCCTAGGAGCACACTTAACCCTTTGATCGCCCCTGATGTTAACCCCTTCCCTGCCAGTGTCATTAGTACATATTTTTAGCACTGATTACTGTATTGGTGTCACTGTTCCCCAGAAAAGTGTCAAGTGTCCGTTAAGGTGTCCAAATTGTCCGCTGCAATGTCGCAGTCCCGCCAAAAATCACTGATCGCCGCCATTACTAGTAAAAAAAAAAAAAAAAAAAAATGTCATAAATCTATCCCCTAGTTTGTAGACGGTATAGCTTTTGTGATAACCAATCAATATATACTTCATTTGATTTTTTTTATTCAAAAATATGCAGCAGAATATTTGCCTAAATTGATAAAGAAATTAGATTTTTTTAATTTATTTTTTTATTGAATGTTTTATTGCAGAAAGCAAAAAAAAATGTTTTTTTTTTTTGTTTTTTTTTAAATTGTCGGCCTTTTTTTGTTTATAGAACCGCAGAGGTGATCAAATACCACCAAAAGAATGCTCTATTTGTGGGAGAAAAAGACATCAATTTTATTTGGGTACAGCGCCGCACGACCGCGCAGTTGTCAGGTAAAGTAATGCAGTGCCGTATTCCAAAAAATGGCCTGGTCATTAAGGGGTTAAAACCTTCCGGGGCTGAAAGGGTTAAAATGGATCGAAAATATAATCATTTTTGGAAAACAATATTGCCAAAAGAAAGCCACGTTCGTTCCCAATAAACGTGGGTATCAGAAGTAATGACTGCTGTGTGTTCCGTTCAAGCAGGGTTTACTTCCCTCAACATGGGGGGTACCTTGGCGATGCACCTTGTGCCTCATTTTGTTGCAGACAAGGGCCTCTTCCCCACAACCCTGGCCGGTGGCTTTTGGGGGGGTCTTTGAGTCAGGGGCTTATTGCAATCTGAAAGCCCCCTTTAACAATATGTGGCCCCCCCCAGATATCACCCTCCTCCTTATGGGTTTGGAGTACATTGTACCCCTACTTATTCACAATAAAATGTCACCTAGTAATGAAGAAACCCAAACTTAGGTTCAGACATCTCACGTACTGCAGCAATAAAAAAGCAGCCTCTACATCCACATGGTACCCAACTACCCATATTACAATGACACACAAACCACAATAACATCCACGCCTGGCACAGTCACTACAGTCACTACAAGAGGAAGAAAAAAACTCATTTTGCACACATGTGACACCAATGCATGACACTGAGTCTACAGGGTGGATGGAATCATATTTGCCCATAAATGTCCCTTATGGACACATACACCCTGGGGACAATCCCAGATGACACGAGCCATAGAGCCCAGGGGGAGGAGACTGAACCAAACCTAGGAACCCAGTGCAATAAAACAAGCACCCCTCCCCCCACCTCACCCAGGTACAACTCACACTATGACAAAAGCCCCCGCCTTACCCAACAGGAGCTTCCATGTGTTACGGCAAGAGCCCCCCTCACCAACAGCAATTCTCCTCCACACATTACGGCAAGAGCCCCCCTCACCCAACAGCAATTCTCCTCCACACAATACGGCAAGAGTCCCCCCTCACCAACAGCAATTCTTCTCCACACATTACGGCAAGAGCCCCCTCACCCAACAGCAACTCCCCCCACAAATTATGGCAAAAGCCCCCCTTACCCAACAGCAATTCTCCTCCACACAATACGGCAAGAGCCCCCCTCACCCAACAGCAACTTCCACACATTACGGCAAGAGCCCCCCTCATCCAACAGCAACTTACACACATTACGGCAAGAGCCCCCTCACCCAACAGCAATTCTCCTCCACACAATACGGCAAGAGCCCCCCTCACCCAACAGCAACTTCCACACATTACGGCAAGAGCCCCCCTCATCCAACAGCAACTTACACACATTACGGCAAGAGCCCCCCTCATCCAACAGCAACTTCCACACATTACGGCAAGAGCCCCCCTCATCCAACAGCAACTTCCACACATTACGGCAAGAGCCCCCCTCATCCAACAGCAACTTCCACACATTACGGCAAGAGCCCCCTCACCCAACAGCAACTTCCACACATTACGGCAAGAGCCCCCTCACCCAACAGCAACTTCCACACATTACGGCAAGAGCCCCCTCACCAACAGCAATTCTCCTCCACACATTACGGCAAGAGGCCCCCTCACCAACAGCAATTCTCCTCCACACATTACGGCAAGAGCCCCCCTCACCCAACAGCAATTCTCCTCCACACATTACGGCAAGAGGCCCCCCTCACCCAACAGCAATTCTCCTCCACACATTACGGCAAGAGGCCCCCCTCACCCAACAGCAATTCTCCTCCACACATTACGGCAAGAGTCCCCCTCACCCAACAGCAATTATCCTCCACAAATTACGGCAAGAGTTCCCCTCACCCAACAGCAATTCTCCTCCACACATTACGGCAAGAGGCCCCCCTCACCAACAGCAATTCTCCTCCACACATTACGGCAAGAGCCCCCTCACCCAACAGCAACTTCCACACATTACGGCAAGAGCCCCCCTCATCCAACAGCAATTCTCCTCCACACATTACGGCAAGAGCCCCCCTCACCAACAGCAATTCTCCTCCACACATTACGGCAAGAGTCCCCCTCACCAACAGCAATTCTCCTCCACACATTACGGCAAGAGTCCCCCTCACCCAACAGCAATTCTCCTCCACACATTACGGCAAGAGCTCCCCTCACCCAACAGCAATTCTCCTCCACACATTACGGCAAGAGCCCCCCTCACCCAACAGCAATTCTCCTCCACACATTACGGCAAGAGCCCCCCTCATCAACAGCAATTCTCCTCCACACATTATGGCAAGAGGCCCCCCTCACCCAACAGCAACTTCCACACATTACGGCAAGAGCCCCCCTCATCCAACAGCAATTCTCCTCCACACAATACGGCAAGAGGCCCCCTCACCAACAGCAATTCTCCTCCACACAATATGGCAAGAGCCCCCCTCACCAACAGCAACTTACACACATTACGGCAAGAGCCCTCCTCACCCAACAGCAACTTCCACACATTACGGCAAGAGCCCCCCTCACCCAACAGCAATTCTCCTCCACACATTACGGCAAGAGCCCCCCTCACCCAACAGCAATTCTCCTCCACACATTACGGCAAGAGTCCCCCTCACCCAACAGCAATTCTCCTCCACACATTACGGCAAGAGCCCCCCTCACCCAACAGCAATTCTCCTCCACACATTACGGCAAGAGTCCCCCTCACCCAACAGCAATTCTCCTCCACACATTACGGCAAGAGCCCCCCTCACCAACAGCAATTCTCCTCCACACATTACGACAAGAGCCCCCTCACCCAACAGCAACTTCCACACATTACGGCAAGAGCCCCCCTCATCCAACAGCAATTCTCCTCCACACAATATGGCAAGAGCCCCCCCTCACCCAACAGCAATTCTCCTCCACACAATACGGCAAGAGCCCCCTCACCAACAGCAATTCTCCTCCACACATTACGGCAAGAGCCCCCTCACCCAACAGCAACTTCCACACATTACGGCAAGAGCCCCCCTCACCAACAGCAATTCTCCTCCACACATTACGGCAAGAGCCCCCCTCACCAACAGCAACTTCCACACATTACGGCAAGAGCCCCCCTCACCAACAGCAATTCTCCTCCACACAATACGGCAAGAGGCCCCCTCACCAACAGCAATTCTCCTCCACACAATATGGCAAGAGCCCCCCCTCACCCAACAGCAATTCTCCTCCACACAATACGGCAAGAGTCCCCCTCACCCAACAGCAATTCTCCTCCACACATTACGGCAAGAGTCCCCCTCACCCAACAGCAATTCTCCTCCACAAATTATGGCAAGAGTCCCCCTCACCCAACAGCAATTCTCCTCCACACATTACGGCAAGAGCCCCCCTCACCAACAGCAATTCTCCTCCACACATTACAGCAAGAGTTCCCCTCACCCAACAGCAATTCTCCTCCACACATTACGGCAAGAGCCCCCCTCACCAACAGCAATTCTCCTCCACACATTACGGCAAGAGCCCCCTCACCCAACAGCAACTTCCACACATTACGGCAAGAGCCCCCCTCACCAACAGCAATTCTCCTCCACACATTACGGCAAGAGCCCCCCTCATCCAACAGCAACTTCCACACATTACGGCAAGAGCCCCCCTCATCCAACAGCAATTCTCCTCCACACATTACGGCAAGAGCCCCCCTCATCCAACAGCAACTGCCACACATTACATGAAGAGCCCCCCTCATCCAACAGCAACTTCCACACATTACGGCAAGAGCCCCCCTCATGATCACTGCATGCTGAGTCTGGATTGGTTCCGCCTCAAGCTCACATGACTGAGGCCCCACTACAGACATACCCACAAACCTGGAGTAGTCAGCAGAATTCACCCCTGACATGCACCTGAAATCTAAGGTGTAAAGGAACCATGGCTGTTTTCCAGCTAGGACTTGTCCAGGCTTGTCCCAGCATGTCTGGCTCATGATCACCGCATGCTGAGTCTGGATTGGTTCTGCCACAGTGTTGAGTTCACATGACTGTGGCCCTGCCTGGTGCCGGGGGAGATACCCCCATGTGCAGGACGAGTAGGCCCCGCCCACAAACCTGGCGTAGTCAGCAGAATTCGCCCCTGACATGCATCTAAAGTCTAAGTGTAAAGGGACCACGGCTGTTAGCTAGTTAGGACTTGTCCAGGCTTGTCCAGGCATGTCAGGCTCATGATCATTGCCACTTCTCTCCAAGAAAAAAACATCAGGGACAGACTGATATTCTGCAAAAGGTACAAGGATTGGCCTGCTAAGGACTGGGGTAAAGTCATTTTCTCTGATAAATCCCCTTTCTGATTGTTTGGGCCATCCGGAAAAAAAAGCTTGTCCAGAGAAAAAAAAGGTGAGGGCTACCATCAGTCCTGTGTCATGCCCAGTAAATCATCCTGAGACCAGGGCAGGACTTAGGGTGGTGGGGGCCCCTGGGCTTGAGTCACTTTCAGGCCCTACCTTCTATACATTACCGTATTTATCGGCGTATAACACGCGCCGGCGTATAACACGCACCCCAAGTTTAGGAGGGAATTTTAAGGAAAAAAACTTTTAGGAGGGAAGTTTAAGGAAAAAACTTACATTTAAATGCCCATCAATGCAGCCTTATCAGTGTCCATCTGCAGCCTTGCCCATCCATCTGCAGCCCTGTCCAGTGTCATTGCAGCCTTGTCATTTGCAGCTTTGTCATTGCAGTTTTGAAGTTTAAAAATGGCGCCACCGAGATACAGAGTCCTGTGTATCTCGGCGGCTCTCGGGTCCTCTCTGCGGCTCTCGCGGCTCTTGGGTCCTCTCTGCGGCTCTCGGGTCCTCTCGGCGGCTCTCGCGGCTCTCGGGTCCTCTCTGCGGCTCTCGGGTCCTCTCGGCGGCTCTCGGGTCTTCTCGCAGTCCCGAGCGGAGCCAAGAGTAGCCGAGTGTACTCGGCTCGGCCCACAGTCACGCCCAGGGCCGGACTTACCATTGGGCTTGACTGGGCTCAAGCCCATGGGCCCTGCCCAATAGGGGGCCCCGCCGAGATACATAGCCGTGTGTACTCGGCTCGGCTACGCTCACAGTCACGCCCAGTCCCGCCCTATGATGGACATAACACAGGGATTGGGCGTGACCAGGGCAGGACTTAGGGTGGTGGGGGCCCCTGGGCTTGAGTCACTTTCAGGCCCTACCTTCTATACATTACCGTATTTATCGGCGTATAACACGCGCCGGCGTATAACACGCACCCCAAGTTTAGGAGGGAATTTTAAGGAAAAAAACTTTTAGGAGGGAAGTTTAAGGAAAAAACTTACATTTAAATGCCCATCAATGCAGCCTTATCAGTGTCCATCTGCAGCCTTGCCCATCCATCTGCAGCCCTGTCCAGTGTCATTGCAGCCTTGTCATTTGCAGCTTTGTCATTGCAGTTTTGAAGTTTAAAAATGGCGCCACCGAGATACAGAGTCCTGTGTATCTCGGCGGCTCTCGGGTCCTCTCTGCGGCTCTCGCGGCTCTTGGGTCCTCTCTGCGGCTCTCGGGTCCTCTCGGCGGCTCTCGCGGCTCTCGGGTCCTCTCTGCGGCTCTCGGGTCCTCTCGGCGGCTCTCGCGGCTCTCGGGTCCTCTCTGCGGCTCTCGGGTCCTCTCTGCGGCTCTCGGGTCCTCTCGGCGGCTCTCGGGTCTTCTCGCAGTCCCGAGCGGAGCCAAGAGTAGCCGAGTGTACTCGGCTCGGCCCACAGTCATGCCCAATCCCTGTGTTATGTCCATCATAGGGCGGGACTGGGCGTGACTGTGAGCGTAGCCGAGCCGAGTACACACGGCTATGTATCTCGGCGGGGCCCCCTATTGGGCAGGGCCCATGGGCTTGAGCCCAGTCAAGCCCAATGGTAAGTCCGGCCCTGCCTGAGACCATTCATGCGTGGGGGCTTCTCAGGCAAGGGAGTGGGGGGCTCACTCACAATGTTACCCAAGAACACAGCCATGAATGAAGAATGGTACAAAAACATCCTCCGAGAGCAACTTCTCCCAACCATACAAGAACAATTTGGTGACAAACAATGCCTTTTCCAGCATGGTGGAGCACCTTGCCACTAAGTGGCTTGGGGAACAAAGCATGGACATTTGGGGTCCATTGCCAGGAAACTCCACAGACCTTAATCCCATTGAGAACTTGTGGTCAATCTTCAATCGGTGGGTAAACTAAGAAAAAAAAACAAGTCTTACAAAATCATTGCATCAGTCAGGATGTGACCCAGAAGTTGAATGACAGCATTCCGGAGAGAGAATTGCAGAGGTCGTAAAAAAGAAGGGTCAACACTACTACAGGTTTTCCACCCACAGGCTCTCTATAATTATTATAATTATGATTACTAGATCATGAATCAGAGATTTGTATATGTGGGTTCTTCGAAATAGGTGCCTACGCTCACATACCGGTGATTCACGGCCATCTGTATTTCCGAATTGTGACATTTTCTGCAGAACAAGGAAATATTAAGGTGAATAAAATAAAAAAATCTTCTGATTCTATCTTGTGTTTTTTGGAGACGATCCTAGCTTTCAGTCTGGCAGTATTGGCTTGCAAAAATTATTTTATTTTCTCATAATTGCCAACATTTAAAAAAAAATAAAAAATTAAAGGGAAATCTTTTTTTTTGCCGCATGTCCAGCAAGCCATAGTAGGTGGAGAATGACCTTTAACCACTTCAGCCCCGGACCAATTGGCAGCCAAAGGACCAGGCCCCTTTTTGCGATTCGGCACTGCGTCGCTTTAACTGACAATTGCGCGGTCGTGCGAAGTGGGTCCTAAACAAAATTGGCGTCCTTTTTTTCCCACAAATAGAGCTTTCTTTTGGTGGTATTTGATCGCCCCTGCGGTTTTTATTTTTTGCGCTATGAACAAAAATAGAGCGACAATTTTGAAAAAAATGCAGTATTTTTTGCTTTTTACTGTAATAAATATCCCAATTTTTTTTAATAAAAAAAATAATTTTTTCCTCAGTTTAGGCCGATACGTATTCTTCTACATATTTTTGGTAAAAAAAATCGCAATTAGCGATTATTGATTGGTTTGCGCAAAAGTTATAGCGTTTACAAAATAGGGGATAGTTTTATAGCATTTTTATTAATATTTTTTTTTTACTAGTAATGGCGGCGATCTGCGATTTTTATTGTGACTGCGACATTATGGCGGACACATCGGACATTTTTGACACATTTTTTTGGGACATTTGTCATTTATACAGAAATCAGTGCTATTTAAATAGCACTGATTCCTATGTAAATGACAGTTGTAGTGAAGGGGTTAACCACTAGGGGGCGGGGAGGAGTCAGTGTGACGTGTCTGTGTTTTTTTACAGTAGGGGGGCGTGGCTGTACGTCTGACGTCATTGATCGGCGTTCCCGATGACAGGGAACCGCCGATCACTGACAGACAGTGTTGGAAGCGCGGGGAGAGGTTTGTTTACACAGACCTCTCCCTGTTCTTCAGCTCCGTAACCCGATCGTGGGACACCAGCGGCGATCGGGTCTGCTGGTCCCGCGGCCGGGGTCACGGAGCTCCCGACCGGGTCGCGAGCGCGCCGCTCGGGGCGCGCGCGACCCACAGGCAGGCACATGCACGATCACGTACAGGTACGTGATTTTGCCTGCCCGTGCCATTCTGCTGACGTATATATGCAGTGGGCGGTCGGGAAGTGGTTAATTAGCACATACAACAATTGGTGAAATACTCTTTAGAATCTGTGTCAAGCCAGACTACTCATTTGCATTATACAAGTCAACAGACAGGTGGCTGGAGTTGATGATATTAGCATCTGACATGTCCAGAGTCTATGTGTCTTGGGGGGCCAGCATGGACCTGAATCCAAGTAAAATCAGCTCAGCGGTCCTCAGGCATACAGCTCACAAACAGCAACGTTCCCCCAAATGCCAGGGCCCATAATCGCAAGGCAAGAGGCTTGCATTAGGTCCCCTCCAACAGCCTCTGTCCCGGCTAGGTCTGTCACAGGCGCCAATTAGTCATTCCAAGTAGAGGGTGTTGGTGGAGGGATCCTTTCAATCCAGGTTGAATCTAGCCTTGGTCGATTGGCTTGTGCAGTACGTAGGTAGGACTCTCTCTAAATGCTAATGCGTTTCTAGGAGCGATGGGGCTGCATCATGGGTCTGGTCAGGGTCTGGGAGGCACAAGGAGCTCCCAGTAACGTGGCCTCATGGGTATCGTCCCACCCCTGAGCAGTGTTGCCAACCGTCAGTATTTTTACTGGCAGCCAGTAAAAAACAGGCAATTTTCTCCTGCCAGTAAATGCCAGTAAAAAGAAAAAGTTGCCAGTAAAAAATATGGCTGTGGCACTCGGCCCGGAGCCAGCCGAGACCATACAAGTGCCTGCTACAGTGTGTTCGGGCAGCTCTAGTGGAGGCGGTGCCTGAACATATCCTGTGATGTCATGATGCAAGGGAGCCAAGCAGAGCGGCCAGAGCCTTGCGTGTGGGTCTGCGGGATGGGAGCAAGGCAGGCCAGGAGGAGGACCATCAGTTCTGTTTGCACTGGAGGGACCACCTGGCTTGGAGAGAGACTGTCACTGTGACTCTGGACTGCTGCACAGAGTCCTGTCCCTGAGCTACTTACTTACTATATCGAAAATAAATTAAGAAATATGTTTTTTGCCTTATTATCTACCTTAAATCACATTGCCAATTACATATTGTACTTGTTTGTAGCCTAAATAGTGAAATTTGTACTTAAATCTGTAATTTTGTAACTTTTGGAAATGCCAGTAAAAATTTGGCTGTGCCAGTAAATCTTGGATGTTGTGTCAGTAAATTTCAATCTGTTAGGTTGGCAACACTGCCCCTGAGTTTCAGTGGCACTCAGTTCATGTCACTTACTGCTTTTCTTGCTACAGGGATGCAGACCTTTCCTTTTTGGAGGTTGGTCCTATTCTGTACAGGAATGTATGTCTTTCCTCTTTAGAGGTTGGTCATATTCTGTACAGAAATTAAGGCCTTTCCTCTTTAAACAATGGTCCTGCTCCGTACAGGGATGCAAACCCTCTTCGAAGGTTGCTCCTATTCTGTACAAGGATGCAGGCCTTGTCATTATCACATTATTATGGTCAGAGACTGCAGACGTAGTCCAGTCCCTAGGATAAGTAATGGATAATGGCCGATAGGCCCTCTTACCAGACCCAACGAAACTACAGCAGTGATCCCTCCGGCTGGACGATCGCTCACTCCGGGTTCCCCGGGGGCGACACTGGTCAGTAGTGTAGCATGTCTGTACCCTGGCAGTGGCTCAGTCTTTCTCTCTCTGGTGGCGCTGGGCAGTGTGGCTCTCTCTCTCTGGTGGCGCTGGGCAGCGTGGCTCTCTCTCTGGTGGTGCTGGGCAGTGTGGCTCTCTCTCTCTGGTGGCGCTGGGCAGCCTGGTTCTCTCTCTCTCTCTGGCTTCCACCCAGCACACTCCTCTTTCTTTGTCCTGTAGAACTATCTCCCTCAGCTTTTTTCCAGGCTGCAGTCTCTCAAGCTCTCTCTTGATTAAGCCTCCCCCTGTGGAAAATGGAGCCTCCAATCTTCGGGACTACATGTCCCATGATGCTCTCCTCTCCTAGTCTCCTTTGATTGGCCCTCAGTTATGGCCAATGGGGAAGAAACGGAGAAACGGAGAACCTGTTCTCAATTTTTCCGACGGAAAACCTTTCTATCGGATTTTCCGATCGTGTGTATGCAATTCCGACACGCAAAATTCGCAACGCATGCTCGGAAACAATTCGACGCATGCTCAAAAGCATTAAACTTCCCTTTTATAGTGCTGTCGAATGTGTTTTATGCCGCTGTGTTACAGACCGTCGGAATTTGGTGTGACCGTGTGTAGGCAAGACAGTTTGAGCGAAATTCCGTCGGAATTCCGACGGGAAAACCATCAGTGCTTTTTTCGACGAGAATTCCGACCGTGTGTACGCGGCATTAGAAACCACCTTAATTTCCCCTCTCCAAGTGACTACAATACATTTCACCAAAAAGTTCACTTTTTTTTTTTTTAGGAGGTTCTGTGAAGCAAAAAACTTAATTTTCTTCCTCCCTGGTTCCGATCTCTAGGGATGGGCCCGGTGTTCGATTCGAACCCACGTTCGAATCGAGCACCGGGCGTTCGCCCGCTCGGCGAGCCCAGAACTATTTGGGCCGTTCGCATCACATTCGTGTGATGCGAGCGGCCCGCAATGCATTGCGGCCAGGCGCAGTGCATTGCTGGCTGATGAAAGGCCAAGCATGCACTGTGACCCCGCATGCATGGCCAATCACAGCGCCGGCAGCGAGGAGAGCAATACGTGGCTACAGGCAGGACGCCTGGAGCCAATTAAAGCTCAGGGGCTTTACTACACGCCCCACTGTCTAAAAGGCCGCCGCGCCGTCGGCCTAGTGCACATGTGTTCCGGCTTTGATTTAGTGAATAGGCAGACATTTGTTGGGTGACAATTGTTGGACATATCCCATGCTATATAATTGCCATTGCTGATTCATTGAATACTGATCATTTCTGCTGATTGCACTGCTGCTGAGTGTGACATTATCTGCTGCTGGGGATTAGTCTGGTTTGTGCGTGCTGTTAGTACAGCATTGCAGTAGCACCCAATGCAGTGCTGTTAGTACAGCATTGCACCCTAACTTTCTGTCCCAACCTGCACTGTGACCCCGCATGCTTGGCCAATCACAGGCAGGCAGGCAGGGATTTATAGGAGCTACAGGCAGGACGCCTGTAGCCAATTAAAGCTCAGTGGGTGTGTCAGCCCACATAGGAGCTAGCGTGTGTGTCAGCACACATAGGAGCTAGGAGCTAGTGTGTGTGTCAGCAGACATAGGAGCTATTGTGTGTGTGTGTCATTACACATTGGAGCTATTGTGTGTGTCAGCACACACATAGGAGCTAGTGTTTGTGTGTCAGCACACATAGGTGCTAGTGTGTGTGTGTCTGTCAGCACACATAGGAGCTGGTGTGTGTGTGTGTTAGTCAGCACACATAGGAGCTATTGTGTGTGTTAGTCAGCACACACAGGAGCTAGTGTGTCTGTGGCAGCACACATAGGAGCTATATATACTAGCACACATAGGAGCTAGTGTGTGTGTCTCAGCACACATAGGAGCTAGTGTGTGTGTCTCAGCACACATAGGAGCTAGTGTGTGTGTGTCAGCACACATAGGAGCTAGTGTGTGTGTCAGCACACATAGAAGTTAGTGTGTGTGTCAGCACACATAGGAGCTGGTGTGTGTGTCTGCACACATAGGAGCTAGTGTGTGTGTCAGCACACATAGGAGCTGGTGTGTGTGTCTCAGCACACATAGGAGCTAGTGTGTGTGTCAGCACATAGGAGCTAGTGTGTGTGTGTGTCAGCACACATAGGAGCTAGTGTGTGTGTGTCAGCACACATAGGAGCTAGTGTGTGTGTGTCAGCACACATAGGAGCTAGTGTGTGTCTGCACACATAGGAGCTAGTGTGTGTGTCAGCACACATAGGAGCTAGTGTGTGTGTCAGCACACATAGGAGCTAGTGTGTGTGTCCGCACACATAGGAGCTAGTGTGTGTGTCAGCACACATAGGAGCTAGTGTGTGTGTCTCAGCACACATATGAGCTAGTGTGTGTGTGTCAGCACACATAGGAGCTAGTGTGTGTGTCAGCACACATAGGAGCTAGTGTGTGTGTGTCAGCACACATAGGAGCTAGTGTGTGTGTCAGCACACATAGGAGCTAGTGTGTGTGTGTGTCAGCACACACATAGGAGCTAGTGTGTGTGTGTCAGCACACATAGGAGCTAGTGTGTGTGTGTCAGCACACATAGGAGCTAGTGTGTGTGTCAGCACACATAGAAGCTAGTGTGTGTGTCTCAGCACACATAGGAGCTAGTGTGTGTGTCTCAGCACACAGAGGAGCTAGTGTGTGTGTCAGCACACATAGGAGCTGGTGTGTGTGTCTGCACACATAGGAGCTAGTGTGTGTGTCAGCACACATAGAAGTTAGTGTGTGTGTCAGCACACATAGGAGCTGGTGTGTGTGTGTCAGCACACATAGGAGCTAGTGTGTGTCTGCACACATAGGTGCTAGTGTGTGTGTCAGCACACATAGGAGCTAGTGTGTGTGTCAGCACACATAGGAGCTAGTGTGTGTGTCAGCACACATAGGAGCTAGTGTGTGTGTCAGCACACATAGGAGCTAGTGTGTGTGTCTCAGCACACATAGGAGCTAGTGTGTGTGTGTGTGTGTCAGCACACATAGGAGCTAGTGTGTGTGTCTCAGCACACATAGGAGCTAGTGTGTGTGTGTGTCAGCACACATAGGAGCTAGTGTGTGTGTGTCAGCACACATAGGAGCTAGTGTGTGTGTGTGTGTGTCAGCACACATAGGAGCTAGTGTGTGTGTGTCAGCACACATAGGAGCTAGTGTGTGTGTGTCAGCACACATAGGAGCTAGTGTGTGTGTCAGCACACATAGGAGCTAGTGTGTGTGTGTGTGTCAGCACACATAGGAGCTAGTGTGTGTGTGTCAGCACACATAGGAGCTAGTGTGTGTGTCAGCACCCATAGGAGCTAGTGTGTGTGTCAGCACCCATAGGAGCTAGTGTGTGTGTGTGTGTCAGCACACAGAGGAGCTAGTGTGTGTGTGTCAGCACACATAGGAGCTAGTGTGTGTGTCAGCACACATAGGAGCTAGGTGGTGTGTGTCAGCACACATAGGAGCTAGTGTGTGTGTGTGTGTCAGCACACATAGGAGCTAGTGTGTGTGTGTCAGCACACATAGGAGCTAGTGTGTGTGTCAGCACACATAGGAGCTAGTGTGTGTGTGTGTGTCAGCACACATAGGAGCTAGTGTGTGTGTGTCAGCACACATAGGAGCTAGTGTGTGTGTCAGCACACATAGGAGCTAGTGTGTGTGTGTGTCAGCACACATAGGAGCTAGTGTGTGTGTGTCAGCACACATAGGAGCTAGTGTGTGTGTCAGCACACATAGGAGCTAGTGTGTGTGTGTGTGTGTGTGCAGCACACATAGGAGCTAGTGTGTGTGTGTGTGTCAGCACACATAGGAGCTAGTGTGTGTGTGTGTGTGTCAGCACACATAGGAGCTAGTGTGTGTGTGTCAGCACACATAGGAGCTAGTGTGTGTGTGTGTCAGCACACATAGGAGCTAGTGTGTGTGTGTGTGTGTCAGCACACATAGGAGCTAGTGTGTGTGTCAGCACACATAGGAGCTAGTGTGTCAGCACACATAGGAGCTAGTGTGTGTGTCAGCACACATAGGAGCTAGTGTGTGTGTGTGTGTGTCAGCACACATAGGAGCTAGTGTGTGTGTGTGTGTGTGTCAGCACACATAGGAGCTAGTGTGTGTGTCAGCACACATAGGAGCTAGTGTGTGTGTGTGTGTGTCAGCACACATAGGAGCTAGTGTGTGTGTGTGTGTGTCAGCACACATAGGAGCTAGTGTGTGTGTCAGCACACATAGTAGCTAGTGTGTGTGTCAGCACACATAGGAGCTAGTGTGTGTGTGTGTGTCAGCACACATAGGAGCTAGTGTGTGTGTGTGTGTCAGCACACATAGGAGCTAGTGTGTGTGTGTCAGCACACATAGGAGCTAGTGTGTGTGTGTGTGTGTCAGCACACATAGGAGCTAGTGTGTGTGTGTCAGCACACATAGGAGCTAGTGTGTGTCTCAGCACACATAGGAGCTAGTGTGTGTGTCAGCACACATAGGAGCTAGTGTGTGTGTCAGCACACATAGGAGCTAGTGTGTGTGTGTCAGCGCACATAGGAGCTAGTGTGTGTGTCAGCACACATAGGAGCTAGTGTGTGTGTCAGCGCACATAGGAGCTAGTGTGTGTGTGTCAGCACACATAGAAGCTAGTGTGTGTGTCAGCACACATAGGAGCTAGTGTGTGTGTGTGTCAGCACACATAGGAGCTAGTGTGTGTGTCAGCACACATAGGAGCTAGTGTGTGTGTCAGCACACATAGGAGCTAGTGTGTGTGTCAGCGCACATAGGAGCTAGTGTGTGTGTGTGTGTGTCAGCACACATAGAAGCTAGTGTGTGTCTCAGCACACATAGGAGCTAGTGTGTGTGTCAGCACACATAGGAGCTAGTGTGTGTGTGTGTGTGTGTGTGTCAGCACACATAGGAGCTAGTGTGTGTGTGTGTCAGCACACATAGGAGCTACTGTGTGTGTCTCAGCACACATAGGAGCTAGTGTGTGTCTCAGCACACATAGGAGCTAGTGTGTGTGTGTGTGTGTGTGTGTGTCAGCACACATAGGAGCTAGTGTGTGTGTCAGCACACATAGGAGCTAGTGTGTGTGTGTGTCAGCGCACATAGGAGCTAGTGTGTGTGTCAGCACACATAGGAGCTAGTGTGTGTGTCAGCGCACATAGGAGCTAGTGTGTGTGTGTCAGCACACATAGAAGCTAGTGTGTGTGTCAGCACACATAGGAGCTAGTGTGTGTGTGTCAGCACACATAGGAGCTAGTGTGTGTGTGTGTAAGCACACATAGGAGCTAGTGTGTGTGTGTGTGTGTGTCAGCACACATAGGAGCTAGTGTGTGTGTCAGCACACATAGGAGCTAGTGTGTGTGTGTCAGCACACATAGGAGCTAGTGTGTGTGTGTGTAAGCACACATAGGAGCTAGTGTGTGTGTGTGTCAGCACATAGGAGCTAGTGTGTGTGTGTCAGCACACATAGGAGCTAGTGTGTGTGTGTCAGCACACATAGGAGCTAGTGTGTGTGTGTCAGCACACATAGGAGCTAGTGTGTGTGTGTCAGCACACATAGGAGCTAGTGTGTGTGTCAGCACACATAGGAGCTAGTGTGTGTGTGTCTCAGCACACATAGGAGCTAGTGTGTGTGTCAGCACACATAGGAGCTAGTGTGTGTGTCAGCACACATAGGAGCTAGTGTGTGTGTCAGCACACATAGGAGCTAGTGTGTGTGTCATCACACATAGGAGCTAGTGTGTGTGTCAGCACACATAGGAGCTAGTGTGTGTGTGTCAGCACACATAGGAGCTAGTGTGTGTGTCAGGACACATAGAGTGTGTGTGTGTCACACACATAGGAGCTAGTGTGTGTGTGTGTCAGCACACATAGGAGCTAGTGTGTGTGTGTGTCAGCACACATAGGAGCTAGTGTGTGTGTGTGTGTCAGCACACATAGGAGCTAGTGTGTGTGTCTCAGCACACATAGGAGCTAGTGTGTGTGTCAGCACACATAGGAGCTAGTGTGTGTGTGTGTGTCAGCACACATAGGAGCTAGTGTGTGTGTCAGCACACATAGGAGCTAGTGTGTGTGTCAGCACACATAGGAGCTAGTGTGTGTGTGTCAGCACACATAGTAGCTAGTGTGTGTGTGTCAGCACACATAGAAGCTAGTGTGTGTGTGTGTGTCAGCACACATAGGAGCTAGTGTGTGTGTGTCAGCACACATAGGAGCTAGTGTGTGTGTCAGCACACATAGGAGCTAGTGTGTGTGTGTCAGCACACATAGGAGCTAGTGTGTGTGTGTGTGTGTGTCAGCACACATAGGAGCTAGTGTGTGTGTGTGTGTCAGCACACATAGGAGCTAGTGTGTGTGTGTGTGTGTCAGCACACATAGGAGCTAGTGTGTGTGTGTCAGCACACATAGGAGCTAGTGTGTGTGTGTCAGCACACATAGGAGCTAGTGTGTGTGTCAGCACACATAGGAGCTAGTGTGTGTGTGTGTCAGCACATAGGAGCTAGTGTGTGTGTGTGTCAGCACACATAGGAGCTAGTGTGTGTGTCAGCACACATATGAGCTAGTGTGTGTGTGTGTGTCAGCACACATAGGAGCTAGTGTGTGGTGGTCAGCACACATAGGAGCTAGTGTGTGTGTGTCAGCACACATAGGAGCTAGTGTGTGTGTGTGTGTCAGCACACATAGGAGCTAGTGTGTGTGTGTGTGTGTGTGTCAGCACACATAGGAGCTAGTGTGTGTGTGTGTGTCAGCACATAGGAGCTAGTGTGTGTGTCAGCACACATAGGAGCTAGTGTGTGTGTCAGCACACATAGGAGCTAGTGTGTGTGTGTGTGTCAGCACACATAGGAGCTAGTGTGTGTGTGTCTCAGCACACATAGGAGCTAGTGTGTGTGTGTGTCAGCACACATAGGAGCTAGTGTGTGTCAGCACACATAGGAGCTAGTGTGTGTGTGTGTCAGCACACATAGGAGCTAGTGTGTGTGTGTGTGTCAGCACACATAGGAGCTAGTGTGTGTGTGTGTGTGTCAGCACACATAGGAGCTAGTGTGTGTGTGTGTGTGTCAGCACACATAGGAGCTAGTGTGTGTGTCAGCACACATAGGAGCTAGTGTGTGTGTCAGCACACATAGGAGCTAGTGTGTGTGTGTGTGTCAGCACACATAGGAGCTAGTGTGTGTGTCTCAGCACACATAGGAGCTAGTGTGTGTGTCAGCACACATAGGAGCTAGTGTGTGTGTCAGCACACATAGGAGCTAGTGTGTGTGTGTCAGCACACATAGGAGCTAGTGTGTGTGTGTGTGTGTCAGCACACATAGGAGCTAGTGTGTGTGTGTCAGCACACATAGATAGTGTGTGTGTGTGTCAGCACACATAGGAGCTAGTGTGTGTGTCTCAGCACACATAGGAGCTAGTGTGTGTGTGTCAGCACACATAGGAGCTAGTGTGTGTGTGTGTGTCAGCACACATAGGAGCTAGTGTGTGTGTGTGTGTCAGCACACATAGAGCTAGTGTGTGTGTGTCAGCACACATAGGAGCTAGTGTGTGTGTCAGCACACATAGGAGCTAGTGTGTGTGTGTCAGCACACATAAGAGCTAGTGTGTGTGTGTGTGTCAGCACACATAGGAGCTAGTGTGTGTGTCAGCACACATAGGAGCTAGTGTGTGTGTCAGCACACATAGGAGCTAGTGTGTGTGTCAGCACACATATGAGCTAGTGTGTGTGTGTGTGTCAGCACACATAGGAACTAGTGTGTGTGTCAGCACACATAGGAGCTAGTGTGTGTGTCAGCACACATAGGAGCTATTGTGTGTGTCAGCACACATAGTAGCTAGTGTGTGTGTCAGCACACATATGAGCTAGTGTGTGTGTGTGTGTCAGCACACATAGGAGCTAATGTGTGTGTCAGCACACATAGGAGCTAGTGTGTGTGTGTGTTTCAGCACACATAGTAGCTAGTGTGTGTGTGTGTGTGTGTGTCAGCACACATAGGAGCTAGTGTGTGTGTCTCAACACACATAGGAGCTAGTGTGTGTGTCTCAACACACATAGGAGCTAGTGTGTGTGTCAGCACACATAGGAGCTAGTGTGTGTGTGTCAGCACACATAGGAGCTAGTGTGTGTGTGTCAGCACACATAGGAGCTAGTGTGTGTGTCAGCACACATAGGAGCTAGTGTGTGTGTGTCAGCACACATAGGAGCTAGTGTGTGTGTCAGCACACATAGGAGCTAGTGTGTGTGTGTCAGCACACATAGGAGCTAGTGTGTGTGTCAGCACACATAGGAGCTAGTGTGTGTGTGTGTGTCAGCACACATAGGAGCTAGTGTGTGTGTGTGTGTGTCAGCACACATAGGAGCTAGTGTGTTTGTGTCAGCACACATAGGAGCTAGTGTGTGTGTGTGTCAGCACACATAGGAGCTAGTGTGTGTGTGTCAGCACACATAGGAGCTAGAGTGTGTGTGTGTGTCAGCACACATAGGAGCTAGTGTGTGTGTCAGCACACATAGGAGCTAGTGTGTCAGCACACATAGGAGCTAGTGTGTGTGTGTCAGCACACATAGGAGCTAGTGTGTGTGTGTGTGTGTGTCAGCACACATAGGAGCTAGTGTGTGTGTCTCAACACACATAGGAGCTAGTGTGTGTGTCAGCACACATAGGAGCTAGTGTGTGTGTGTGTCAACACACATAGGAGCTAGTGTGTGTGTGTCAGCACACATAGGAGCTAGTGTGTGTGTGTGTGTGTGTGTGTCAGCACACATAGGAGCTAGTGTGTGTGTGTGTGTGTGTCAGCCCAGTTCTTGTCATCTAAGGCAGCCTCTATCTGCCATAAGGCCCTGTTGCTGTGTCATCTAAGGCATCCATCTGCAGGAGTTAGTGTGTGTGCTGTGTGACTCCAGCACAATATACACTACCCACTACAATGCCTGGAAGACCGCCAAGGAGAGGCAGACAGTCCCGAGGCAAGAACACAGGGCAAGCAGGCTCTGTTTCTAGAGACAACAGTGCTGGTCGTGGACATGGTCGTGCATCGTCATCAGCACGTGGCCATGGGACACGCTTGTCCTTGTTTTCGGCAGCTGGACATGTTAAGCCGCATCATGCCGAAGGCTTGGTAGAATGGATGACCAAGCCCTCCTCATCCTCCTCATCCTCTCTCACCCAGGCTCAGGGTACTGGCAGAGTAGCTGCCAAAGCGTACTCAATGGCATCATCAGGCACCCCTTCCCTAGACCCACCATGTCCTCCTGAGGAGTCCCCCGAACTGTTTGAGCACAGTGTTGGGTACATGCTCCAGGAGGATGCCCAACGTTTTGAAGGCTCGGATGATGATACCCAGCTTGAGGAAGGCAGTAGTGTGCGCGCAGAGAGAGGGGATCAGCAATCTGGCAGTCATGTTCCACCAGCTGCAGCTTACTGCCAGGTTTGCTCCAGTGGTGAAGAGGGAGGGGATGATGAGGTCACTGACTCCACGTGGGTGCCTGAAGGGAGAGAGGAGGAGGAGGAGGAGGAGGAGGCGGCGGCACATGTCCAACGAGGCAGGATGCCCTCCGGAGGCCAGCTAGACGCCAGCACACCAACTGAATCACACCGCAGAGCTCCGCCTGTGCAGGGCGCTGCCTCTGCACGTTATCACAAAAGTTCTTTGGTGTGGGCCTTTTTTGAGACGAGTACATCAGATCGCACCACTGCTATTTACAATATTTGTCTCAAGCATATCTCGCATGGCCAAAACATCAGCCGCTTGGGCACCACAAGCATGACCAGACATATGTCGACCTGCCATGCAGCTCGTTGGCAAGCGCACATTAAATACCCTCACCAAAGAACAAAGCGGACCTCTCCTTGCTCCTCATCAGCTGGGATCTCCAACCCCACTATATCTTCAGTCCTCTCTGAAAGCTGCTCTGAGAGGACTGAAGGTGTAGAATTAGGTGTGTCACAACCAAGTACTTGCAGTACACCGACGTCCGATTGTAGCAGGCAAATTTCCCTGCCCCAGCTGCTGGACCGTCGAAAGAAGTTTACTCCCAGCCATCCACATGCCCAGCGGTTGAATGCTAGCTTGGCTAAATTGCTAGCACTTCAACTGCTGCCTTTTCAGTTGGTAGACTCGGCCCCCTTCCGTGAGTTTGTTCAATGTGCCTCAGTGGCAGGTTCCCAAACGCCACTTTTTCTCACGGAAGGCGATTCCGGCTCTCTACTGGCATGTGGAAGGCAATGTCCATGCCTCGCTGGACAGGGCGGTCAGTGGTAAGGTGCATATTACCGCTGACTCATGGTCCAGCAGGCATGGACAGGGACGTTATCTGTCTTTCACGGCCCATTGGGTCACTCTATTGGCAGCTGGGAGGGATGCAGGACAAGGTGCAGTACTGTTGGAGGTTGTTCCGCCACCACGCCTCCAAAATGCTACTACTGGTTGTGACACACCTCTCTCCTCCACCCTCTCCTCTTCTTCTTCCTCCATGGCCTCTTCGAGTGCTCTGTCCTCGGAACCAGCGGTGCTCCGTAGGCGTACAAGGGGCTACGCGAGTACGCAGGCAAAAAGATGCCATTCCGTGCTTGCGCTGGTGTGTTTGGGGGACAGGAGCCACACTGGGGCAGAGGTTCTGGCAGCTCTGCAGGGGCAGGCCAAGAGGTGGTTGACGCCTCGCCAGCTTAAGCCAGGAATGGTGGTTTCTGACAATGGCACCAACCTCCTCTCCGCCCTGCGACAGGGGCAGCTGACCCATGTGCCCTGTATGGCTCACGTCCTTAACCTGGTGGTGCAGCGGTTCTTGGGCAGGTACCCAGGCTTACAGGATGTCCTGAGGCAGGCCAGGAAAGTCTGTGTGCATTTCCGCCGATTGTATAATGCCAGTGCTCGGCTGGCTGAGCTGCAAAAGGAGTTGAACCTGCCCAAGAACCGCCTAATATGTGACATGCCCACCAGGTGGAACTCAACGTTGGCAATGCTGAAGCGACTGCACACGCAGCAGAGGGCCATCAATGAGTACCTGTGCGACTACGGCACCAGGACAGGGTCAGGGGAGCTTGGATTTTTTTTCCCCACGCCAGTGGAGCATGATCAGGGATGCATGCACTGTCCTGTCACCATTTGAGGAGGCCACGAGGATGGTGAGCAGTGACAGTGCATGCATCAGTGACACTGTACCTCTTGTCCACCTGTTGGAGCATACGCTGCGTGGGATAATGGACAGGGCACTTGAGGCAGAACAGAGGCAGGAAGAGGAGGACTTCCTTGCCTCTCAAGGCCCCCTTTATCCAGACAGTGTTCCTTCTGTCCCACCCATCACACAGGATGAGGAGGAGGAGGAGGAGGATTGTGTGAGCATGGAGGTGGAGCCTGGCACTCAGCATCAGCAGCAGCAGTCTTTTAGGGATGATGTACAGTCCCAACAAACCAGTGGACTTGTACGTGGCTGGGAGGAGGTGGCTGGCGATCATGTCGTCCTCAGTGACCCAGAAGACTCCGGACCGAATGCCTCAGCTAACCTACGTTGCATGGCCTCCCTGATCCTGCAAAGCCTGCGGAAGGATCCTCGTATTCTTCGGATCAAGGAGAGGGACCATTACTGGCTGGCCACTTGATCCACGGTACAAGGGTAAGGTTGCGGACCTTATCTTGCCGTCGCAGAGGGAGCAGAGGATGAGACATCTCAGGGAGGCCTTGCAGAAAGGTCTGTGCAACGCGTTCCCAGAAACTGGGAGGTTACAAACTCCTGGTCCTGGACGACGAGTTGCTGAGGCTTCGGTCAGTAGCAGAAGGAGCGGTGGGGAAGGTGGACGTCTGACTGATGCGTTCAGAATTTTTTTTAGTCCGCAGCCCCAAGGTATGATCGGTTCCAGCAACCATCGCCAGCGTCTGATATACATGGTGCAGGAATACCTAGGGGCAAGGTCAGACTTGGACACCTTTCCCACCGAAAATCCTCTGGCTTACTGGGTTTTGAGGATGGATCACTGGGCAGAGCTTGCACAGTATGCAATTGAGCTACTGGCCTGTCCTGCATCCAGCGTTCTTTCCGAACGCACATTCAGTGCTGCTGGAGGATTTGTCACCGATCACAGGGTGCGCCTGTCCACCAACTCGGTTGATCGACTGACCTTCATAAAGATGAATCAGTCTTTGATCACCACCAGCTACCAGGCACCTGAAGCGGATATAACTGAATAATTTATAATGTCACATCCCCTCAAGACTGCCTATGCTGATGCTGAGTGACTGTCCTGTTATGTTCACTGACTATCCTCTTCCTCCTCCTCAATGATCCATTCCTTGATAGCTTGGAAGAACATTTTTGTTTCTGCTTGCCACCACACCAGTGCCTAAGGCACAATTTTTCAGCCCCTGTATAACAGGGGCGTGTAATTACAATTTTTTAAGCAATGCTTCGCAACAGGTCTGACTGCTGTGCTCCAAGTACAGTATCGGTGAGGGGTTGCAGTGTTGTGGCACCAGCACCAGTGCCTAAGGCACAATTTTTCAGCCCCTGTTTAACAGGGGCGTGTAATTACAATTTTTTAAGCAATACTTCGCAACAGGTCTGACTGCTGTGCTCCAAGTACAGTATCTGTGAGGGGTTGCAGTGTTGTGGCACCAGCACCAGTGCCTAAGGCACAATTTTTCAGCCCCTGTTTAACAGGGGCGTGTAATTACAATTTTTTAAGCAATGCTTCGCAACAGGTCTGACTGCTGTGCTCCAAGTACAGTATCTGTGAGGGGTTGCAGTGTTGTGGCACCAGCACCAGTGCCTAAGGCACAATTTTTCAGCCCCTGTTTAACAGGGGCGTGTAATTACAATTTTTTAAGCAATGCTTCGCAACAGGTCTGACTGCTGTGCTCCAAGTACAGTATATGTGAGGGGTTGCAGTGTTGTGGCACCAGCACCAGTGCCTAAGGCACAATTTTTCAGCCCCTGTTTAACAGGGTAATTACAATTTTTTTTAAGCAATGCTTTGCAACAGGTCTCATTGCTGTGCTCAAGTACAGTATCTGTGATTGCAGTGTTGTGGCACCAGAGTCTAAGGCACAATTTTTCAGCCCTGTTTAACAGGGGCGTGTAATTACAAATCTTGACAGCAGGGCCCATTCCTGCGCCCACCAAGAGTAACTGTGAGGGCTTACAGTCTTGTGGCAACACCGTCCACCACCACCAAAGGCCCAATTTTTCTGCCCTGTTCAACAGGTGCATGCAATTACAAATCTTGATCTAATAATTCACAGCAGGGCCCATTCCTGCGCCCACCAAGAGTAACTGTGAGGGCTTACAGTCTTGTGGCAACACCGTCCACCCACCACCACCACCAAAGGCCCAATTTTTCTGCCCTGTTCAACAGGTGCATGCAATTACAAATCTTGATCTAATAATTCACAGCAGGGCCCATTCCTGCGCCCACCAAGAGTAACTGTGAGGGCTTACAGTCTTGTGGCAACACCGTCCACCACCACCACCACCAAAAGGCCCAATTTTTCTGCCCTGTTCAACAGGTGCATGCAATTACAAATCTTGATCTAATAATTCACAGCAGGGCCCATTCCTGCGCCCACCAAGAGTAACTGTGAGGGCTTACAGTCTTGTGGCAACACCGTCCACCACCACCACCACCAAAGGCCCAATTTTTCTGCCCTGTTCAACAGGTGCATGCAATTACAAATCTTGATCTAATAATTCACAGCAGGGCCAATTCCTGTGCCCACCAAGAGTAACTGTGAGGGCTTACAGTGTTGTGGCTACACCAACATCTAATGGGGCAAATTTCTGCAGAGTATATACGGCAGGCCCCTACTTTCAAACATCCAACTTACAAACGACTCCTACTTGCAAACGGAAGGAGAAAAACAGGAAGTGAGAGGAAATCTACCCCTAGGAAGGGAAATTCTATCCTGTTACATTTAATTTGGGAAAAAGGTATCTCCTCTCCACTGATGCTTTATCACCAATCCTTGTTTCAATTAAAACCCCACTTTTCCAAAAACATTTGTCATTGGGACGGAAAGTGAGGTGAAATATTCTGAACAGATGTGCAAAGACAGCAAATGTTACAGGGGTGATAACCCCTCCCTATGTTCTCCAAAAAGCTTAAAAATAGATTTTTTTTGGATGGAGCCACACTTAAAAATGTACCTGTTTAGATTCTACTTAAGAACAAACCTACAGTCCCTGTCTTGTTTGCACCGCCTATATACTGCTGTTCAGAGTATATAGGGTTGTAGGTATAGGGTTTTATTTTGGGTGCGGGGTCCCCCTTAATATCCATACAAGACCCAAAGGGGCTGGGGTGGGGGGGGGGGGGGTGTGGGGGTAGCCATGCCATTTTTCTCAAGGATTTTCAGCCATATGGCCAGGACAAGACATGACATTAAAGCCGCAAGTGGTTTTAAATGGCTTCTTTTTTTCCTTTACAAATGTCATTTTGTGCAGGGACAGTTCTAAACACGGGAAACACAAGCCACTTCACAGGCATACTTTACACACCCCCCAGGTACCATATTTAAAGGAATATTTCACTTTTTTTTTTTCACTTTATGCATCATTAAAATGACTGCTCCCGAAAAAACGTTAGTTTTTAAAAGTTCTTTTTGCATTGATATATGTCCCCTGGGGCAGGACCCGGGTCCCCAAACCTCTTTTATGACATTAACATGCATATTGGCCTTTGTAATTAGCACTTTTGATTTCGAACGTTCGCGTCCATTGTAACGAATAGGGTTCGAAAATCCGCGCGAACTTTCGGTCCGTTCGAAGGTTCTGGTGCGAACCGAACCCGGGGGTGTTCGGCTCATCCCTATTTAGGTGTGTTGGGAAGTTTGATAGGTGACCCTCGTTGGAGACATTCCATGCTGTTTAGGTGTGTTGGGAAGTTTGATGGGTGACCCTCGTTGGAGACATTCCATGCTGTTTGGGTGTGTTGGGTAGTTTGTTGGGTGACCCTCGTTGGAGACATTCCATGCTGTATAAGTGTTACATTGTATCTGTGTTGGGAAGTTTGTTGGGTGACCCTCGCTGGAGACATTCCATGCTGTTTGGGTGTGTTGGGAAGTTTGTTGGGTGACCCTCGATGGAGATATTCCATGCTGTTTGGGTGTGTTGGAAAGTTTGTTGGGTGACCCTTGATGGAGACATTCCATGCTGTTTAGGTGTGTTGGGAAGTTTGATGGGTGACCCTCGTTGGAGACATTCCATGCTGTTTGGGTGTGTTGGGAAGTTTGTTGGGTGACCCTCGATGGAGACATTCCATGCTGTATAAGTGTTACATTGTATCTATGTTGGGAAGTTTGTTGGGTGACCCTTGATGGAGTCATTCCATGCTGTTTGGGTGTGTTGGAAAGTTTGTTGGGTGACCCTCGATGGAGACATTCCATGCTGTTTGGGTGTGTTGGGAAGTTTGTTGGGTGACCCTCGATGGAGACATTCCATGCTGTTTGGGTGTGTTGGGAAGTTTGTTGGATGACCCTCGTTGGAGACATTCCATGCTGTTTGGGTGTGTTGGGAAGTTTGTTGGGTGACCCTCGATGGAGACATTCCATGCTGTTTGGGTGTGTTGGGAAGTTTGTTGGGTGACCCTCGATGGAGACATTCCATGCTGTTTGGGTGTGTTGGGAAGTTTGTTGGGTGACCCTCGATGGAGACATTCCATGCTGTTTGGGTGTGTTGGGAAGTTTGTTGGGTGACCCTCGATGGAGACATTCCATGCTGTTTGGGTGTGTTGGGAAGTTTGTTGGGTGACCCTCGTTGGAGACATTCCTTGCTATATAAGTGTTACATTGTATCTGTGTTGGGAAGTTTGTTGGGTGACCCTCGATGGAGACATTCCATGCTGTGTGGGTGTGTTGGGAAGTTTGTTGGGTGACCCTCGTTGGAGACATTCCATGCTGTATTAGTATTACATGGTATCTATGTTGGGAAGTTTGTTGGGTGACCCCCGTTGGAGGTATTCGGTGCTTTGTTGGGAATACTCTTATTAGGTCCTTATGGCCTAATTAATACCTGATCACTTAGTAGCCAATGACCTCTTGCCGATGCTTATGATTAGGGATGAGCCGAACACCCCCGGGTTCGGTTCGCACCAGAACCTTCGAACCGACCGAAAGTTCGCGCGAATTTTCGAACCCTATACGTTATAATGGACGCGAACGTTCGAAATCAAAAGTGCTAATTACAATGGCCAATATGCATGTTAATGTCATAAAACAGGTTTGGGGACCCGGGTCCTGCCCCAGGGGACATATATCAATGCAAAAAGAACTTTTAAAAACTAACGTTTTTTCGGGAGCAGTCATTTTAATGATGCATAAAGTGAAAAAAAAAAAGTGAAATTTTCCTTTAAATATGGTACCTGGGGGGTGTCCAAAGTATGCCTGTGAAGTGGCATGTGTTTCCCGTGTTTAGAACTGTCCTTGCACAAAATGACATTTGTAAAGGAAAAAAAGAAGCCATTTAAAACCACTTGCGGCTTTAGGTTTGTTCTTAAGTAGAATCTGAACAGGTACATTATGAAGTGTAGCTCCATCCCAAAAAAATCTATTTTTATGCTTTTTGGAGAACATAGGGAGGGGTTATCACCCCTGTAACATTTGCTGTCTTTGCACATCTGTTCAGAACATGTCACCTCACTTTCCGTCCCAATGACAAATGTTTTTGGAAA
Source organism: Lithobates sylvaticus (assembly GCA_028564925.1). Taxonomy (NCBI): domain Eukaryota; kingdom Metazoa; phylum Chordata; class Amphibia; order Anura; family Ranidae; genus Lithobates; species Lithobates sylvaticus. Next base: position 153,473,174 of record CM053036.1, on the reverse strand, counting down.
AGTGGGGTTTTAATTGAAACAAGGATTGGTGATAAAGCATCAGTAGAGAGGAGATACCTTTTTCCCAAATTAAATCTAACATGATAGAATTTCCCTTCCTAGGGGTAGATTTCCTCTCACTTCCTGATTTCCATTTCCGTTTGCAAGTAGGATTCGTTTGTAAGTTGGATGTTTGAAAGTAGGGGCCTGCCGTATATACTCTGCAGAAATTTGCCCTATTAGATGTTGGTGTAGCCACAAGACTGGTGGGCACAGGAATGGGCCCTGCTGTGAGTTATTAGATCAAGATTTCTAATTGCATGCACCTGTTGAACAGGGCAGAAAAATTGGGCCTTTGGTGGTGGTGGTGGTGGACGGTGTTGCCACAAGACTGTAAGCCCTCACAGTGACTCTTGGTGGGCGCAGGAATGGGCCCTGCTGTGAGTTATTAGATCAAGATTTGTAATTGCAAGCACCTGATGAACAGGGCAGAAAAATTGGGCCTTTGGCGGTGGTGGTGGACGGTGTTGCCACAAGACTGTAGGCCCTCACAGTTACTCTTGGTGGGCGCAGGAATGGGCCCTGCTGTGAGTTATTAGATCAAGATTTGTAATTGCAAGCACCTGATGAACAGGGCAGAAAAATTGGGCCTTTGGCGGTGGTGGTGGACGTTGTTGCCACAAGACTGTAGGCCCTCATAGTTACTCTTGGTGGGCGCAGGAATGGGCCCTGCTGTGAGTTATTAGATCAAGATTTGTAATTGCAAGCACCTGATGAACAGGGCAGAAAAATTGGGCCTTTGGCGGTGGTGGTGGACGGTGTTGCCACAAGACTGCAGGCCCTCATAGTTACTCTTGGTGGGCGCAGGAATGGGCCCTGCTGTGAACTATTAGATCAAGATTTGTAATTACCCGCCCCTGTTAAACAGGGGCTGAAAAATTGTGCCTTAGGCACTGGTGCTGGTGCCACAACACTGCAACCCCTCACAGAGACTGTACTTGGAGCACAGCAGTCACACGTGTTGCGAAGCATTTTTTTAAAAAATTGTAAGTACACGCCCCTGTTAAACAGGGGCTGAAAAATTGTGCCTTAGGCACTGGTGCTGGTGCCACAACACTGCAACTCGGCCCTCACAGATACTGTACTTGGAGCACAGCAGTCACACGTGTTGCGAAGCATTTTTTTAAAAAATTGTAAGTACACGCCCCTGTTAAACAGGGGCTGAAAAATTGTGCCTTAGGCACTGGTGCTGGTGCCACAACACTGCAACCCGGCCCTCACAGATACTGTACTTGGAGCACAGCAGTCACACGTGTTGCGAAGCATTTTTTAAAAAAATTGTAAGTACACGCCCCTGTTAAACAGGGGCTGAAAAATTGTGCCTTAGGCACTGGTGCTGGTGCCACAACACTGCAACCCGGCCCTCACAGATACTGTACTTGGAGCACAGCAGTCACACGTGTTGCGAAGCATTTTTTTAAAAAAATTGTAAGTACCCGCCCCTGTTAAACAGGGGCTGAAAAATTGTGCCTTAGGCACTGGTGCTGGTGCCACAACACTGCAACCCGGCCCTCACAGATACTGTACTTGGAGCACAGCAGTCACACGTGTTGCGAAGCATTTTTTTAAAAAATTGTAAGTACACGCCCCTGTTAAACAGGGGCTGAAAAATTGTGCCTTAGGCACTGGTGTGGTGGCATGGATCATTGAGGAGGAGGAAGAGGATAGTCAGTGAACATAAGAGGACAGTCACTCAGCATCAGCATAGGCAGTCTTGAAGGGATGTGACATTAAAAATTATTCGGTTATATCCGCCTCAGGTGCCTGGTAGCTGGTGGTGATCCAAGACTGATTCATTTTGATGAATGTCAGTCGATCAACCGAGGCGGTGGACAGGCGCACCCTATGATCAGTCACAAATCCTCCAGCAGCACTGAATGTGCGTTCGGAAAGAACGCTGGAGGCAGGACAGGCCAGTATCTCAATTGCATACTGTGCAAGCTCTGGCCAGTGATCCATCCTCAGGACCCAGTAAGCCAGAGGATTTTCGGTGGGAAAGGTGTCCAAGTCTGACCTTGCCCCAAGGTATTCCTGCACCATGTATATCAGACGCTGGCGATGGTTGCTGGAACCGATCATACCTTGGGGCTGCGGACTAAAAAATTGTCTGAACGCATCGGTCAGACGTCCACCTTCCCCACCGCTCCTTCTGCCACTGACCGAAGCCTCAGCAACTCGTCGCCCAGGACCAGGAGTTTGTAGCCTCCCAGTTTCTGGGAACGCGTTGCACAGACCTTTCTGCAAGGCCTCCCTGAGATGTCTCATCCTCTGCTCCCTCTGCGACGGCAAGATAAGGTCCGCAACCTTACCCTTGTACCGCGGATCAAGGAGAGTGGCCAGCCAGTAATGGTCCCTCTCCTTGATCCGAAGAACACGAGGATCCTTCCGCAGGCTTTGCAGGATCAGGGAGGCCATGCAGCGTAGGTTAGCTGAGGCATTCGGTCCGGAGTCTTCTGGGTCACTGAGGATGACATGATCGCCAGCCACCTCCTCCCAGCCACGTACAAGTCCACTGGTTTGTTGGGACTGTACATCATCCCTAAAAGACTGCTGCTGCTGATGCTGAGTGCCAGGCTCCACCTCCATGCTCACACAATCCTCCTCCTCCTCCTCCTCCTCCTCATCCTCTTCCTGTGTGATGGGTGGGACAGAAGGAACACTGTCCGGATAAAGGGGGCCTTGAGAGGCAAGGAAGTCCACCTCTTCCTGCCTCTGTTCTGCCTCAAGTGCCCTGTCCATTATCCCGCGCAGCGTATGCTCCAACAGGTGGACAAGAGGGACAGTGTCACTGATGCATGCACTGTCACTGCTCACCATCCTCGTGGCCTCCTCAAATGGTGAGAGGACAGTGCATGCATCCCTGATCATGCTCCACTGACGTGGGGAAAAAAAAAACAAGCTCCCCTGACCCTGTCCTGGTGCCGTAGTCGCAAAGGTACTCATTGATGGCCCTCTGCTGCGTGTGCAGTCGCTGCAGCATGGCCAACGTTGAGTTCCACCTGGTGGGCATGTCACATATTAGGCGGTTCTTGGGCAGGTTCAGCTCCTTTTGCAGCTCAGTCAGCCGAGCACTGGCATTATAAGATCGGCGGAAATGCACACAGACTTTCCTGGCCTGCCTCAGGACATCCTGTAAGCCTGGGAACCTGCCCAAGAACCGCTGCACCACCAGGTTGAGGACGTGAGCCATGCAGGGCACATGGGTGAGCTGCCCCTGTCGCAGGGCGGAGAGGAGGTTGGTGCCATTGTCAGAAATGACCATTCCTGGCTTAAGCTGACGTGGCGTCAACCACCTCTCGGCCTGCCCCTGCAGAGCTGCCAGAACCTCTGGCCCAGTGTGGCTCCTGTCCCCCAAACACACCAGCGCAAGCACGACATGGCATCTTTTTGCCTGCGTACTTGCGTAGCCCCTTGTACGCCTACGGAGCACCGCTGGTTCCAAGGACAGAGCACTGGAGGAAGAAGAAGAGGAGGGGGTGGAGGAGAGAGGTGTGTCACAACCAGTAGCAGTAGTCGCGTTTTGGAGGCGTGGTGGCGGAACAACCTCCAACACTACTGCACCTTGTCCTGCATCCCTCCCAGCTGCCAATAGAGTGACCCAATGGGCCGTGAAAGAAAGGTACCTTCCCTGTCCATGCCTGCTGGACCATGAGTCAGCGGTAATATGCACCTTACCGCTGACCGCCCTGTCCAGCGAGGCATGGACATTGCCCTCCACATGCCGGTAGAGAGACGGAATCGCCTTCCGCGAGAAAAAGTGGCGTTTGGGAACCTGCCACTGAGGAACCGCACATTGAACAAACTCACGGAAGGGGGCCGAGTCTACCAACTGAAAAGGCAGCAGTTGAAGTGCTAGCAATTTAGCCAGGCTAGCATTCAACCGCTGGGCATGTGGATGGCTGGGAGTGTACTTCTTTCTACGGTCCAGCAGCTGGGGCAGGGAAATTTGCCTGCTGCAATCGGACGTCGGTGTACTGCAAGTACTTGGTTGTGACACACCTAATTCTACACCTTCAGTCCTCTCAGAGCAGCTTTCAGAGAGGACTGAAGGTGTAGTGGGGATGGAGATCCCAGCTGAGGAGGAGCAAGGAGAGGTCCGCTTAGTTCTTTGGTGTGGGTCTTTTATGTGTGCCTGCCAACGAGCTGCATGGCAGGTCGCCATATGTCTGGTCATGCTTGTGGTGCCCAAGCGGCTGATGTTTTGGCCACGCGAGATACGCTTGAGACAAATATTGCAAATAGCAGTGGTGCGATCTGCTGCACTCGTCTCAAAAAAGGCCCACACCAAAGAACTTTTCTGATAACGTGCAGAGGCAGCGCCCTGCACAGGCGGAGCTCTGCGGTGTTGTACAGTTGCTGTGCTGGCCTCTACCTGGCCTCCAGGGGGCATCCTGCCTCGTTGGACATGTGACGCCGCATCCTCCTCCTCCTCGTCCTCCTCCTCATCCTCTCTCCCTTGAGGCACCCACGTGGAGTCAGTGACCTCATCATCCCCTCCCTCTTCACCACTAGAGCAAACCTGGCAGTAAGCTGCAGCTGGTGGAACAGTACTGCCAGATTCCTCAAGCTGGGTATCGTCATCCGAGCCTTCGAATCGTTGGGCATCCTCCTGGAGCATGTACCCAACACTGTGCTCAAAGAGTTCGGGGGACTCCTCAGGAGGACATGGTGGGTCTAGGGAAGGGGTGGCTGATGATGCTCTGTCAGTACCCTGAGCCTGGGTGAGAGAGGATGAGGAGGATGAGGAGGGCTTGGTCATCCATTCTACCAAGCCTTCAGCATGATGCGGCTCCACATGTCCAGCTGCCGAAAACAAAGACGCGCGTGTCCCATGGCCACGTGCTGATGACGATGCACGACCACGTTCACGTCCACGGCCACGTCCACTAGAAACAGAGCCTGCCTGCCCTGTGTTCTTGGCTCTGCACGCTCTGCCTCCCCTTGGCGGTCTTCCAGCCATTGTAGTCGGTAGTCCTGTGGGTGCTGCTGAGAAGAATATATAGGAGCTCTGTGTGATGCCACTAACACACTAGAAGTCCTATGGGTGCTTCTGCAAAGAAAATAGAGGAGCTCTGTGTGATGCCACTAACACACTAGAAGTCCTGTGGGTGCTGCTGAGAAGAAAATATAGGAGCTCTGTGTGATGCCACTAACACACTACAAGTCCTATGGGTGCTTCTGCAAAGAAAATAGAGGAGCTCTGTGTGATGCCACTAACACACTAGAAGTCCTGTGGGTGCTTCTGCAAAGAAAATAGAGGAGCTCTGTGTGATGCCACTAACACACTAGAAGTCCTGTGGGTGCTTCTGAGAAGAATATATAGGAGCTCTGTGTGATGCCACTAACACACTAGAAGTCCTATGGGTGCTTCTGCAAAGAAAATATAGGAGCTCTGTGTGATGCCACTAACACACTAGAAGTCCTATGGGTGCTTCTGCAAAGAAAATATAGGAGCTCTGTGTGATGCCACTAACACACTAGAAGTCCTGTGGGTGCTTCTGCAAAGAAAATAGAGGAGCTCTGTGTGATGCCACTAACACACTAGAAGTCCTGTGGGTGCTTCTGCAAAGAAAATAGAGGAGCTCTGTGTGATGCCACTAACACACTAGAAGTCCTATGGGTGCTTCTGCAAAGAAAATAGAGGAGCTCTGTGTGATGCCACTAACACACTAGAAGTCCTGTGGGTGCTTCTGCAAAGAAAATAGAGGAGCTCTGTGTGATGCCACTAACACACTAGAAGTCCTGTGGGTGCTTCTGCAAAGAAAATAGAGGAGCTCTGTGTGATGCCACTAACACACTAGAAGTCCTGTGGGTGCTGCTGAGAAGAATATATAGGAGCTCTGTGTGATGCCACTAACACACTAGAAGTCCTATGGGTGCTTCTGCAAAGAAAATAGAGGAGCTCTGTGTGATGGGACTAACACACTTCAAGTCCTATAGGTGCTTCTGGGAAGAAAATAAAGGTCTGTGTGATGGGGACTAACACACTTCAAGTCCTATAGGTGCTTCTGGGAACAAAATATAGCTCTGTGTGTGTGATGGGACTAACACACTTCAAGTCCTATAGGTGCTTCTGGGAAGAAAAATATAGCTCTGTGTGTGTGATGGGACTAACACACTTCAAGTCCTATAGGTGCTTCTGGGAAGAAAATAAAGGTCTGTGTGTGTGATGGGACTAACACACTTCAAGTCCTATAGGTGCTTCTGGGAAGAAAATATAGCTCTGTGTGTGTGATGGGACTAACACACTTCAAGTCCTATAGGTGCTTCTGGGAAGAAAATATAGCTCTGTGTGTGTGATGGGACTAACACACTTCAAGTCCTATAGGTGCTTCTGGGAACAAAATATAGCTCTGTGTGTGTGATGGGACTAACACACTTCAAGTCCTATAGGTGCTTCTGGGAAGAAAATATAGCTCTGTGTGTGTGATGGGACTAACACACTTCAAGTCCTATAGGTGCTTCTGGGAACAAAATATAGCTCTGTGTGTGTGATGGGACTAACACACTTCAAGTCCTATAGGTGCTTCTGGGAAGAAAATATAGCTCTGTGTGTGTGATGGGACTAACACACTTCAAGTCCTATAGGTGCCTCTGGGAAGAAAATATAGCTCTGTGTGTGTGATGGGACTAACACACTTCAAGTCCTATAGGTGCTTCTGGGAACAAAATATAGGAGCTCTGCCTGCCTGCCACGAACACACTACAAGCCCCTCTTTCTCAATCAATCTTTGTAACTGAATCTATCTAACTCAATCTCTGTAAGTGAATCTCTCTACCTAACTAAATCCAGCAGAGTGTCACAGAATCAGCCTGCTCAATCTGCGCCGGAACAGCATGTGACCGGCTCAGACGGCGTGGCGGCCTTTTATAGGGGGGGGCGTGTACTACAGCCCCTGAGCTGTAATTGGCTACAGGCGTCCTGCCTGTAGCCAATTATGGCTCTTCGAGTTTCCGGGGCTGTGATTGGCCAAGCATGCGGGGTCACAGTGCATGCTTGGCCAATCATCAGCCAGCAATGCACTGCGCCGGCCGCGCCGGCCGCAATGCATTGCGGGGCCGCTCGCATCACACGAACGTGATGCGAGCGGCCAAAATAGTTCTGGGCTCGCCGAGCGAGCGAACGCCTGGTGCTCGATGCGAACGTGGGTTCGCATCGAGCACCGGGCCCATCCCTACTTATGATGACATTGATTCCACAACACTTCCAATGAGGCTGGCTACAGAGGGTGGGGGGTCATCTAATGCTGTGATGATAATTCCGGCGTGGTTCAATCTGATCAGGTCATGCAGTACAGACACCAGTGAGGTCACCTCTGTATCTCAATCTCTTTCAGGTGGGTGGAGCTTATTCACAGTCCTCATCGGTGGACTCTTCATCACTATGACTGGTAAGAAACACAAGTCTAAATCCATAGAAAACCTCAATCCATGTACTTCTCTCTTCTATAATCTATAGATTTTTATACAATCTTTTTATCTGTAAAGATCAAGGATACATTGTTACTCGATGTGTTATATAAAATGAATTGTCATATTATTATGGGTAATTTGGTCGTGCAATATGATTTGTGTGGGTCGGAATCGCTGTATACTGCATATATATCTTATCTCTGATCTCTCTCTGGATTTTTCTAGTTGCAGTTTTAGTTCCTCCGAAGATCCTCCACCCCACAGGTGGCACAATCCGCACAATAGAAGGTAAATCTTTCATTTTTAAAAGCTTAATGTGCTTATATTCGACCTTCCCTGGTTCTTTCCTCCACCCTCATCAGCGTGCTAACTACATCTCATATATATATACCTTATTTTAGACGTGGTGATGTCATCACTGGGTCTCTGCGCTTCCCTATCTAATGCAGGCAGATCATGGCGGGTGGGAGGGGCCAGCCGGGTGCTGTACATAGCTTCCTGAAAACATTGCAGCCCCCGGCCTCAGTACTCCTCTCCAGAGTCCTCGGTCCTGATGCAAGCAGTGGCCTGGCTCTTGGGAGGAGTTATGAAATTATCAAAATATCTTAATGGGTACTTGTCAGTCTGAAGGAGTGGGCAGGCTATCCTAAGCAGACTGTGTAATGCCTGAGCTTCTACGATGGAAACAAGTGGAGTCCATCACTGGTGTCAGTGGCAGGAATATAGTGCCCCATCATTGGTATCAGTGGGATGAATAGTGCCCCATCATTGGTATCAGTGGGAGGAATAGTGCCCCATCATTGGTGTCAGTGGGACAAATAGTGCCCTATCATTGGTGTCAGTGGGAGGAATAGTGCCCCATCATTGGTATCAGTGGGAGGAATAGTGCCCCATCATTGGTGTCAGTGGGACAAATAGTGCCCTATCATTGGTGTCAGTAAGAGGAATAGTGCCCCATCATTGGTGTCAGTGGGACAAATCGTGCCCTATCATTGGTGTCAGTGGGAGGAATAGTGCCCCATCATTGGTGTCAGGGGGAGGCATAGTGTCCCATCATTGGTATCAGTGGGAGGAATAGTGTCCCATCATTGGTGTCAGTGGGAGGAATAGTGTCCCATCATTGGTGTCAGTGGAATAAATAGTGCCCCATCATTGGTGTCAGTGGGAGGCATAGTGCCCCATCATTGGTGTCAGTGGGAGGAATAGTGCCCCATCATTGGTGTCAGTGGAATAAATAGTGCCCCATCATTGGTGTCAGTGGGAGGAATAGTGCCCTATCATTGGTGTCAGTGGGAGGAATAGTGCCCCATCATTGGTGTCAGTGGGAGGAATAGTGCCCCATCATTGGTGTCAGTGGGAGGAATAGTGTCCCATCATTGGTATCAGTAGGAGGAATAGTGTCCCATCATTGGTGTCAGTGGAAGGAATAGTGTCCCATCATTGGTGTCAGTGGGAGGAATAGTGTCCCATCATTTGTGTCACTGGGAGGAATAGTGTGCCCATCATTTGTGTCACTGGGAGGAATAGTGTCCCATCATTTGTGTCACTGGGAGGAATAGTGCCCATCATTGGTGTCAGTGGGAGGAATAGTGCCCCATCATTGGTGTCAGTGGGAGGAATAGTGCCCCATCATTGGCGTCAGTGAGAGGAATAGTGCCCCATCATTGGTGTCAGTAAGAGGAATAGTGCCCCATCATTGGTGTCAGTAAGAGGAATAGTGCCCCATCATTGGTGTCAGTGGGAGGAATAGTGCCCCATCATTGGTGTCAGTGGGAGGAATAGTGCCCCATCATTGGTGTCAGTAAGAGGAATAGTGCCCTGAGGCCGCAGTTTCAAGACCACTGCTTCAGATGATGTTATGTTCTTTAACCCCTTCCATAGCACAAGGAGTTATTATTCCATGTAATGTTCCTTTAAATTTGCTGAAACTTTGGGCAATTCAAGGAGGAGTCAATTCTCCGGCACAACCCCTCGTTTCCTGCATGTTCTAGTCCTCTCCTCTTCTGGGCGTGTCTAATTCCTCTCTGTGTTGGCCCAGTGAAGGGAGCACTAGAGTCACTTACCCTAATGGAACTCCAACTAACACCAATCCAATGTTGTGTGGTGAAAGTCCAGGTTGGTGCCATCTAGACATGTGCACAACAAAAAAATTTGTTTATTTTCGTTTCGTTTTTTCGTTTCCGAAAAAAATTAGTTTTTTTTCGTTTCGTTTTTTTCGTTTCCGTTGATTCGTAACGATTCGTACATTCGTAAGTCATCGTTGTTCGGATTCGTAACGATCCGTATATTCGTAAGTCGTCGGTGTTCGTATTCGTAACGATTCGTACATTCGTAAGGGTTATTTTTTCGTTGATTCGTTTTTTCGTTAGTTTAATTTTCGGACACATTCGTATTTATTCGTACATTCGTAACATTCGTAACATTCGTAACATTCGTAGATTCGTAATCGGAGCATAATTCATAATTTGATGTAATGTGTATGCTATTATTACATTTTAATAATTTACGAATCGAAAAAAAAAGTTACGAATCGAAAAAAAAAAGTTACGAATCGAAAAAAAAGTTACGAATTTACGAATTTTTTTGTTCAATAAAGACACGGAAAATTACAAATCGAAAAAAAAAAAAAAAGTTACGAATCGAAAAAAAAGTTACGAATGTACGAATTTTTTGGTTCAATAGAGACACGGAAAATTACAAATCGAAAAAAAAAAAAAAAAAAGTTACGAATCGAAAAAAAAAAGTTACGAATCGAAAAAAAAAAAAAGTTACGAATCGATAAAAAAAAGTTACGAATCGAAAAAAAAGTTACGAATGTACGAATTTTTTGGTTCAATAGACACGGAAAATTACAAATCGAAAAAAAAAAAAAAAAAAAAAGTTACGAATCGAAAAAAAAAGTTACGAATCGAAAAAAAAGTTACGAATGTACAAATTTTTTTGTTCAATCCATTCGAAGCACGTTTAGCAGCACCATTGTAAGGGACACGGAAAATTACCAATTCAACAAAAAAAAAAAGTTACGAATGTACGAATTTTTTCGTTCGTTTTCGTTTTTCGGATTTTCTTCATTAGTACATTCGTTGTTTCTAATTTAGTTTTTTTCGGATTTTCGTTCTTTTTCGGATTCGAATGATTCGTTAATCGGATTCGAACGATTCGTTATTCGGATTTGTACGATTCGAATGATTCGTTCATTCGTACGAAAACGAACGAACGAAAATAACGAAAAAAAACGAAAAACGAAAAAAAACTAAACTAATTGCACATGTCTAGTGCCATCACCTATTCCCAGGAGAAGACCATGGCGGACATGGCACTCTGACAATATCGGGGTGGCAGAACTGCCAAGAGGAAAATAGAATTGAAGCGGTGATCTGTATGCGTTAAAGGAAAGACTATCAGTCCGAGTTCTGATTGGTTGTCATCTTTTCCACCCCTGACCAGGTACCGGCTGTAGAATAAATTGCACGGCGCGCACAATGTTTCCAAAATTCTACATAGTCTACTGGCTGGTCAACAACACCTTCATTGAAGACACGTTCCTGGACGGACGGGTGACGGAGGAGGAGGACAGGTGAGGCTCCTTTTTCTGTAAAGCACAATCGGCACGTTCCAATGTCTTGGACTCACCTTTTATCATTTCACAATCGGCACGTTCCAATGTCTTGTACTCACCTTGTATCATTTCACCTGTATGTACATTCTTCTGCCTGGAAGTGGCCGACCCATCGCCCAGCATGGTCTCCAAAGGGAATATGGAGGCTTCCATTGCTGGTCTCCTTCTGAAAATGCTAGTTTCTTGGCTGTCTCCAGCCTTAGTACTTCCAGCATCCGTGATCCTGAACAAACATGCAGCTTGTTCCGGCTCTGTGACTCCCATTGAGATCAGGATGGCCACTAGGCAAATGGCATTTTTAACAGCAGAGAACAGCAATGGTAGCATGGTTGGGGCTATAGCCCTGAATCTGGGGCCCATAGCCCCCAGACTCTGCAGGGGTTCCCAAGGGGAGGATAGGCTCTCTTGGGACCCTGATGTAAGTGGGGGGCTCTCTGGGGACCCTGATGCAAGGGCGAGGCTCTCTGGGGACCCTGATTTTAAGGAGGAGGCTCTCTGGGGACCCTGATGTAAGTGGGGGGCTCTCTGGGGACCCTGATGTAAGTGGGGGGCTCTCTGGGGACCCTGATTTTAAGAGGGAGGCTCTCTGGGGATCCTGATGTAAGGGGGGCTCTCTGGAAACCCTGATGTAAGAGGGGGCTCTCTGGGGACTCTGATGTAAGTGGGGGGCTCTCTGGAGACCCTGATGCAAGGGGGAGGCTCTCTGTGGACTCTGATGTAAGGAGGAGGCTCTCTGGGGACCCTGATGTAAGGGGGGCTCTCTGGGGACCCTGATGTAAGAGGGGGCCCTCTGGGGACCCTGATGTAAGGGGAGGCTCTCTGGAGACCCTAATGTTAGGGGGGCTCTCTAGGGACCCTGATGTAAGGGGGGCTCTCTGGGGACCCTGATGTAAGGGGGGCTCTCTGGAGACCCTGATGCAAGGGGGAGGCTCTCTGTGGACTCTGATGTAAGGAGGAGGCTCTCTGGGGACCCTGATGTAAGGGGGGCTCTCTGGGGACCCTGATGTAAGAGGGGGCCCTCTGGGGACCCTGATGTAAGGGGAGGCTCTCTGGAGACCCTAATGTTAGGGGGGCTCTCTAGGGACCCTGATGTAAGGGGGGCTCTCTGGGGACCCTGATGTAAGGGGGGCTCTCTGGGGACCCTGATGTAAGGGGGAGGCTCTCTGTGGACTCTGATGTAAGTAGGGGGCTCTCTGGAAACCCTGATGTAAGTGGGGGGCTCTCTGGGGACCCTGATGTAAGGGGGGGCTCTCTGGAGACCCTAATGTTAGGGGGGCTCTCTGGGGACCCTGATGTAAGGGGGGCTCTCTGGGGACCCTGATGTAAGGGGGGCTCTCTGGGGACCCTGATGTAAGGGGGGCTCTCTGGGGACCCTGATGTAAGGGGGGGGGCTCTCTGGAGACCCTGATGTAAGTGCTGTGGGCTCTAGCCCCAGATCTTTTGTAGACCTAGCCAATCTGGCTGCTCAGACTGCCGAAAAAGGAACAGTTCATCTGAATTTACTTCAGCATTTGATTTTGGGAGAGTGTGTGTGTGGTAAAGTCCACCATGCCAACGTTAGGAGATTAGGCTGTAGAAGAGTTAGGCTGACTTGGAGTAGTTTCCCTGGAGAAGATGTGGCTCCAGTTTCCCTCTAGTGCTGCTCACACATCTGAAGATCTAGGAGTTTGGTCATGTAGTATCTGCTGAATGAACTACAAAGGTCACCTGGCCAGCACTGGGAAGAGCATGGGGCAGCATTTTCTCCAGGTATGGTCAGCATTTGTTATAAGAATTGAAAAGTCATTAGAAGCCCTTCTATTACTCTGTTAATCCGCCTCAACTAGACTGTTGGAATATGGCCAAGTACAGGAGGGGGGAAGGGGAGGGGTCTGAAGACACAATCTGATTGGCTCCATTTTCTTGCAGCATCATTAATAATGGCACATCGTATGAGGTGACCAAGGCTCTTGTGTTCACATCCACGCAACCTGATGACTTCAGACGGACTTTCACATGCATCGTACAGGACCCGGCCGGGGTGGACACCAAGAACATCACACTCGCACCAAAAGCCGAGGAGACGACCACTAAAAAGCCAAAAGACCAGGAAAAGCACAATAAAAAAAACAGGTCCAAAAGGAACAAAAAGCAAAAAAGACAAGAAGCGGGAAAATGCATGTACTAGGATTCTCAATCACCAAATGCAAATGACTCAGCGGCCACCAAAGCACCGGCGAGGAACCGCCACTCCGCTCTGTGAGATTTGGAATTTGGTTCCTCTGTGGAGTACACATTAGCGTTCTCTGAGGCCTTTAGGATTCAGAGAAGTCAGTAGTAGTTCAGTAACTGGACTGTAATATGGACACAAGTGATAAAACATTACAAGTCTTCAGTCGCTCTTCCGTGGTAACTTCTATGGAGTTCCGGACTATCAATCACGGAAAGAACATTGTAAAATTGTTAGACATGTGCAATTAGTTTCGTTCCGGATTCGTTTTTTAACAAATTTCGACAAATTCGTTAATTCGGAAATATCCGAATTAACGAAAATCCGTTTAACAAATTTTTCCGAATATTCGTAAATTTGAATAATCGAAAATTTGTAAATTCGTACATTCGTAAATTCGTACATTCGCAAATTCGTACATTCATAAATTCGTATATTGGTACATTCGCAAATTCGTACATTCATAAATTCGGAAATCTGAATTTATAATTAACTAATAATAACTTAACTATTACTAAACTATTAAATGATAGGTATTGTCATTTCCTTTTTAAATTCGGCTGTTAGTGAATGTAACAAATACAAATTTATCTTAAGTTACAAATTATCCGAAATAACGAATGCCGCATCCAAACAAATGGAACGTAATGCATTAATAATAATAACAATAATAAAAACGTTTTATTATTATTATTTGTTATTAATTTGTTCCGTTCCATTTTGTTTAGATGCAGAATTCGTTATTTCGGATAATTCGTAACTTCAGATAAATTCGTGTTCACTAACAGCCAAATTGGAAAGGAAATACAATACCCATCATTTAACCACTTTCAGCCCCGGACCATTTGGCAGCCAAAGGACCAGGCCCCTTTTTGCGATTCGGCACTGCGTCACTTTAACTGACAATTGCGCGGTCGTGCGACGTGGCTCCCAAACAAAATTGACGTCCTTTTTTTCCCACAAATAGAGCTTTCTTTTGGTGGTATCTGATCGCCCCTGCCGTTTTTATTTTTTGCCCCATAAACAAAAATAGAGCGACAATTTTGAAAAAAATTCAATATTTTTTTACTTTTTGCTATAATAAATATCCCCAAACAATATATAAAAAAAAATGTTTTTCCTCAGTTTAGGCCGATACGTATTCTTCTACATATTTTTGTTAAAAAAAAATCACAATTAGCGATTATTGATTGGTTTGAGCAAAAGTTATAGCGTTTACAAAATAGGCGATAGTTTTATAGTATTTTTATTAATATTTTTTTTTTTACTAGTAATGGCGGCGATCAGCGATTTTTATTGTGACTTTGACATTATGGCCGACACATCGGACATTTTTGACACATTTTTGGGACCATTGTCATTTATACAGCAATCAGTGCTATTTAAATGCATTGATTCCTGTATAAATGACAGTTGCAGTGAAAGAGTTAACCACTAGGGGGAGGGGAGGGGTTATGGGCTGTGACGTGTGTATTTTTTTTTTACTATTAGGGGGCGGGGCTGACGTCTGACGTCATTGATCGGCTTTCCCTATGACAGGGAACAGCCGATCAATGACAGGCAGAGTAGGAAGCGCGTTGTGTAACGCTTCTTCAGGAGCTTTCTATATTTTATTCCCTAGTAGGGAGAATTTTCATAGGAGCGGGGAACAGAGAATTATTTGCCTTACAGTATCATCAGAAAACAAATTTTTTGAGAATTTTCTCTTTGCCCTGAATAGGGTGTAATCCTGTAGTGGGTATTTTCAAATGATCAGAGAGATACGATTTTTTTTTTTCCCCAGTTCCGTTGTGCAATAGGTTTTTAGTGAGGCTCAAACCAAGCCTTTTGACCATAGGTGAAAGAGACACAAAGGGGGAGGAGGAGGAGAGATTTTTCCTACAGCCCGATAGAGTCTTGGTAATAGGCGTTTTAAAATTTGGTTCCCCGCTCGTTGACAGCGTGGTAGAGAGGTAGAAAATTCTCCCTACTAGGGAATAAAATATAGAAAGCTCCTGAAGAAGCGTTACACAACGCGTAACATGTAGGGCAACCAAGCACAAGCTACTCACGACAACACTGCCTCCTTATGGTTCATAATTAACTGCTCAATGTCACTTTTATATGCTGAAATCTGAATAGTAGTATCCAGACTCTAGTGGTCAAATGATCCATATTGTTGCTACTCTAGCAAAGTTGTCTACTGGCTTGTAGCATGTCCTATATTCTGTGCAGATTTCAATATCTGTTTGTTGTATTGAGTAACTGTGTACTTATGTTTTTAATAAAAATATATTAATTTAGATTGTACGCCTAAAAAGTCCATAATTTTCAACACAAACTAGTTGATATTTTTTCAAAATTTCGAATTTACAAATGTGCAAATGTACAAATTTACAAATGTACAAATGTACAAATTTACAAATGTGCGAATGTACAAATTTACAAATGTACAAATGTACAAATTTACAAATGTGCGAATTTACGAATGTATGAATTTACTAATTGCGATCATAACGAATGACCCGAAAAACGAAAAAAAAAAAACGAATGAAACGAAAATGAACGAATTTTTTTTTGGCAGTGCACATGTCTAAAAATTGTGTTTAGTAGCCCGTATTATAAGGGACAAATATTCTAAAGAAGAAAAAGGTTTTGGCGCTCACACTTCAACCTCAAATAAACATCATATCCAGTGTCTGACTACATAAAATACCCGCTTGCCGACCGCAATACGTATATATACAGTCAACCCCCGCTCTATCGCGGTTCAGTTTTTGCGGTCCTGGTATATCGCTGTATTTTAATTAGGACCTGTTATTCTGATATTGCACTAATATTTCGCCATTTTGCAGTTATGTACTCAATTTTTTTTACTGTACTGTTAAGACAATATTTTTATGTTTTAAAAATCCTCTTGATCTCGCGAATAAATACGAATGTGTCCGAAAATTAAACTAACGAAAAAACGAATCAACGAAAAAATAACCCTTACGAATGTACGAATCGTTACGAATACGAACACCGACGACTTACAAATGTACGAATCGTTACGAATCCGAACAACGACGACTTACGAATGTACGAATCGTTACGAATCAACGGAAACGAAAAAAACGAAACGAAAAAAACAATTTTTTTTTCGGAAACGAAAAAACGAAACGAAAATAAACAAATTTTTTTGTTGTGCACATGTCTAGATGGCACCAACCTGGACTTTCACCACACAACATTGGATTGGTGTTAGTTGGAGTTCCATTAGGGTAAGTGACTCTAGTGCTCCCTTCACTGGGCCAACACAGAGAGGAATTAGACACGCCCAGAAGAGGAGAGGACTAGAACATGCAGGAAACGAGGGGTTGTGCCGGGGAATTGACTCCTCCTTGAATTGCCCAAAGTTTCAGCAAATTTAAAGGAATATTACATGGAATAATAACTCCTTGTGCTATGGAAGGGGTTAAAGAACATAACATCATCTGAAGCAGTGGTCTTGAAACTGCGGCCTCAGGGCACTATTCCTCTCACTGACACCAATGATGGGGCACTATTCCTCTCACTGACACCAATGATGGGACACTATTCCTCCCACTGATACAATGATGGGGCACTATTCCTCCCAGTGACACAAATGATGGGACACTATTCCTCCCAGTGACACAAATGATGGGACACTATTCCTCCAAAGTGACACCAATGATGGGGCACTATTCCTCCCACTGACACCAATGATGGGACACTATTCCTCCTACTGATACCAATGATGGGACACTATTCCTCCCACTGACACCAATGATGGGGCACTATTCCTCCCAGTGACACAAATGATGGGACACTATTCCTCCCACTGACACCAATGATGGGGCACTATTCCTCCCACTGACACCATGATGGGGCACTATTCCCTCCCACTGACACCAATGATGGGGCACTATTCCTCCCACTGACACCAATGATGGGGCACTATTTATTCCACTGACACCAATGATGGGGCACTATTCCTCCCCCACTGACACCAATGATGGGCACTATGCCTCCCACTGACACCAATGATGGGGCACTATTTATTCCACTGACACCAATGATGGACACTATTCCTCCCACTGACACCAATGATGGGGCACTATTCCTCCCACTGATACCAATGATGGGACAATATGCCTCCCACTGACACCAATGATGGGGCACTATTCCTCCCACTGACACCAATGATAGGGCACTATTTGTCCCACTGACACCAATGATGGGGCACTATTCCTCCCACTGATACCAATGATGGGACACTATTCCTCCCACTGACACCAATGATGGGGCACTATTCCTCCCACTGACACCAATGATGGGGCACAATTCCTCCCACTGACACCAGTGATGGACTCCACTTGTTTCCATCGTAGAAGCTCAGGCATTACACAGTCTGCTTAGGATAGCCTGCCCACTCCTTCAGACTGACAACTACCCATTAAGATATTTTGATAATTTCATAACTCCTCCCAAGAGCCAGGCCACTGCTTGCATCAGGACCGAGGACTCTGGAGAGGAGTACTGAGGCCGGGGGCTGCAATGTTTTCAGGAAGCCATGTACAGCCCCCGGCTGGCCCCTCCCACCCGCCATGATCTGCCTGCATTAGATAGGGAAGTGCAGAGACCCAGTGATGACATCACCACGTCTAAAATAAGGTATATATATATGAGATGTAGTTAGCACGCTGATGAGGGTGGAGGGAAGAACCAGGGAAGGTCAAATATAAGCACATTAAGCTTTTGAAATGAAAGATTTACCTTGTATTGTGCGGATTGTGCCACCTGTGGGGTGGAGGATCTTCGGAGGAACTAAAACTGCAACTAGAAAAATCCAGAGAGAGATCAGAGATAAGATATATATGCAGTATACAGCGATTCCGACACACACAAATCATATTGCACGACCAAATTACCCATAATAATATGACAATTCGTTTTATATAACACATCGAGTAACAATGTATCCTTGATCTTTACAGATAAAAAGATTGTATAAAAATCTATAAATTATAGAAGAGAGAAATACACGGATTGAGGTTTTCTATGGATTTAGACTTGTGTTTCTTACCGGTCATAGTGATAAGGAGTCCACCGATGAAGACTGTGAATAAGCTCCACCCACCTGAAAGAGATTGAGATACAGAGGTGACCTCACTGGTGTCTGTACTGCATGACCTGATCAGATTGAACCACGCCGGAATTATCATCACAGCATTAGATGACCCCCCACCCTCTGTAGCCAGCCTCATTGGAAGTGTTGTGGAATCAATGTCATCATAAGCATCGGCAAGAGGTCATTGGCTACTAAGTGATCAGGTATTAATTAGGCCATAAGGACCTAATAAGAGTATTCCCAACAAAGCATGGAATGTCTCCAACGAGGGTCACCCAACAAACTTCCCAAAACACCCAAACAGCATGGAATGTCTCCAACGAGGGTCACCCAACAAACTTCCCAACACACCCAAACAGCATGGAATGTCTCCAACGAGGGTCACCCAACAAACTTCCCAAAACACCCAAACAGCATGGAATGTCTCCAACGAGGGTCACCCAACAAACTTCCCAACACACCCAAACAGCATGGAATGTCTCCATCGAGGGTCACCCATCAAACTTCCCAACACAACTAAACAGCATGGAATGTCTCCAACGAGGGTCACCCAACAAACTTCCCAACACACCCAAACAGCATGGAATGTCTCCAACGAGGGTCACCCAACAAACTTCCCCCACACCCAAACAGCATGGAATGTCTCCAACGAGGGTCACCCAACAAACTTCCCAACACACCCAAACAGCATGGAATGTCTCCATCAACCTCCCACCCCACAAACTTCCCAACACACCCAAACAGCATGGAATGTCTCCATCGAGGGTCACCCAACAAACTTTCCAACACACCCAAACAGCATGGAATGTCTCCATCGAGGGTCACCCATCAAACTTCCCAACACACCTAAACAGCATGGAATGTCTCCATCAAGGGTCACCCAACAAACTTTCCAACACACCCAAACAGCATGGAATATCTCCATCGAGGGTCACCCAACAAACTTCCCAACACACCCAAACAGCATGGAATGTCTCCAGCGAGGGTCACCCAACAAACTTCCCAACACACCTAAACAGCATGGAATGTCTCCAACGAGGGTCACCCAACAAACTACCCAACACACCCAAACAGCATGGAATGTCTCCAACGAGGGTCACCCATCAAACTTCCCAACACACCTAAACAGCATGGAATGTCTCCATCGAGGGTCACCTATCAAACTTCCCAACACACCTAAACAGCATGGAATGTCTCCATCAAGGGTCACCCAACAAACTTCCCAACACACCCAAACAGCATGGAATGTCTCCATCGAGGGTCACCCAACAAACTTCCCAACACACCCAAACAGCATGGAATGTCCCCATCGAGGATCACCCAACAAACTTCCCAACACACCCAAACAGCATGGAATGTCTCCATCGAGGGTCACCCAACAAACTTCCCAACATAGATACAATGTAACACTTATACAGCATGGAATGTCTCCAACGAGGGTCACCCATCAAACTTCCCAACACACCCAAACAGCATGGAATGTCTCCAGCAAGGGTCACCCAACAAACTTCCCAACACAGATACAATGTAACACTTAAACAGCATGGAATGTCTCCAACGAGGGTCACCCATCAAACTACCCAACACACCCAAACAGCATGGAATGTTTCCATCAAGGGTCACCCAACAAACTTCCCAACACACCCAAACAGCATGGAATGTCTCCAACGAGGGTCACGCAACAAACTACCCAACACACCCAAACAGCATGGAATGTCTCCAACGAGAGTCACCCAACAAACTTCCCAACACAGATACAATGTAACATTTAAATACCATGGGATACCTTCAACAAGGGTCACACAACAAACATCTGCCACAGATTAGGGATGAGCCGAACACCCCCGGGTTCGGTTCGCACCAGAACCTTCGAACGGACCGAAAGTTTGTGCGAATTTTCGAACCCTATTCGTTACAATGGACGCGAACGTTCGAAATCAAAATTGGTAATTACAAAGGCCAATATGCATGTTAATGTCATAAAAGAGGTTTGGGGACCCGGGTCCTGCCCCAGGGGACATATATCAATGCAAAAATAACTTTTAAAAACTAACGTTTTTTCGGGAGCAGTCATTTTAATGATGCATAAAGTGAAAAAAAAAAGTGAAAATATTCCTTTAAATATGGTACCTGGGGGGTGTGTAAAGTATGCCTGTGAAGTGGCTTGTGTTTCCCGTGTTTAGAACTGTCCCTGCACAAAATGACATTTGTAAAGGAAAAAAAGAAGCCATTTAAAACCACTTGCGGCTTTAATGTCATGTCTTGTCCTGGCCATATGGCTGAAAATCCTTGAGAAAAATGGCATGGCTACCCCATCACCCCCCCCCCCCCCCCAGCCCCTTTGGGTCTTGTATGGATATTAAGGGGGACCCCGCACCCAAAATAAAACCCTATACCTACAACCCTATATACTCTGAACCGCAGTATATAGGCGGTGCAAACAAGACAGGGACTGTAGGTTTGTTCTTAAGTAGAATCTGAACAGGTACATTTTTAAGTGTAGCTCCATCCAAAAAAAATCTATTTTTAAGCTTTTTGGAGAACATAGGGAGGGGTTATCACCCCTGTAACATTTGCTGTCTTTGCACATCTGTTCAGAACATTTCACCTCACTTTCCGTCCCAATGACAAATGTTTTTTGGAAAAGTGGGGTTTTAATTGAAACAAGGATTGGTGATAAAGCATCAGTGGAGAGGAGATACCTTTTTCCCAAATTAAATGTAACAGGATAGAATTTCCCTTCCTAGGGGTAGATTTCCTCTCACTTCCTGTTTTCTCCTTCCGTTTGCAAGTAGGAGTCGTTTGTAAGTTGGATGTTTGAAAGTAGGGGCCTGCCGTATATACTCTGCAGAAATTTGCCCCATTAGATGTTGGTGTAGCCACAACACTGTAAGCCCTCACAGTTACTCTTGGTGGGCACAGGAATTGGCCCTGCTGTGAATTATTAGATCAAGATTTGTAATTGCATGCACCTGTTGAACAGGGCAGAAAAATTGGGCCTTTGGGTGGTGGTGGTGGACGGTGTTGCCACAAGACTGTAAGCCCTCACAGTTACTCTTGGTGGGCGCAGGAATGGGCCCTGCTGTGAATTATTAGATCAAGATTTGTAATTGCATGCACCTGTTGAACAGGGCAGAAAAATTGGGCCTTTGGTGGTGGTGGTGGTGGACGGTGTTGCCACAAGACTGTAAGCCCTCACAGTTACTCTTGGTGGGCGCAGGAATGGGCCCTGCTGTGAATTATTAGATCAAGATATGTAATTGCATGCACCTGTTGAACAGGGCAGAACAAATTGGGCCTTTGGTGGTGGTGGTGGACGGTGTTGCCACAAGACTGTAAGCCCTCACAGTTACTCTTGGTGGGCGCAGGAATGGGCCCTGCTGTGAAATATTAGATCAAGATTTGTAATTACACGCCCCTGTTAAACAGGGGCTGAAAAATTGTGCCTTAGGCACTGGTGCTGGTGCCACAACACTGCAACCCCTCACAGATACTGTACTTGGAGCACAGCAGTCAGACCTGTTGCGAAGCATTGCTTAAAAAATTGTAATTACACGCCCCTGTTAAACAGGGGCTGAAAAATTGTGCCTTAGGCACTGGTGCTGGTGCCACAACACTGCAACCCCTCACAGATACTGTACTTGGAGCACAGCAGTCAGACCTGTTGCGAAGTATTGCTTAAAAAATTGTAATTACACGCCCCTGTTAAACAGGGGCTGAAAAATTGTGCCTTAGGCAATTGGTGCTGGTGCCACAACACTGCAACCCCTCACCGATACTGTACTTGGAGCACAGCAGTCAGACCTGTTGCGAAGCATTGCTTAAAAAAATGTAATTACACGCCCCTGTTATACAGGGGCTGAAAAATTGTGCCTTAGGCACTGGTGTGGTGGCACCCAGAAACAAAAATGTTCTTCCAAGCTATCAAGGAATGGATCATTGAGGAGGAGGAAGAGGATAGTCAGTGAACATAACAGGACAGTCACTCAGCATCAGCATAGGCAGTCTTGAAGGGATGTGACATTATAAATTATTCAGTTATATCCGCTTCAGGTGCCTGGTAGCTGGTGGTGATCCAAGACTGATTCATCTTTATGAAGGTCAGTCGATCAACCGAGTCGGTGGACAGGCGCACCCTGTGATCGGTGACAAATCCTCCAGCAGCACTGAATGTGCGTTCGGAAAGAACGCTGGATGCAGGACAGGCCAGTAGCTCAATTGCATACTGTGCAAGCTCTGGCCAGTGATCCATCCTCAAGACCCAGTAAGCCAGAGGATTTTCGGTGGGAAAGGTGTCCAAGTCTGACCTTGCCCCTAGGTATTCCTGCACCATGTATATCAGACGCTGGCGATGGTTGCTGGAACCGATCATACCTTGGGGCTGCGGACTAAAAAATTGTCTGAACGCATCAGTCAGACGTCCACCTTCCCCACCGCTCCTTCTGCTACTGACCGAAGCCTCAGCAACTCGTCGTCCAGGACCAGGAGTTTGTAACCTCCCAGTTTCTGGGAACGCGTTGCACAGACCTTTCTGCAAGGCCTCCCTGAGATGTCTCATCCTCTGCTCCCTCTGCGACGGCAAGATAAGGTCCGCAACCTTACCCTTGTACCGTGGATCAAGGAGAGTGGCCAGCCAGTAATGGTCCCTCTCCTTGATCCGAAGAATACGAGGATCCTTCCGCAGGCTTTGCAGGATCAGGGAGGCCATGCAACGTAGGTTAGCTGAGGCATTCGGTCCGGAGTCTTCTGGGTCACTGAGGACGACATGATCGCCAGCCACCTCCTCCCAGCCACGTACAAGTCCACTGGTTTGTTGGGACTGTACATCATCCCTAAAAGACTGCTG
Source organism: Lithobates sylvaticus (assembly GCA_028564925.1). NCBI lineage: Eukaryota > Metazoa > Chordata > Amphibia > Anura > Ranidae > Lithobates > Lithobates sylvaticus. The sequence goes on along the minus strand of CM053036.1, from coordinate 153,449,935 downwards.
CTGCTGATGCTGAGTGCCAGGCTCCACCTCCATGCTCACACAATCCTCCTCCTCCTCCTCCTCATCCTCTTCCTGTGTGATGGGTGGGACAGAAGGAACACTGTCTGGATAAAGGGGGCCTTGAGAGGCAAGGAAGTCCTCCTCTTCCTGCCTCTGTTCTGCCTCAAGTGCCCTGTCCATTATCCCACGCAGCGTATGCTCCAACAGGTGGACAAGAGGTACAGTGTCACTGATGCATGCACTGTCACTGCTCACCATCCTCGTGGCCTCCTCAAATGGTGACAGGACAGTGCATGCATCCCTGATCATGCTCCACTGGCGTGGGGAAAAAAATCCAAGCTCCCCTGACCCTGTCCTGGTGCCGTAGTCGCAAAGGTACTCATTGATGGCCCTCTGCTGCGTGTGCAGTCGCTGCAGCATGGCCAACGTTGAGTTCCACCTGGTGGGCATGTCACATATTAGGCGGTTCTTGGGCAGGTTCAACTCCTTTTGCAGCTCAGCCAGCCGAGCACTGGCATTATACGATCGGCGGAAATGCACACAGACTTTCCTGGCCTGCCTCAGGACATCCTGTAAGCCTGGGTACCTGCCCAAGAACCGCTGCACCACCAGGTTGAGGACGTGAGCCATACAGGGCACATGGGTGAGCTGCCCCTGTCGCAGGGCGGAGAGGAGGTTGGTGCCATTGTCAGAAACCACCATTCCTGGCTTAAGCTGGCGTGGCGTCAACCACCTCTCGGCCTGCCCCTGCAGAGCTGCCAGAACCTCTGCCCCAGTGTGGCTCCTGTCCCCCAAACACACCAGCGCAAGCACGGCATGGCATCTTTTTGCCTGCGTACTCGCGTAGCCCCTTGTACGCCTACGGAGCACCGCTGGTTCCGAGGACAGAGCACTCGAAGAGGCCATGGAGGAAGAAGAAGAGGGGGGGTGGAGGAGAGAGGTGTGTCACAACCAGTAGTAGCATTTTGGAGGCGTGGTGGCGGAACAACCTCCAACACTACTGCACCTTGTCCTGCATCCCTCCCAGCTGCCAATAGAGTGACCCAATGGGCCGTGAAAGACAGATAACGTCCCTGTCCATGCCTGCTGGACCATGAGTCAGCGGTAATATGCACCTTACCGCTGACCGCCCTGTCCAGCGAGGCATGGACATTGCCTTCCACATGCCGGTAGAGAGCCGGAATCGCCTTCCGTGAGAAAAAGTGGCGTTTGGGAACCTGCCACTGAGGAACCGCACATTGAACAAACTCACGGAAGGGGGCCGAGTCTACCAACTGAAAAGGCAGCAGTTGAAGTGCTAGCAATTTAGCCAAGCTAGCATTCAACCGCTGGGCATGTGGATGGCTGGGAGTAAACTTCTTTTGACGGTCCAGCAGCTGGGGCAGGGAAATTTGCCTGCTACAATCGGACGTCGGTGTACTGCAAGTACTTGGTTGTGACACACCTAATTCTACACCTTCAGTCCTCTCAGAGCAGCTTTCAGAGAGGACTGAAGATATAGTGGGGTTGGAGATCCCAGCTGATGAGGAGCAAGGAGAGGTCCGCTTTGTTCTTTGGTGTGGGTCTTTAATGTGCGCTTGCCAACGAGCTGCATGGCAGGTCGACATATGTCTGGTCATGCTTGTGGTGCCCAAGCGGCTGATGTTTTGGCCACGCGAGATACGCTTGAGACAAATATTGCAAATAGCAGTGGTGCGATCTGATGTACTCGTCTCAAAAAAGGCCCACACCAAAGAACTTTTGTGATAACGTGCAGAGGCAGCGCCCTGCACAGGCGGAGCTCTGCGGTGTGATTCAGTTGGTGTGCTGGCCTCTAGCTGGCCTCCGGAGGGCATCCTGCCTCGTTGGACATGTGCCGCCGCCTCCTCCTCCTCCTCCTCTCTCCCTTCAGGCACCCACGTGGAGTCAGTGACCTCATCATCCCCTCCCTCTTCACCACTGAAGCAAACCTGGCAGTAAGCTGCAGCTGGTGGAACATGACTGCCAGATTGCTGTCCTTCAGCATCCCCTCTCTCTGCGCGCACACTACTGCCTTCCTTAAGCTGGGTATCATCATCCGAGCCTTCAAAACGTTGGGCATCCTCCTGGAGCATGTACCAAACACTGTGCTCAAACAGTTCGGGGGACTCCTCAGGAGGACATGGTGGGTCTAGGGAAGGGGTGCCTGATGATGCCATTGAGTACGCTTTGGCAGCTGCTCTGCCAGTACCCTGAGCCTGGGTGAGAGAGGATGAGGAGGATGAGGAGGGCTTGGTCATCCATTCTACCAAGCCTTCGGCATGATGCGGCTCAACATGTCCAGCTGCCGAAAACAAGGACAAGCGTGTCCCATGGCCACGTGCTGATGACGATGCACGACCACGTCCACGACCAGCACTGTTGTCTCTAGAAACAGAGCCTGCTTGCCCTGTGTTCTTGCCACACACACACACACACTCCAGCTCCTATGTGTGCTGTCACACACACACACACTAACTCCTGCAGATGGATGCCTTAGATGACAGCAACAGGGCCTTATGGCAGACAGAGGCTGCCTTAGATGACAAGAACTGGGCTGACACACACACACACACACACACTAGCTCCTATGTGTGCTGACACACACACACACACAGCTCCTATGTGTGCTGACACACACACACTATGACACACACACACACACACTAGCTCCTATGTGTGCTGACACACACACACACACACAGCTCCTATGTGTGCTGACACACACACACTAGCTCCTATGTGTGCTGACACACACACACTAGCTCCTGTGTGTGCTGACACACACACACACTAGCTCCTATGTGTGCTGACACACACACACTAGCTCCTATGTGTGCTGACACACACACACTAGCTCCTATGTGTGCTGAGACACACACACACACACACTAGCTCCTATGTGTGCTGACACACACACACACACACACAGCTCCTATGTGTGCTGACACACACACACACACACTCCTATGTGTGCTGACACACAGACACACACACTAGCTCCTATGTGTGCTGACACACACACACACTAGCTCCTATGTGTGCTGACACACACACACACTAGCTCCTATGTGTGCTGACACACACACACACTAGCTCCTATGTGTGCTGACACACACACACACAGCTCCTATGTGTGCTGACACACACACACACTCCTATGTGTGCTGACACACACACACACTAGCTCCTATGTGTGCTGACACACACACTAGCTCCTATGTGTGCTGACACACACACACTAGCTCCTATGTGTGCTGACACACACACACTAGCTCCTATGTGTGCTGACACACACACACTAGCTCCTATGTGTGCTGACACACACACACTAGCTCCTATGTGTGCTGACACACACACACTAGCTCCTATATGTGTGCTGACACACACACACTAGCTCATGTGTGCTGACACACACACACTAGCTCCTATGTGTGCTGACACACACACACTAGCTCCTATGTGTGCTGACACACACACACTAGCTCCTGTGTGTGCTGACACACACACTAGCTCCTATGTGTGCTGACACACACACACTAGCTCCTATGTGTGCTGACACACACACACTAGCTCCTATGTGTGCTGACACACACACACTAGCTCCTATGTGTGCTGACACACACACACACTAGCTCCTATGTGTGCTGACACACACACACTAGCTCCTATGTGTGCTGACACACACACACTAGCTCCTATGTGTGCTGACACACACACACTAGCTCCTATGTGTGCTGACACAAACACACACTAGCTCCTATGTGTGCTGACACACACACACAGCTCCTATGTGTGCTGACACACACACACACACACACACACAGTCCTACACACACACACACTAGCTCCTATGTGTGCTGACACACACACACACTAGCTCCTATGTGTGCTGACACACACACTAGCTCCTATGTGTGCTGACACACACACACTAGCTCCTATGTGTGCTGACACACACACACTAGCTCCTATGTGTGCTGACACACACACACTAGCTCCTATGTGTGCTGACACACACACTAGCTCCTATGTGTGCTGACACACACTCACACTAGCTCCTATATGTGCTGACACACACACACTAGCTCCTATGTGTGCTGACACACACACACACACACACAGCTCCTATGTGTGCTGACACACACACACACACTCGCTCCTATGTGTGCTGACACACACACACACACTAGCTCCTATGTGTGCTGACACACACACACACACACACAGCTCCTATGTGTGCTGACACACACACACTAGCTCCTATGTGTGCTGACACACACACACACACTAGCTCCTATGTGTGCTGACACACACACACACTAGCTCCTATGTGTGCTGACACACACACACACACACTCCTATGTGTGCTGACACACACACACTAGCTCCTATGTGTGCTGACACACACACACTAGCTCCTATGTGTGCTGACACACACACACTAGCTCCTATGTGTGCTGACACACACACACACACACACACTCCTATGTGTGCTGACACACACACACTAGCTCCTACTGACACACACACACTAGCTCCTATGTGTGCTGACACACACACACACACACAGCTCCTATGTGTGCTGACACACACACACTAGCTCCTATGTGTGCTGACACAAACACACTAGCTCCTATGTGTGTGCTGACACACACACACACAGCTCCTATGTGTGCTGACACACACACACACGCTCCTATGTGTGCTGACACACACTAGCTCCTATGTGTGCTGACACACACACACTAGCTCCTATGTGTGCTGACACACACACACACACTAGCTCCTATGTGTGCTGACACACACACACACTAGCTCCTATGTGTGCTGACACACACACACACTCACTAGCTCCTATGTGTGCTGACACACACACACACGCTCCTAGGTGTGCTGACACACACACACACTAGCTCCTATGCTGACACACACACACAAACACACTAGAGCTCCTATGTGTGCTGACACAAACACAATATAGCTCCTATGTGTGCTGACACACACACACTAGCTCCTATGTGTGCTGACACACACACACTAGCTCCTATTGTGCTGACACACACACACTAGCTCCTGTGTGTGCTGACACACACACACTAGCTCCTATGTGTGCTGACACACACACACACACACACTAGCTCCTATGTGTGCTGACACACACACACACTCGCTCCTATGTGTGCTGACACACACACACACTCCTATGTGTGCTGACACACACACACTAGCTCCTATGTGTGCTGACACACACACACTAGCTCCTATGTGTGCTGACACACACACACTAGCTCCTATGTGTGCTGACACACACACACTAGCTCCTATGTGTGCTGACACACACACACTAGCTCCTATGTGTGCTGACACACACACTAGCTCCTATGTGTGCTGACACACACACACTAGCTCCTATGTGTGCTGACACACACACACTATAGCTCCTATGTGTGCTGACACACACACACTAGCTCCTATGTGTGCTGACACACACACACTAGCTCCTATGTGTGCTGACACACACACACACTAGCTCCTATGTGTGCTGACACACACACACTAACTCCTATGTGTGCTGACACACACACACACAGCTCCTATGTGTGCTGACACACACACACTAGCTCCTATGTGTGCTGACACACACACACACTAGCTCCTATGTGTGCTGACACACACACACTAGCTCCTATGTGTGCTGACACACACACACACTAGCTCCTATGTGTGCTGACACACACACACACACAGCTCCTATGTGTGCTGACACACACACACACACTAGCTCCTATGTGTGCTGACACACACACACACACACACTCACTAGCTCCTATGTGTGCTGACACACACACACTATAGCTCCTATGTGTGCTGACACACACACACTCCTATGTGTGCTGACACACACACACACACTAGCTCCTATGTGTGCTGACACACACACACACACTAGCTCCTATGTGTGCTGACACACACACACAGCTCCTATGTGTGCTGACACACACACACTAGCTCCTATGTGTGCTGACACACACACACACACACTCCTATGTGTGCTGACACACACACACACACAGCTAGCTCCTATGTGTGCTGACACACACACTAGCTCCTATGTGTGCTGACACACACACACACTAGCTCCTATGTGTGCTGACACACACACACACAGCTCCTATGTGTGCTGACACACACACACACACACTAGCTCCTATGTGTGCTGACACACACACACACTACTCCTATGTGTGCTGACACACACACAGCTCCTATGTGTGCTGACACACACACACACAGCTCCTATGTGTGCTGACACACACACACACACACACACTAGCTCCTATGTGTGCTGACACACACACACACTAGCTCCTATGTGTGCTGACACACACACACACTAGCTCCTATGTGTGCTGACACACACACACACACACAGCTCCTATGTGTGCTGACACACACACTAGCTCCTATGTGTGCTGACACACACACACTGACACACACACACTAGCTCCTATGTGTGCTGACACACACACACACACACACACTAGCTCCTATGTGTGCTGACACACACACACTACACTCCTATGTGTGCTGACACACACACACACTAGCTCCTATGTGTGCTGACACACACACACACACACTAGCTCCTATGTGTGCTGACACACACACACACACACTAGCTCCTATGTGTGCTGACACACACACACACACACACACTCCTATGTGTGCTGACACACACACACTAGCTCCTATGTGTGCTGACACACACACACAGCTCCTATGTGTGTGCTGACACACACACACTAGCTCCTATGTGTGCTGACACACACACACACACACACACACACACTAGCTCCTATGTGTGCTGACACACACACACACACTAGCTCCTATGTGTGCTGACACACACACACACTAGCTCCTATGTGTGCTGACACACACACACTACTCCTATGTGTGCTGACACACACACACACACACTAGCTCCTATGTGTGCTGACACACACACACTAGCTCCTATGTGTGCTGACACACACACACACAGCTCCTATGTGTGCTGACACACACACACACTAGCTCCTATGTGTGCTGACACACACACACTAGCTCCTATGTGTGCTGACACACACACACTAGCTCCTATGTGTGCACACACACACACACACTCTCTATGTGTGCTGACACACACACACACTAGCTCCTATGTGTGCTGACACACACACACACTAGCTCCTATGTGTGCTGACACACACACACTAGCTCCTATGTGTGCTGACACACACACACACACTAGCTCCTATGTGTGCTGACACACACACACTAGCTCCTATGTGTGCTGACACACACACTAGCTCCTATGTGTGCTGACACACACACACACTCCTATGTGTGCTGACACACACACACACACACACTCCTATGTGTGCTGACACACACACACACACTAGCTCCTATGTGTGCTGACACACACACACTAGCTCCTATGTGTGCTGACACACACACACACACTAGCTCCTATGTGTGCTGACACACACACACACACACTCCTATGTGTGCTGACACACACACACTAGCTCACATGTGTGCTGACACACACACACTAGCTCCTATGTGTGCTGACACACACACACACACTAGCTCCTATGTGTGCTGACACACACACACACACACTAGCTCCTATGTGTGCTGACACACACACACACTAGCTCCTATGTGTGCTGACACACACACACACAGCTCCTATGTGTGCTGACACACACACACACACACACTAGCTCCTATGTGTGCTGACACACACACACACACACACACACTAGCTCCTATGTGTGCTGACACACACACACACTAGCTCCTATGTGTGCTGACACACACACACACACACTAGCTCCTATGTGTGCTGACACACACACACACAGCTCCTATGTGTGCTGACACACACACTAGCTCCTATGTGTGCTGACACACACACACTAGCTCCTATGTGTGCTGCTGACACACACACACACACACTAGCTCCTATGTGTGCTGACACACACACACACTAGCTCCTATGTGTGCTGACACACACACACTAGCTCCTATGTGTGCTGACACACACACACACACACAGCTCCTATGTGTGCTGACACACACACACACTCCTATGTGTGCTGACACACACACTAGCTCCTATGTGTGCTGACACACACACACTAGCTCCTATGTGTGCTGACACACACACACTAGCTCACATGTGTGCTGACACACACACACTAGCTCCTATGTGTGCTGACACACACACACACACACACAGCTCCTATGTGTGCTGACACACACACACACTCCTATGTGTGCTGACACACACACACTAGCTCCTATGTGTGCTGACACACACACACACACTCCTATGTGTGCTGACACACACACACACAGCTCCTATGTGTGCTGACACACACACACACACACACACTAGCTCCTATGTGTGCTGACACACACACACACAGCTCCTATGTGTGCTGACACACACACACACTCCTATGTGTGCTGACACACACACACACACTAGCTCCTATGTGTGCTGACACACACACACACACACACACACACACACTCCTATGTGTGCTGACACACACACACACTAGCTCCTATGTGTGCTGACACACACACTAGCTCCTATGTGTGCTGACACACACACACACAGCTCCTATGTGTGCTGACACACACACACACACAGCTCCTATGTGTGCTGACACACACACACACAGCTCCTATGTGTGCTGACACACACACACACTCCTATGTGTGCTGACACACACACACACACACACAGCTCCTATGTGTGCTGACACACACACACACTCCTATGTGTGCTGACACACACACACACACTAGCTCCTATGTGTGCTGACACACACACACTAGCTCCTATGTGTGCTGACACACACTCACTAGCTCCTATGTGTGCTGACACCACACACACTAGCTCCTATGTGTGCTGACACACACACACTAGCTCCTATGTGTGCTGACACACTCACACTAGCACCTATGTGTGCTGACACACACACACTATAGCTCACACACACACACACACAGCTCCTATGTGTGCTGACACACACACACACACACTAGCTCCTATGTGTGCTGTCACACACACACACACACTAGCTCCTATGTGTGCTGACACACACACACACACACTAGCTCCTATGTGTGCTGACACACACACACTAGCTCCTATGTGTGCTGACACACACACACACACACCTAGCTCCTATGTGTGCTGACACACACACACTAGCTCCTATGTGTGCTGACACACACACACTAGCTCCTATGTGTGCTGACACACACACACTAGCTCCTATGTGTGCTGACACACACACACTAGCTCCTATGTGTGCTGACACACACACACTAGCTCCTATGTGTGCTGACACACACACACACACTAGCTCCTATGTGTGCTGACACACACACACACACACTAGCTCCTATGTGTGCTGACACACACACACACACTAGCTCCTATGTGTGCTGACACACACACACTAGCTCCTATGTGTGCTGACACACACACTAGCTCCTATGTGTGCTGACACACACACTAGCTCCTATATGTGCTGACACACACGCACTAGCTCCTATGTGTGCTGTCACACACACACACACTAGAGCCTATGTGTGCTGACACACACACACACACACACTAGCTCCTATGTGTGCTGACACACACACACACACAGCTCCTATGTGTGCTGACACACACACACACACACACTCTCTATGTGTGCTGACACACACACACTAGCTCTTATGTGTGCTGACACACACACACTAGCTCCTATGTGTGCTGACACACACACACTAGCTCCTATATGTGCTGACACACACACACTATAGCTCCTATGTGTGTTGACACACACACACACTAGCTCCTATGTGTGCTGACACACACACACACACACACACACTCACACTAGCTCCTATGTGTGCTGACACACACTAGCTCCTATGTGTGCTGACACACACACACACTCCTATGTGTGCTGACACACACACACACACACACACAGCTCCTATGTGTGCTGACACACACACACACACTCCTATGTGTGCTGACACACACACACTAGCTCCTATGTGTGCTGACACACACACTAGCTCCTATGTGTGCTGACACACACACACACTAGCTCCTATGTGTGCTGACACACACACTAGCTCCTATGTGTGCTGACACACACACTAGCTCCTATGTGTGCTGACACACACACACACTAGCTCCTATGTGTGCTGACACACACACACACTAGCTCCTATGTGTGCTGACACACACACTCTAGCTCCTATGTGTGCTGACACACACACACTAGCTCCTATGTGTGCTGACACACACACTAGCTCCTATGTGTGCTGACACACACACACTAGCTCCTATGTGTGCTGACACACACACACTAGCTCCTATGTGTGCTGACACACACACTAGCTCCTATGTGTGCTGACACACACACACTAGCTCCTATGTGTGCTGACACACACACACTAGCTCCTATGTGTGCTGACACACACACTAGCTCCTATGTGTGCTGACACACACACACTAGCTCATATGTGTGCTGACACACACACTAGCTCCTATGTGTGCTGACACACACACACACTAGCTCCTGTGTGCTGACACACACACACTAGCTCCTATGTGTGCTGACACACACACTAGCTCCTATGTGTGCTGACACACACACACTAGCTCCTATGTGTGCTGACACACACACACACTAGCTCCTATGTGTGCTGACACACACACACACTAGCTCCTATGTGTGCTGACACACACACACACACAGCTCCTATGTGTGCTGACACACACACACTAGCTCCTATGTGTGCTGACACACACACACTCTCCTATGTGTGCTGACACACACACACTAGCTCCTATGTGTGCTGACACACACACACAGCTCCTATGTGTGCTGACACACACACACACTAGCTCCTATGTGTGCTGACACACACACACTAGCTCCTATGTGTGCTGACACACACACTAGCTCCTATGTGTGCTGACACACACACACTAGCTCCTATGTGTGCTGACACACACACACACTAGCTCCTATGTGTGCTGACACACACACACTAGCTCCTATGTGTGCTGACACACACACACTATCTCCTATGTGTGCTGACACACACACACACACTAGCTCCTATGTGTGCTGACACACACACACACACACACACACTAGCTCCTATGTGTGCTGACACACACACACACACAGCTCCTATGTGTGCTGACACACACACACTAGCTCCTATGTGTGCTGACACACACACACTAGCTCCTATGTGTGCTGACACACACACACTAGCTCCTATGTGTGCTGACACACACACTAGCTCCTATGTGTGCTGACACACACACACACACACACTAGCTCCTATGTGTGCTGACACACACACACTAGCTCCTATGTGTGCTGACACACACACACTAGCTCCTATGTGTGCTGACACACACACACTAGCTCTATGTGTGCTGACACACACACACACACACAGCTCCTATGTGTGCTGACACACACACACACACACACACTAGCTCCTATGTGTGCTGACACACACACACACACTAGCTCCTATGTGTGCTGACACACACACACTAGCTCCTATGTGTGCTGACACACACACACTAGCTCCTATGTGTGCTGACACACACACACTAGCTCCTATGTGTGCTGACACACACACACTAGCTCCTATGTGTGCTGACACACACTAGCTCCTATGTGTGCTGACACACACACACTAGCTCCTATGTGTGCTGACACACACACACACTAGCTCCTATGTGTGCTGACACACACACACTAGCTCCTATGTGTGCTGACACACACACACTAGCTCCTATGTGTGCTGACACACACACACACACACTAGCTCCTATGTGTGCTGACACACACACACACTAGCTCCTATGTGTGCTGACACACACACACACGCTCCTATGTGTGCTGACACACACACTAGCTCCTATGTGTGCTGACACACACACACTAGCACCTATGTGTGCACACACACACACACTAGCTCCTATGTGTGCTGACACACACACACACACACTAGCTCCTATGTGTGCTGACACACACACACACACACTAGCTCCTATGTGTGCTGACACACACACACTATAGCTCCTATGTGTGCTGACACACACACACTAGCTCCTATGTGTGCTGACACACACTAGCTCCTATGTGTGCTGACACACACACACTAGCTCCTATGTGTGCTGACACACACACACTAGCTCCTATGTGTGCTGACACACACACACTAGCTCCTATGTGTGCTGACACACACACACTAGCTCCTATGTGTGCTGACACACACACACTAGCTCCTATGTGTGCTGACACACACACACACACTAGCTCCTATGTGTGCTGACACACACACACACACTCCTATGTGTGCTGACACACACACACACACACTAGCTCCTATGTGTGCAGACACACACACACACACTGACACACACACACTAGCTCCTATGTGTGCTGACACACACACTAGCTCCTATGTGTGCTGACACACACACTAGCTCCTATGTGTGCTGACACACACACACACTATGTGTGCTGACACACACTAGCTCCTATGTGTGCTGACACACACACACTAGCTCCTATGTGTGCTGACACACACACACTAGCTCCTATGTGTGCTGACACACACACACACACACACACAGCTCCTATGTGTGCTGACACACACACACACACACACTAGCTCCTATGTGTGCTGACACACACACACACACTAGCTCCTATGTGTGCTGACACACACACACACACACACTAGCTCCTATGTGTGCTGACACACACACACTAGCTCCTATGTGTGCTGACACACACACACTAGCTCCTATGTGTGCTGACACACACACACACACACACACACTAGCTCCTATGTGTGCTGACACACACACACACACACACACTAGCTCCTATGTGTGCTGACACACACACACTAGCTCCTATGTGTGCTGACACACACACACTAGCACCTATGTGTGCTGACACACACACACACACACACTCCTATGTGTGCTGACACACACACACTAGCTCCTATGTGTGCTGACACACACACACTAGCTCCTATGTGTGCTGACACACACACTAGCTCCTATGTGTGCTGACACACACACACTAGCTCCTATGTGTGCTGACACACACACTAGCTCCTATGTGTGCTGACACACACACACACACACTAGCTCCTATGTGTGCTGACACACACACACTAGCTCCTATGTGTGCTGACACACACACACTAGCTCCTATGTGTGTGTGCTCACACACACACACACACTAGCTCCTATGTGTGCTGACACACACACACACTATAGCTCCTATGTGTCCTGACACACACACACTAGCTCCTATGTGTGCTGACACACACACACTAGCTCCTATGTGTGCTGACACACACACACTAGCTCCTATGTGTGCTGACACACACACACACACACACACACACTAGCTCCTATGTGTACTGACACACACACACTAGCTCCTATGTGTGCTGACACACACACACTAGCTCCTATGTGTGCTGACACACACACACTAGCTCCTATGTGTGCTGACACACACACACACACTAGCTCCTATGTGTGCTGACACACACACACACACACTAGCTCCTATGTGTGCTGACACACACACACACACTAGCTCCTATGTGTGCTGACACACACACACACACTAGCTCCTATGTGTGCTGCCACACACACTAGCTCCTATGTGTGCTGACACACACACACACACTAGCTCCTATGTGTGCTGACACACACACACACACTAGCTCCTATGTGTGCTGACACACACACACAATCTCGCTCCTATGTGTGCTGACACACACACACTAGCTCCTATGTGTGCTGACACACACACACACACACACACACACACTAGCTCCTATGTGTGCTGACACACACACTAGCTCCTATGTGTGCTGACACACACACACTAGCTCCTATGTGTGCTGACACACACACACACTCCTATGTGTGCTGACACACACACACTAGCTCCTATGTGTGCTGACACACACACACACACAGCTCCTATGTGTGCTGACACACACACACACTAGCTCCTATGTGTGCTGACACACACACACTAGCTCCTATGTGTGCTGACACACACACACTAGCTCCTATGTGTGCTGACACACACACACTAGCTCCTATGTGTGCTGACACACACACACTAGATCCTATGTGTGCTGACACACACACACTAGCTCCTATGTGTGCTGACACACACTAGCTCCTATGTGTGCTGACACACACACACTAGCTCCTATGTGTGCTGACACACACACACTAGCTCCTATGTGTGCTGACACACACACACACACTAGCTCCTATGTGTGCTGACACACACACACACTAGCTCCTATGTGTGCTGACACACACACACACACACTAGCTCCTATGTGTGCTGACACACACACACTAGCTCCTATGTGTGCTGACACACACACACTAGCTCCTATGTGTGCTGACACACACACACACACACACAGCTCCTATGTGTGCTGACACACACACACTAGCTCCTATGTGTGCTGACACACACACACTAGCTCCTATGTGTGCTGACACAAACACAATATAGCTCCTATGTGTGCTGACACACACACACACAGCTCCTATGTGTGCTGACACAAACACACTATAGCTCCTATGTGTGCTGACACACACACACTATAGCTCCTATGTGTGCTGACACACACACACTAGCTCCTATGTGTGCTGACACACACACACTAGCTCCTATATGTGCTGACACACACACACTAGCTCCTATGTGTGCTGACACTAGCTCCTATGTGTGCTGACACACACACTAGCTCCTATGTGTGCTGACACACACACAGTAGCTCCTATGTGTGCTGACACACACACACTAGCTCCTATGTGTGCTGACACACACACACACACACACACACACACACACACTAGCTCCTATGTGTGCTGACACACACACACTAGCTCCTATGTGTGCTGACACAAACACACTAGAGCTCCTATGTGTGCTGACACACACACACTAGCTCCTATGTGTGCTGACACACACACACTAGCTCCTATGTGTGCTGACACACACACACACTAGCTCCTATGTGTGCTGACACACACACACTAGCTCCTATGTGTGCTGACACACACACACACACACTAGCTCCTATGTGTGCTGACACACCCACACTAGCTCCTATGTGTGCTGACACACACACACTAGCTCCTATGTGTGCTGACACACACACACTAGCTCCTATGTGTGCTGACACACAAACACTAGCTCCTATGTGTGCTGACACACACACACTATAGCTCCTATGTGTGCTGACACACACACACTAGCTCCTATGTGTGCTGACACACACACACACACACTAGCTCCTATGTGTGCTGACACACACACACTAGCTCCTATGTGTGCTGACACACACACACACACTCCTATGTGTGCTGACACACACACACACTAGCTCCTATGTGTGCTGCCACACACACACAATAGCTCCTATGTGTGCTGACTAACACACACACACACATGTGTGCACACACACACACCAGCTCCTATGTGTGCTCACACACACACAAACACACTAGCTCGCATGTGTGCTCAGACACACACACACACTAGCTCTAGCTCCTGAGCAATGAATCAGCAATGGTTTAGCAATGAATCAGCAGTCTGCCTATTCACACAATCAAAGCCGGAACACATGTGCACTAGGCCGACGGCGCGGCGGCCTTTTATACAGTGGGGCATGTAATAAAGCCCCTGAGCTATAATTGGCTACAGGCGTCCTGCCTGTAGCCAATTATTGCTCTCCTCGCTGCCGGCGCTGTGATTGGCCAAGCATGCGGGGTCACAGTGCATGCTTGGCCAATCATCAGCCAGCAATGCACTGCGCCGGCCGCAATGCATTGCGGGCCGCTCGCATCACACGAATGTGATGCGAACGGCCCAAATAGTTCTGGGCTCGCCGAGCGGGCGAACGCCCGCCCCCCCCCAGACATGAACAGCTAGTTAAGCGAATTCCCATGATATGATGCTGGATCCTCTATGAACGGACAGCTCTGTATACACGTCTTACCTCTGTCAGTGCTGTGTGTCATTGTGTCTGTGGGATGTCTGATCTCTCGGGTTATATACCTCCCAGCCCTTTCACTTTCTTTGTGTTGAGTCATTATGAAACTGAAAGTTTCTATTACAAAACCTCTTATTACCGTTAAGTTTCAAGTGGGCATGTGGAATCAGGAAATACTTGGAATTTACAATGTCATGTGGCCTTTTATTTCTGCCGTCCTGCAAGGGTAATACTATTCGTGTCGGTGTTTCCAGAGATTTCTTTCCTTGTATAGATCGGAACCAGGGATGAAGAAAATTAAGTTTTTTGCTTCACAGAACCTCCTAAAAAAAAAAAATTGAACTTTTTGGTGAAATGTATTGTAGTCACTTGGAGAGGGGAAATTAAGGTGGTTTCTAATGCCGCGTACACACGGTCGGAATTCTCGTCGAAAAAAAGCACTGATGGTTTTCCCGTCGGAATTCCGACGGAATTTCGCTCAAACTGTCTTGCCTACACACGGTCACACCAAATTCCGACGGTCTGTAACACAGCGGCATAAAACACATTCGACAGCACTATAAAAGGGAAGTTTAATGCTTTTGAGCATGCGTCGAATTGTTTCCGAGCATGCGTTGCGAATTTTGCGTGCCGGAATTGCATACACACGATCGGAAAATCCGATAGAAAGGTTTTCCGTCGGAAAAATTGAGAACAGGTTCTCCGTTTCTCCGTTTCTTCCCCATTGGCCATAACTGAGGGCCAATCAAAGGAGACTAGGAGAGGAGAGCATCATGGGACATGTAGTCCCGAAGATTGGAGGCTCCATTTTCCACAGGGGGAGGCTTAATCAAGAGAGAGCTTGAGAGACTGCAGCCTGGAAAAAAGCTGAGGGAGATAGTTCTACAGGACAAAGAAAGAGGAGTGTGCTGGGTGGAAGCCAGAGAGAGAGAGAGAACCAGGCTGCCCAGCGCCACCAGAGAGAGAGAGCCACACTGCCCAGCACCACCAGAGAGAGAGCCACGCTGCCCAGCGCCACCAGAGAGAGAGAGCCACACTGCCCAGCGCCACCAGAGAGAGAAAGACTGAGCCACTGCCAGGGTACAGACATGCTACACTACTGACCAGTGTCGCCCCCGGGGAACCCGGAGTGAGCGATCGTCCAGCCGGAGGGATCACTGCTGTAGTTTCGTTGGGTCTGGTAAGAGGGCCTATCGGCCATTATCCATTACTTATCCTAGGGACTGGACTACGTCTGCAGTCTCTGACCATAATAATGTGATAATGACAAGGCCTGCATCCTTGTACAGAATAGGAGCAACCTTCGAAGAGGGTTTGCATCCCTGTACGGAGCAGGACCATTGTTTAAAGAGGAAAGGCCTTAATTTCTGTACAGAATATGACCAACCTCTAAAGAGGAAAGACATGCATTCCTGTACAGAATAGGCCCAACCTCAAAAAAGGAAAGGTCTGCATCCCTGTAGCAAGAAAAGCAGTAAGTGACATGAACTGAGTGCCACTGAAACTCAGGGGCAGTGTTGCCAACCTAACAGATTGAAATTTACTGACACGACATCCAAGATTTACTGGCACAGCCAAATTTTTACTGGCATTTCCAAAAGTTACAAAATTACAGATTTAAGTACAAATTTCACTATTTAGGCTACAAACAAGTACAATATGTAATTGGCAATGTGATTTAAGGTAGATAATAAGGCAAAAAACATATTTCTTAATTTATTTTCGATATAGTAAGTAAGTAGCTCAGGGACAGGACTCTGTGCAGCAGTCCAGAGTCACAGTGACAGTCTCTCTCCAAGCCAGGTGGTCCCTCCAGTGCAAACAGAACTGATGGTCCTCCTCCTGGCCTGCCTTGCTCCCATCCCGCAGACCCACACGCAAGGCTCTGGCCGCTCTGCTTGGTTCCCTTGCATCATGACATCACAGGATATGTTCAGGCACCGCCTCCACTAGAGCTGCCCGAACACACTGTAGCAGGCACTTGTATGGTCTCGGCTGGCTCCGGGCCGAGTGCCACAGCCATATTTTTTACTGGCAACTTTTTCTTTTTACTGGCATTTACTGGCAGGAGAAAATTGCCTGTTTTTTACTGGCTGCCAGTAAAAATACTGACGGTTGGCAACACTGCTCAGGGGTGGGACGATACCCATGAGGCCACGTTACTGGGAGCTCCTTGTGCCTCCCAGACCCTGACCAGACCCATGATGCAGCCCCATCGCTCCTAGAAACGCATTAGTATTTAGAGAGAGTCCTACCTACGTACTGCACAAGCCAATCGACCAAGGCTAGATTCAACCTGGATTGAAAGGATCCCTCCACCAACACCCTCTACTTGGAATGACTAATTGGCGCCTGTGACAGACCTAGCCGGGACAGAGGCTGTTGGAGGGGACGTAATGCAAGCTTCTTGCCTTGCAAATAAGGGCCCTGGCATTTGGGGGAACGGTGCTGTTTGTGAGCTGTATGCCTGGGGACCGCTGAGCTGGTTTTACTTGGATTCAGGTCCATGCTGGCCCCCCAAGACACATAGACTCTGGACATGTCAGATGCTAATATCATCAACTCCAGCCACCTGTCTGTTGTCTTGTATAATGCAAATGAGTAGTCTGGCTTGACACAGATTCTAAAGAGTATTTCACCTATCCACTTCCTGACCGGCGCACGCCGATGTACGTCGGCAGAATGGCACGGACAGGCATTAGGGCGTATATATAAGTCCCTTTTTAAATGCCTCCGTGCCATCGGGAGCGCGCCGCTCCCGGCGCGCTCCCGCACCGGTCGGGACCCCCGTGAGGCCGGTCGCGGGTCGCGTGGACTCGATCGCCGCGGGGACACCCGCGATCGTCTCACAGGAAGGCTGAACGGGGAGATGTGGAAATAAACAGCATCTCCCCGTTCTGCCTAGCAACTAGTGATGCCGATCTCTGCTCCCTGTGATTGCAGCAGAGATCAGCATTCACTAGTTGACAGCCACGCCCCCCCACAGTAAGAAACACACCCCTAGGCATACTTAACCCCTACACTGCCACCTAGTGGTTAACCCCTTCACTGCCAGTGTCATTTATACAGGAATCAATGCATTTAAATAGCATTGATTGCTGTATAAATGACAATGGTTCCAAAAAATGTGTCAAAAATGTCCGATGTGTCCGCCATCGCAGTCGCAGTCACAATAAAAAAATCGCTGATCGCCGCCATTACTAATAAAAAAAATTATTAATAAAAATGCTATAAAACTATACCCTATCTTGTAAACGCTACAACTTCTGCGCAAACCAATCAATAATCGCTTATTGCGATTTTTTTTTTACCAAAAATATGTAGAAGAATACGTAACGGCCTAAACTGAGGAAAAAAAATGTTTTTTTATATATTTTTGGGGGATATTTATTATAGCAAAAATAAAAAAATATTGTGTTTTTTTCAAAATTGTCGCTCTTTTTTTTGTTTATAGCACAAAAAATAAAAACCGCAGGGGCGATAAAATACCACCAAAAGAAAGCTCTATTTGTAGGAAAAAAAGTATGTAAATTTTGTTTGGGAGCCACGTCGCGACGACCGCGCAATTGTCAGTTAAAGCCACGCAGTGCCGAATCGCAAAAAGGGGCCTGGTCCTTTGGCTGCAAATTGGTCTGGTCTGAAAGTGGCTATTGTTGTGTGTGCTAATTAACCCTGCAATTGAATGAAGGAGTCCAGTGTTGATTTAGATAATTAGCTCATGCTAATTAGGTTAGGTTTTTAGTCATCCGGCTGTATATATGTGTGTGACATCTCAAATAAAAGCTATTCCTGATGTACTCCAAGACTGGTGTTGTCTAGTTCTTGGGGGGTTCCTATAACCAGATCCATTGGACTCATGTTCCAGGACTTAGGAAGCATTTACGACGGACACCTTGAGTACAGGATCCGTCACAGCGCCCTCCCATGGATAGAAGCACCAGTGTTCTGTTCCCAAAAAAATATAAGAAAAGGTGCTACTCTTAACCAAAAGGTCGAGAAGAAAAATGACCAGGAATTTTCAGCTGTCAAAATGACATCTGGGAATTTTTTATGTATTACACAGCTGGAGCGGCTGTTCAAATGCAGCCACTTCTGTGTAAAATAACACTTATAGTAGTCAAATGAGACAATGTATAGAATTAAAAGTTAGACTCATTTTTATAAAAAAATTTATACTGGTCAATATAGGGGGGAAAAAAAACTTTCTTTTTTCTTTTTTTATGTCTTCCTTGTCTATAGATTACATAGAAAACATGCTTGCCAACTGTCCCGGATTTACTGGTCACAATTTTTTAGGCAATTGTCCCGCAATGTCTGTAACATAAGCTGTGTCCTGGGAATGTCAGCGTTGACAAGTGTGAATGTGTTTGGGGCCAGGCCATGGGACACCAATCACCATCCAGTGTGGGGCTGTAGAGGCCAATGAGCATGTAGTGAGCATGAGTGGGCAGGTATCAGAGACACTTGAGCAGAGGTAACACTGCTCTCAGTGTTACCCCTGCTGTATGTCCCCTTCCCCATTTTCACCCCCTTCCCTTATCCCCCTCTTCACCCCCCCATCCTCCTCTTTACCCCTCCTTACCCCTCTTCACCCACCCCCCCATCCTCCTCTTTACCCCCATGTCCCTGTCCTCATCCTCTTACCCCCCTCTTCACTGCCCTGTCCCCCCTTCACATCCCCCTTCCTCCTCTTCACTTCTCCGTCGCCCTCTTTACCCCCCCATCCCCCTTTTCACCCCTCTTTGTGACTTTTCAGATGGCGAGCAAGAGATATGCTGCCATATTGCCACCCATCTGCCTGTCAACTGTTTCAGAATTGCGGCAAGGGCCCTAGATAAACATAAATCATTTTACTAATCAGGAGCGGCCGGTCCATAAGGGATGCCGGGGTATGCCGCCCCCCCCCCTCTAGCTTGCATGCAGGGATGCTAAGTTTCTATAAGGTTTTTTGTTTTTTCAAGCGACATGATTAGAGCCCGAGGCTCTAATTGGCACTAGCAAATCAATATTCGCTATTGTCTTCCGGCTAGGCAAAACCACGTACAGGTATGTGGCCCTTTAAAAGCCTAGCTGTGGGGCACGCTCACGACCCGGTCGGGAGCTCCGTGACCACGGCCGCGGGACCAGCGGACCCGATCGCCGCTGGTGTCCCGCGATCGGGTCACAGAGCTGAAGAACGAGGAGAGGTCTGTGTAAACAAACCTCTCCCCGCGCTTCCTACTCTGCCTGTCATTGATCGGCTGTTCCCTGTCATCGGGAAAGCCGATCAATGACGTCAGCGCCGCCCCCTAATGTTAAAAAAAACACACATGTCACAGCCCATAACCCCCCCCCCCTAGTGGTTAACTCTTTCACTGCCAGTGTCATTTATACAGGAATCAATGCATTTAAATGGCATTGATTGCTGTATAAATGACAATGGTCCCAAAAATGTGTCAAAAATGTCCGATGTGTCCGCCATAATGTCGCAGTCACAATAAAAATCGCAGATCGCCGCCATTACTAGTAAAAAAAAAAATATTAATAAAAATGCTACAAAACTATCCCCTATTTTGTAAATGCTATAACTTTTGCGCAAACCAATCAATAATCGCTAATTGCGATTTTTTTTTACCAAAAATATGTAGAAGAATACGTATCGGCCTAAACTGAGGAAACAAAATGTTTTTTTATATATTTTTTGGGGGATATTTATTATAGCAAAAAACAAAAAATATTGATTTTTTTTCAAAATTGTCGCTCTATTTTTGTTCATAGCGCAAAAAATAAAAACCGCAGGGGCGATCAAATACCACCAAAAGAAAGCTCTATTTGTGGGAAAAAAAGGACGCCAATTTTGTTTAGGACCCACGTCGCACGACCGCGCAATTGTCAGTTAAAGCGACGCAGTGCCGAATCGCAAAATGGGGCCTGGTCCTTTGGCTGCCAATTGGTCCGGGGGCTGAAGTGGTTAAAGGTCATTCTCCACCTACGATGGCTTGCTGGCCATGCGGCAAAAAAAAAGATTTCCCTGTAATTTTTTATTTTTTTTTAAATGTTGGCAATTATGAGAAGATAAAATAATTTTTGCAAGCCAATACTGCCAGACTGAAAGCTAGGATCGTCTCCAAAAAACACAAGATAGAATCAGAAGATTTTTTTTATTTTATTCACCTTAATATTTCCTTGTTCTGCAGAAAATGTCACAATTCGGAAATACAGATGGCCGTGAATCACCGGTATGTGAGCGTAGGCACCTATTTCGAAGAACCCACATATACAAATCTCTGATTCATGATCTAGTAATCATAATTATAATAATTATAGAGAGCCTGTGGGTGGAAAACCTGTAGTAGTGTTGACCCTTCTTTTTTACGACCTCTGCAATTCTCTCTACGGAATGCTGTCATTCAACTTCTGGGTCACATCCTGACTGATGGCAGCCCATTCTTGCACAATCAATGCAATGATTTTGTAAGACTTGGGTTTTTTTGTTTTTTTCTTAGTTTACCCACCGATTGAAGATTGACCACAAGTTCTCAATGGGATTAAGGTCTGTGGAGTTTCCTGGCAATGGACCCCAAATGTCCATGCTTTGTTCCCCAAGCCACTTAGTGGCAAGGTGCTCCACCATGCTGGAAAAGGCATTGTTTGTCACCAAATTGTTCTTGTATGGTTGGGAGAAGTTGCTCTCGGAGGATGTTTTTGTACTATTCTTTATTCATGGCTGTGTTCTTGGGTAACATTGTGAGTGAGCCCCCCACTCCCTTGCCTGATAAGCCCCCACACATTAATGGTCTCAGGATGCTTTACTGGGCATGACACAGGACTAGGGATGGGCCGAAAACCCCCGGGTTTGGTTCGCACCAGAACCCGCGAACGGACCTAAAGTCCGTGCGAGCATTAGAACCCTATTAGTTACAATGGATGCGAACGTTCGAAATCAGTGCTAATTTTAAAGGCTAATATGCATGTTATTGTCATAAAAAAAGTGTTTGGGGACCCGGGTCCTGCCCCAGGGGACATGTATCAATGCAAATTTTTTTTTTTAAAAACGGCAGTTTTTTCAGGAGCAGTGATTTTAATAATGCTTAAAGTGAAACAATAAAAGTGTAATATTCCTTTAAATTTCGTACCTGGGGGGTGTCTATAGTATACCTGTGAAGGGGCGCATGTTTCCAGTGCTTAGAACTGTCCCTGCACAAAGTGTCATTTTTGCAGGAAAAAAAGCTATTTAAAATCACTCGCGGCTAATGAATTGACGGATCCCGTAACACAGAGAACAGTCATTCATTGAAAGCCATTCATAAAAAAAAGTCATTGATAAAAAATTTAAAAAAATTAAAAAAAGCATGGGGGTCCCCCCAAATTCAATAACCAGGCCCTTCAGGTCTGCTATGGATATTAAGGGGGACCCCAGCCAAAAAAAAAAAAATGGCGTGGGGTCCCCCTCAAAATCCATACCAGACCCTTGAGGTCTGGGATGGATTTTAAGGGGAACCCCGGCCAAAAAAAAATGGCGTGGGGTCCCCCTCAAAATCCATACCAGACCCTTATCCGAGCACGCAACCTGGCAGGCCGCAGGAAAAGAGGGGGGGACGAGAGCGCCCCCCCTCCCTCCTGAACCGTACCAGGCCACATGCCCTCAACATTGGGAGGGTGCTTTGGGGGTCTGAGACCCCCAAAGCACCTTGTCCCCATGTTGATGAGGACAAGGGCCTCTTCCCCACAGCCCTGGCCATTGGTTGTGGGGGTCTGCGGGCGGGGGGCTTATCGGAATCTGGAAGCCCCCTTTAACAAGGGGACCCCCAGATCCCGGCCCCCTTTAACAAAAGTACCCCTACCATTTCACCAAAAAAGTGTCAAAAATGTTAAAAATGACAGGAGGCGGTCTTTGACAATTCCTTTATTAAAATCTTCTTTCTTCTGGTCTTCCTTCTTTCTCTCTTCATCCTTCGGTTTCTTCATCTTCTCCTTCCGGCATCTTCTTCCATCTTCTTCTTCCATCATCTTCTTCCTCCGATCCGCTTCTTCTTGCTCTGGTCTTCTTGGGCCACTCCGCACAACAGGTCTTTTATAACGGAGGGCGGGGTCACCCCGCCCCCCCTGACGTCATGGGGAAAGCCATAGGGAATTCCCCATGATGTCCCCGTGCGTCCGTTATAAAAGACCTGTCAGACGCAGCGAAGTCTCACACAGCGGGAGCCTCCCATTGCGCGGAGCGGCCCAGAAGAGACGCTGACGCCATGGAAGAAGATGCCGGACGAGAAGACCAGAGCAAGAAGAAGCGGATCGGAGGAAGAAGATGATGGAAGAAGAAGATGGAAGAAGATGGCGTAAGGAGAAGATGAAGAAACCGAAGGATGAAGAAAGGAAGAAGGAAGACCAGAAGAAAGAAGATTTTAATAAAGGAATTGTCAAAGACCGTCTTCTGTAATTTTTACAATTTTTTACACTTTTTTGGTGAAATGGTAGGGGTACTTTTGTACCCCTTACCATTTCACACAGGGGGGGGCGGGATCTGGGGGTCCCCTTGTTAAAGGGGGCTTCCAGATTCCGATAAGCCCCCCGCCCGCAGACCCCCACAACCAATGGCCAGG
Organism: Lithobates sylvaticus; assembly: GCA_028564925.1. NCBI lineage: Eukaryota > Metazoa > Chordata > Amphibia > Anura > Ranidae > Lithobates > Lithobates sylvaticus. The sequence goes on along the minus strand of CM053036.1, from coordinate 153,425,192 downwards.
GTTGTGGGGAAGAGGCCCTTGTCCTCTTCAACATGGGGACAAGGTGCTTTGGGGGTCTCAGACCCCCAAAGCACCCTCCCAATGTTGAGGGCATGTGGCCTGGTACGGTTCAGGAGGGAGGGGGGGCGCTCTCGTTCCCCCCTCTTTTCCTGCAGCCTGCCAGGTTGCGTGCTCGGATAAGGGTCTGGTATGGATTTTGAGGGGGACCCCACGCCATTTTTTCGGAGGAAGAAGATGATGGAAGAAGAAGATGGAAGAAGATGCCAGAAGGAGAAGATGAAGAAACCGAAGGATGAAGAGAGAAAGAAGGAAGACCAGAAGAAAGAAGATTTTAATAAAGGAATTGTCAAAGACCGCCTCCTGTCATTTTTTAAAATTTTTGACACTTTTTTGGTGAAATGGTAGGGGTACTTTTGTTAAAGGGGGCCGGGATCTGGGGGTCCCCTTGTTAAAGGGGGCTTCCAGATTCCGATAAGCCCCCCGCCCGCAGACCCCCACAACCAATGGCCAGGGCTGTGGGGAAGAGGCCCTTGTCCTCATCAACATGGGGACAAGGTGCTTTGGGGGTCTCAGACCCCCAAAGCACCCTCCCAATGTTGAGGGCATGTGGCCTGGTACGGTTCAGGAGGGAGGGGGGGCGCTCTCGTCCCCCCCTCTTTTCCTGCGGCCTGCCAGGTTGCGTGCTCGGATAAGGGTCTGGTATAGATTTTGAGGGGGACCCCACGCCATTTTTTTTTGGCCGGGGTTCCCCTTAAAATCCATCCCAGACCTCAAGGGTCTGGTATGGATTTTGAGGGGGACCCCACGCCATTTTTTTGGGTTTTTTTTGGCTGGGGTCCCCCTTAATATCCATAGCAGACCTGAAGGGCCTGGTTATTGAATTTGGGGGGACCCCCACGCTTTTTTTTTATTTTTTTTTATTTTTTTATCAATAACTTTTTTTTTATGAATGGCTTTCAATGAATGACTGTTCTCTGTGTTATGGGAGCCATCAATTCATTAGCCGCGAGTGATTTTAAATAGCTTTTCTTCCTGAAAAAATGACACTTTGTGCAGGGACAGTTCTAAGCACAGGAAACATGCGCCCCTTCACAGGCATACTATAGACACCCCCCAGATGTGATACTGCAATGCTGTACTAACAGCACGCACACACAAATCCCCAGAATCATAGCACATAATGTCAGCAGTCAGCAGCATATAACACTGACACTGACGCTGGAACACAACACAATATGTGAGGCCGTCGCCGCGGCGGCCTTTTATACTGTGGGGCGTGTACTAAACCCCCTGAGCTATAATTGGCCACAGGCATCCTGCCTGTGGGCAATTATTTCTCTCCTCACCGCTGGCTCTTTGATTGGCCAAGCATGCGGGTCACAGTGCATGCTTGGCCAATCATCAGCCAGCAATGCACTGCAACTAGCACAGTGCATTGCGGGCCGCTCGCATCACACGAATTTGATGCGAGCGGCCCAAATACTTCTGGGCTCGCCGAACGGGTGAACGCCCGATGTTCGATTCGAACATGGGTTCGAATCGAACACCGGGCTCATCCCTACACAGGACTGATGGTAGCCCTCACCTTTTTTTTCTCTGGACAAGCTTTTTTCTGGATGGCCCAAACAATCAGAAAGGGGATTTATCAGAGAAAATGACTTTACCCCAGTCCTTAGCAGTCCAATCCTTGTACCTTTTGCAGAATATCAGTCTGTCCCTGATGTTTTTTTCTTGGAGAGAAGTGGCAATGATCATGAGCCTGACATGCTGGGGCAAGCCTGGACAAGTCCTAACTAGCTAACAGCCGTGGTCCCTTTACACTTTAGGTGCATGTCAGGGGCGAATTCTGCTGACTACGCCAGGTTTGTGGGCGGGGCCTACTCGTCCTGCACATGGGGGTATCTCCCCCGGAACCAGGCAGGGCCACAGTCATGTGAACTCAACACTGTGGCAAAGCCAATCCGGACTCAGCATGCGGTGATCATGAGCCAGACATGCTGGGACAACCCTGGACAAGTCCTAGCTGGATAACAGCCATGGTTCCTTTACACCTTAGATTTCAGGTGCATGTCAGGGGTGAATTCTGCTGACTACTCCAGGTTTGTGGGTATGTCTCCTCCAGGACCAAGTGGGGCCTCAGTCATGTGAGCTTGAGGCGGAACCAATCCAGACTCAACATGCGGTGATCATAAGGGGGGGCTCTTGCCGTAATGTGTGGAAGTTGCTGTTGGTTAGGGGGGCTCTTGTCGTAATGTGTGGAGGAGAATTGCTGTTGGTGAGGGGGGCTCTTGCCGTAATGTGTGGAGGAGAATTGCTGTTGGTGAGGGGGGCTCTTGCCGTATTGTGTGGAGTAGAATTGCTGTTGGTGAGGGGGGCTCTTGCCGTATTGTGTGGAGTAGAATTGCTGTTGGTGAGGGGGGCTCTTGCCGTATTGTGTGGAGTAGAATTGCTGTTGGTGAGGGGGGCTCTTGCCGTATTGTGTGGAGGAGAATTGCTGTTGGTAAGGGGGGCTCTTGCCGTAATGTGTGGAAGTTGCTGTTGGGTGAGGGGTGCTTTTGTCATAATTTGTGGGGGGAGTTGCTGTTGGTTAGGGGGGCTCTTGCTGTAATGTGTGGAGGAGAATTTCTGTTGGTGAGGGGGGCTCTTGCCTTATTTTGTGGAGGAGAATTGCTGTTGGTTAGGGGGGCTCTCGCCATAATGTGTAGCAGCTGTTGTTGGGTGAGGGGTGCTTTTGTCATAATTTGTGGGGGGAGATGCTGTTGGGTGAGGGGGGCTCTTTCCGTAATGTGTGGAGGAGAATTGCTGTTGGTGAGGGGGCCTCTTGCCGTAATGTGTGGCAGTTGCTGTTGGTGAGGGGAACTCTTGCCGTAATGTGTGGATTAGAATTGCTGTTGGTGAGGGGGGCTCTTGCCGTAATGTGTGGATTAGAATTGCTGTTGGTGAGGGGGGCTCTTGCCGTATTGTGTGTAAGTTGCTGTTGGGTGAGGGGGGCTCTTGCCGTAATGTGTGGAGGAGAATTGCTGTTGGATGAGGGGGGCTCTTGCTTTAATGTGTGGCAGTTGCTGTTGGTTAGGGGGCCTCTTGCCGTAATGTGTGGAAGTTGCTGTTGGTTATGGGGCCTCTTGCCGTAATGTGTGGAAGTTGCTGTTGGTTATGGGGGCTCTTGCTGTAATGTGTGGAAGTTGCTGTTGGGTGAGGGGGGCTCTTGCCGTAACGCATGGAAGCTGCTGTTGGGTAAGGCGGGGGATTTTGTCATAGTGTGAGTTGTACCTGGGTGAGGTGGGGGGGGGGGGGGTGCTTGTTTTATGGCACTGGGTTCCTAGGTTTGGTTCAGTCTCCTCCCCCTGGGCTCTATGGCTCGTCTCATCTGGGATTGTCCCCAGGGTGTATGTGTCCATAAGGGACATTTATGGGCAAATATGATTCCATCCACCCTGTAGACTCAGTGTCATGCATTGGTGTCACATGAGTGCAAAATGTACAAGTTTCTTGGTGTTTTTTTCTTCCTCTTGTAGTGACTGTGCCAGGCGTGGGTGTAGAGGCTGCTTTTTTATTGCTGCAGTACGTGAGATGTCTGAACCTAAGTTTGGGTTTCTTCATTACTAGGTGACATTTTATTGTGAATAAGTAGGGGTACAATGTACTCCAAACCCATAAGGAGGAGGGTGATATCTGGGGGGCCACATATTGTTAAAGGGGGCTTTCAGATTGCAATAAGCCCCTGACTCACAGACCCCCCCCCCCTCCCCATAGCCACCGGCCAGGGTTGTGAAGTATATATTGATTGGTTATCACAAAAGCTATACCGTCTACAAACTAGGGGATAGATTTATGACATTTTTATTTTTTTATTTTTTTTTACTAGTAATGGCGGCGATCAGTGATTTTTGGCGGGACTGCGACATTGCAGCGGACAAATTGGACACCATAACTGACACTTGACACTTTTCTGGGGAACAGTGACACCAATACAGTGATCAGTGCTAAAAATATGCACTGTCACTGTACTAATGACACTGGCAGGGAAGGGGTTAACATCAGGGGCGATCAAAGGGTTACGTGTGCTCCTAGAGCGTGCTTTCTAAGTGTGACGGGGATGGTCTGACTGGATAAAGACAGAGATCCGTGTTCCTGCTATAATAAATATCCCCCAAAAATATAAAAACAATATTTTTCCTCAGTTTAGTCCGATACGTATTCTTCTACATATTTTTGGTAAAAAAAAAAAAAAATCGCAATAAGCGATTGATTGGTTTGTACAAAAGTTATAGCGTTTACAAAATAGGGGATAGTTTTATGGCATTTTTATTAATATTTTTTTTTTTTTTTTACTAGTAATGGCGGCGATCAGCGATTTTTATCGTGACTGCGACATTATGGCGGACACATCGGACATTTTTGACACATGTTTGGGACCATTGTCATTTATACAGCGATCAGTGCTATACAAAACTGATTCCTGTGCAAATGACACTGGCAGTGAAGGGGTTAACCACTAAGGGGCAGTGTAGGGGTTAAGTGTGCCCTGGGGAATGTTTCTAACTTGGGGGGGGGCGTGGCTACGTGTGACACATCACTGATCTCTGCTCCCGATCACAGGGAGCAGAGATCAGTGACAGTGTCACTAGGCAGAACGGGGAGATGCTTGTTTACATTAGCATCTCCCTCTCCGTGAGACGATCGCGGGCATCTCCGCGGCGATCGAGTCCGCGGGACCCGTGACCCGACTCACGGAGCTTGCCACGGGCGCGCCCGCAGGCCGCCTTTTAAAGGGCCACGTACAGGTACGTTAGTTTGCCTGTACGTGCCATTCTGCCGCAGTATATCTGCGTGAGGCAGTCGGCAAGCGGTTAATAAAAACGATAGAAAAAGAAAAAATATATATATATATATATATATTTTTTTTTTTTTTTTTTTTTAGTTTGATCAGTGCTATTAAAGAAAAAAAAGATTGTTCGCACACCATGGAAGGAAGAACTTCTGTAGAATAGTTACTTTGTTGTCAAAGTGCCAAAGGACGTTACAGGACCCTTGGTAGACCGGTTTCACACGGATAACTCGATAAAAAGTGCCAGTTTTATACCGTGATTTGTCCCATTTTTAAAGACACATACAGTATCTGACAAAAGTTAGTACACCCCTCACATTTTTGTAAATCTTTTCTTCTATCGTTTCATGTGACAACACTGAAGAAATAACACTTGGCTACAATGTAAAGTAGTGAGTGTACAGCTTGTATAACAGTGTAAATTTGTCTTGCAAACTTACTTGCCTCATCAGCAGGGCAGGACTTAGGGTGGTGGGGGCCCCTGGGCTTGAGTCACTTTCGGGCCCTACCTTCTATACATTACCGTATTTATCGGCGTATAACACGCACCGGCGTATAACACGCACCCCAAGTTTAGGAGGGAATTTTAAGGAAAAAAACTTTTAGGAGGGAAGTTTAAGGAAAAAAACATTTAAATGCCCATCAATGCAGCCTTATCAGTGTCCATCTGCAGCCTTGCCTGTCCATCTGCAGCCTTGTCAGTGTCATTTGCAGCCTTGTCAGTGTAGCCTTGTCATTGCAGTCTTGAAGTTTAAAAATGGCGCCGCCGAGATACAGAGTCCTCTGTATCTCGGCGGCTCTCGGGTCCTCTTGGCGGCTCTCGGGTCCTCTCGGCGGCTCTCGGGTCCTCTCGGTGGCTCTCGGGTCCCAAGCGGAGCCGACAGTAGCCGAGTGTACTCGGCTCGGCTCACAGTCATGCCCAGTCCCTGTGTTAGGTCCATCATAGGGCGGGACTGGGCATGACTGTGAGCGGAGCCGAGCCGAGTACACTTGGCTATGTATCTCGGTGGGGCCCGTGGGGCCCCCTATTGGGCGGGGCCCATGGGCTTCAGCCCAGTCAAGCCCAATGGTAAGTCCGGCCCTGCTCATCAGTGTCCGTCGGTGAAGGAGAAAACTTACTTATTTCCAAAATTTTGTAACAGAAATGAAGAAAAACTTTTTTTTTTTTTTTTATAAAAACCCCCAGAGGTGATCAAATACCACCAAAATAAAGCTCTATTTGTGGGAAAAGAATGATAAAAAAATTTGAATTGTCATTCAAAATGTGATAGGGCTGAAAGCTGAAAATTGGTCTGGGTAGGAAGGTGTATAAGTGCCCAGTATTGAAGTGGTTAATTTAAAAAAAAAATGTTTTTAACCTCTTTGTCACCTTTGCTATTTTTATGTTTTTTTCTATTACATTTTTTTTTTTTCGTTTTGTTTTTGTGCTTTATTTTGTTTTATTTTATTTTTTTTAAATATCAAATTATTATTTTTTTTTATTCAAAAATGATTTTTATTTATGTAAAAATAATTCCGTGACAAGCTGCAGAGTACATTTTCAGTGTCACAAGAGAAAGTGTTGTTGGCTTCCTTGCTGTGTGTGTCTGTTCTAGTGAAAGCTCCCATGGGTTAATTTTTTGATGATTTTGGTCAAATAGCCTGCAGGAATTGTGATTAAACTTCGAACATTCCAGTGTAAATATTTGTACAGGAGATGGACGGGAACGGCTGTTTGTGTAGCTGTGTGCGTCCTTTCTCAGAAAAGATTTCTTCACTGAATGACGCCAATCTAAGAAAACAGAGACTGGATGGAAAACAGCGCTGGTTGGGATAAGGGTGACTTTGATGCTGCCTGATCTGGCGTTTTTTTGGGGGGTTGAAATAACTATATACTGATATGAAAAATCAGTAAAAGGTATTGATATTTTTTCCTCCATCCATCCAGAAACCACTCACTGTGTTCTGATCACATTATTCTACCAGACTTGGGCCCCAACGTTTCGGCAAGCAGAGGATTTGGGCGATAAGATAGTTGGATATAATTTTGTTACCGTTATTAGCAGAATAGTAGACACTTTCCTGATGTTAAATCTTCATTATTAGGTAGTTAAGAAGTCAATGTAAAAAAGAAAAAAGGGAGTTTTCACTGTTGTTAAAATGTTTCCATTTTGACAAAATGCTTTGGGAGAACTGAGGTGGCTTAGTGGGTTTTAAAGGGGTGACACGGGCTTGAAAAAGGCTCCTGAAGGTTACAGAAGCTCCTTTCACCTATTCTGGACCTGTTTTTGTGCCCCCCCCCCCCCCGGCCCCCCCCCCCCCCCGCCCCCCCTGCCCCCCCCCCCCCATATATATTTTACAGAAATTAACCTCTTCACGCTGATGTAAAAAAATTATGCGGCCCCACTAGACTGGGCTTATTTTAAGTGGGGCCGCATATTTGTGCCTTTCCCTTTGTGCTGGGAGTGCGCTGCAGGTCCAGGATAGGTAAAAGGAGCTTCTGTACCTGATCATGTATACTTACAGACAGTTGTGGCTGGTGGGTTTTTTGTTTGGGGAAGGGGAAGGCAAACAACCACCCCCCCCCCCCCCGGCAGCGCGGCACTAACAACCCCCCCAGTTGGTCCGGCACTTACCTGAATAGATAAATCCAGATAGATGGGGGTATCATCCACCGCCGTGGGGTGTGGGCAACGGCTCCATGTGAGCAGGTGCAGGGTCCAGGCAGCGGCTCCAGGCTAATGGGTGCGGGGTCCAGGTAGCGGCCCCAGGCTAACGGGTGCAGGGTCTGGGCAGTGGCTCCAGGCTAGTGGGTGCAGGGTCCAGGCTAGCAGGGGCAGGCAGCGGTTCCAGGCTAGTGTGTGCGGGGTCCAGGCAGTGGCTCCAGGCTAGTGTGTGCGGGGTCGGGCAGTGCCTTAGGCTAGTGGGTGCGGGGTCCGGGCAGTGGCTCCAGGCTAGTGGGTGAGGGGTCTGGGCAGTGCCTTAGGCTAGTGGGTGCGGGGTCCGGGCAGTGGCTCCAGGCTAGTGGGTGCTGGGTCTGGCAGTGGCTCCAGGCAAGCAGGTGCAGGCAGCGGCTCCAGGCTAGTGGGTGTGAGGTCTGGGCATTTTTTTTTTCAGTTTTAGTTGGCATCAGGACTTCTGTCTCTTGATCCCGTCATTTTTGATATTGTTAAAGGGGCGGCCAGCTAAAGTGGTTGCATCCTCCTACATATGCCCAGTGAAGTGACCGGCCTCAGGTAAAACAGAGATGAAACAAATCCTCCTACATAAGTTGTACCTGTTTATCTACAACCGTCTTTCCTCTACAGCCTTCTATATCATAAAGATGAATGAATGATTTGTATAGCGCTACAAATGCGAACTGAATCGCCTCAAGGCACTTGTCTGCTCCTGTTGTCATGCAATATTTAGAAGAGGTGGGTCTTGAGTTTTTTCCTGAAGGCCTGATGGTTTTCTTCTAAGCGGATGTTGTTTGGTAGAGCATTCCATAGCCGAGGTCCCTGTACTGCGAATCTTCGTTCTCCCTTTGATTTGTGGCGGGCTTTGGGGATGAGAAGGCGGTTTTGGGTTGTCGATCGAAGGCTGCGATTTGGTATGTATTTTTCTATTTTCTCACAAAGGTATTGAGCAGCATTTCCTTGTGTACATTTGTGAGTGAGGCAGAGGGTCTTGAATGTGATCCTGAGAAAGGCTATTTCTCAGTTCAAGCAGGCAGGGATCTCATGCCCCACCTCCCCCCGTGGGAGACGGACAGCGGAGATCAATGCCCCACCTCCCCCTGTGGGAGATGGACGGCAGAGATCAATGCCCTACCTCCCCCCGTGGGGGACAGACGGCGGCGATCAATGCCCTACCTCCCCCCCGTGGGAGACGGACGGCGGCAATCAATACCCCACCTCGGATCTCAGGACCGGCTTCCTGATTGGCCGGGAGGACAATCAGGAAGGCACAACAGCTTCAATATGGAGAAAGCAGTAGTACAACAGCTACAACTCCATCTGGACACACACAATCTCCTGGACCCTCTGCAATCAGGCTTCCGCCCGGGCCATGGCGCAGAAACTGCACTCCTCAAAATATGGGATGATGCCTTGGAAGCAGCAGATGATGGAGAATCATGTCTCCTGGTGCTCCTGGACCTTAGTGCAGCATTTGACACACTAGATCACAACATTCTACTCACCCGCCTCAAAGAAGTAGCAGGAGTCACAGATTCAGACTTACCATGGTTCGCTTCCTTCTTAGGAAATCGGTCACAGACAGTGAAACTTGGAGCCTTCACCTCTGAATCTCGCGCAGTCTCCTATGGAGTCCCTCAAGGATCACCTTTGTCACCCGTGCTCTTCAACATTTACATCCGTCCACTCCTTAAAATCGTCAGCAAATCAGACCTATGCTTCCACTCATACGCAGATGATACTCAACTCTACCTTCGGATCCCCGGACAAAAAGACCAATATCAGGAATTAGAAAAATGCCTCACATCAATAGACGACTGGATGTCCACAAGCTCCCTCAAACTTAATGGAACCAAAACAGAACTCCTTCTCCTAAATGCAAACCGGAAAAATAAATCTACGACACCATGGACTCCACCCACCATCCTTGGACAGACCATCCCCCTAAGCATAAAAGCCAAAAGTCTCGGAGTCACCTTCGATTCAGAAATGTCAATGGATGCACAAATAGGATCAGTAGTCAGCGGATCATACAACCTTCTACGCCTGCTACGTAGATTCATCCCCTTCATTCCAGAAAAGGAAAAAGCAATAGTGGTAGGAACAATCATCAACTCTTGACTCGACTACGCAAACTCCCTCTACATAGGACTACCTAAATTCCAGATTGCACGCCTACAAGTCGTTCAAAACACGGCAGCAAGACTAGTCACAGGAAAAAAAACATGGGAATCCATCTCCCCATCCCTGAGGACCCTCCATTGGCTAACCGTAAAGGATCGGATTACATTCAAGACCCTCTGCCTGACCCACAAATGCACACAAGGAGACGCTCCTCAATACTTATGCGAAAAAATACAACACTACACCCCCAATCGCAACCTCCGATCTAACAACCAAAACTTCCTCCTCGTCCCCAAGTCCCGGTACAAATCAAGGGGAGAACGAAGATTTGCAGTCCAAGGACCACGGCTATGGAACGCTCTACCTACGAACATCCGCTTAGAAAAAGACCATCGGGCCTTCAGGAAAAAACTCAAGACCCACCTCTTCTAATGCCCCGTACACGCGGTTGGATTTTCCGACGGAAAATGTCCTATCGGACCATGTTGTCGGAAATTCCGACCGTGTGTGGGCTCCATCGGACTTTTTCCATCGGAATTTCCGATACGAAAAAGTTTGAGATCCTGCTCTCAAATTTTCCGACAACAAATTCCTATCGCACTTTTTCCGATCGTGTGTAGCGAATTCCAACGGACAAAGTGCCACGCATGCTCAGATCAAATTACAAGACCAAAGCTATTGGCTACTAGCCTCTACGTAGTCCCGTCGTACGCAACGAACATCACCACGTTCAGGATGATCGGATTTTCCGACAACTTTGTCCGACCGTGTGTATGCAACACCAGTGTCGGACAAAATCCGTCGGAAAAAATCCGACGGATTTTGTGGTCGGAATTTCCGACCGTGTGTATGGGGCATAAGAAGGAATTAACGCAGGTCGGATCAAGCGCCTCGAGGCGATTCAGTTTGCAGTTGCAGCGCTATACAAATCATTCATTCATTCATTCATTCATTCAATAGTGAATATTTTGCTATTGTCACACAACTGGGTGAGCTTGGGGTGCAGTGCTCTGCGCCCCGAGCCCAGCCATTTTTGAAGCCTCAGGCTCTAATCTTGAAAAAAAAAAAAACCAATGGAAAGCCATGTGTCCAACACCCTGCATGTAGATTAGGGGGTCGACACATGGATTATAGGGGCGGTGCCCCTGCGTCCCTAATGGACTTGCTACCACTGGCTTCACCTATCACATTTTAGGGGACTGGCCCTTTAAGACCTCTCTTCCCATAGGTGTGGGTTGATTGAATTTAGCTGTGTGGACGTTTCTTGAGAATTTGAAAAAAAAATTTGTACTATTTTTTTACTCAAAGGGTTTTTTGGCAAAGAACGAGTCAGCTACTTCCCTACTCCGTATGTGCTTTGCCACTTCTGTTTTTGGACACCCGCACCCACGTAACACTGTTTTAGGAAGTTACTGTTGTGACAATGATCCACATATTTTTAGTAACAACTTCTATGTTACACCGTCATGAGATAAGCGTGATGATTCAGGCATGACGTTATGATTCAGGCATGTGCTGCGTTTGTTAAAATATGATTTTTTTAACATCAGACATAACATTACATGGGACAATATTACAAGTTAGTTGATCAAATTACTGTCTGGTTTTTGGCTTGAGTCAAACAAATGCTGCTGCATATAATAGGTACAAAGATACCATTGTATTTAAATTGACAGTTTGAAGAGGCTATTGTCTCGTCAGCTACAGTAAACAGGTTCAGAGGGTCTCTCAAACTGAAAGAATGACTGTTATATTAATGACAGGTATGGTTTGAGTAGACAATGGGTAGATAGCAACAGTCCATTGTTTCTACAGCTACAGTAAACAGGTATGAGAGGGTCTCTCAAACTGAAAGAATGACTGTTAGTCGGTTGTTATGGAAACAAGTTTGTAACCATAAATTTTGGTCAACAACTTATACAAATAAAAAGGATGAGTAGACAGAGGACAGACACACACATCATCATGCTGTAAGATCAGAAGAAGCCACTCATGATGCAAGAAACTTACCTGGTCTCCAAGAAGAAATATTGCCAATGGAGATCATGAACATACAGTAACAGAAGTTAAAGCGGTGTGTCAGCTAAAAAAAAATTTTTTAAAGTCAGCAGCTAAAAAAAAAAGTCACTGCTGACTTTTAATAAGTACACTTACCCTCCCAGGGCGCCCGCAATGCTGTTCGTGGAGGCCGAGATGTCCCTCGGCGTTCCGGATCCAGCGCCGCCATCCTCAATAAGGGAAACGGCTTTGCGCGGCCTACTGCCCATGCGCGAGTCGGCGCGCGGCCTACTGCCCATGCGCGAGTCGGCGCGCGGCCTACTGCCCATGCGCGAGTCGGCGCGCGGCCTACTGCCCATGCGCGAGTCGGCGCGCGGCCTACTGCGCATGCGCGAGTCGGCGCGCGGCCTACTGCGCATGCGCGAGTCGGCGCGCGGCCTACTGCGCATGCGCGAGTGGGATTTGTGAATAGGGAACGCAATGTGTTGTGGGACACAGTTCCCATAACACACTGCACCCCATTCCATAGAAGACGGAAGGAGAGAAGATCACTGCGGCGCTGGAGGAGGCAGATTAGGACAATCTGCCTAGCAACAGCCATTTCTGGTAAGTAAAAAAATAAAACATTTTTTTTTTTTTTTTCATTTGAAATTGTTACTAACATTTTTAAAAGTTTTTGTTTTCAGGGTGTCCCACCACTTTAAGTAACCCTTTAAATGTATTTGTACTGTAAGACCATAGGCTGTTCATTTGCTAGGCATTTTGCTTGTTATAGATATCTGTCAGTCTTGTATTGTATTCCTAAGAATGTAATAGTTTTGTATGTACAGCAGCTTTGTATAGTAAAAGCACATCTACACACTGCAGAAGTCTCAGCTTCCTTGTTATACCACAGACCAATCTTGCTAGATAGACACAAGCATAACAGTTGGGGGCTCGGCCGCGACTGTGCTATAGTTCAATTGAAGCAGATCTGTTTTTTCTGTAGTGTGTAGCTTGTGCTAGGTAAAATGCTGCGTAAGCTATTTAGGAAAAGCAAGGCTGCAGAGGGTTCTGGTGACCAGAAGGAAGTGTGCAGCTTACCTATCTGGGCCAGAGACAATGAGTGGGAGCCTCTTGCTAAAGAATATGTGAAGTATGCTTCTCCCTTGAAGTTGACTTGGGGTGATAAAGTCTCAGATAATTTTGTAGATTTTAGCCTTAAGGGGTTGGATTTAAGAAAAAAAGAGAAGAGGACAGTGTCCACAGTGGGATGGTATTTGCTTCATGCATTTTACACCGAATCACATAGAAGGGAGAGGCAGAAGTTAAGGTATTAAAAGACCAGCTAGCAGTTGCTTCAGAGTGTGTACGATCAACTGCCAGTCGGGCTGATGATTTGCAAGAGCAGTGTGCAGCCCTCATGACCAAATCAATTAATGCCTTAAGGAAAAGGAAGGGCCGTAAACCTGTTAAAAACTGGGATTGTGAGGATGTGCTCTCCTCAAATGATAGTGAGGATGAGGAGATAGAGTTTGATGTTTCGCATGATGATCTGCTAGTGCGAAAGAAAAAGTATGCCAGACCTCTCATTACTAAGCATAGGAAACGGCAACATGATAGAGAGGATATGGCAGATGGGGAGGTGCATTATCGCAACCCCAGAGATGTTAAATTTGAAGAAGTACGGGAGTTTACACAAACTGAACTCCATGAGCTGGCAAAACAATACAAACAAAGGTCTGGGGAGCCCCTAGTGAGTTGGCTCCTACGCTTATGGGATGAAGGGGCGGACAGTGTTGTTTTGTCAGGTAAGGAAGCAGTGACTATCGGAGTATTAACCCATGATCCACAATTGCGTCAGGCAATGCGAAAAGCCAAAGAGTTTAGCGTGAAATTTTCACTGTTAGACCTCGTGAGAGATGGAATAGTCTGAGTATACGCTAGTCCTACTGACCTGGAAAATACCTACTTCTGGAGGTCAATAGCAGAGGGTATTTCCAGGTTACGTGGATGGGTCCAGATATGGAACCCTTTACGTCTGCTCTGCGCTCTAAGCTGATGAAGTCTGCGCCATTTAATCTCAGGGCTCCATTATTGTCCTTGTTGGGAGGCAAGATTCATGAAGCTACAACCCTTTTAAGCCAGTTGGGGGAGCTAGAGGACACTAAAACAAAACCTGTCAGGGCAGTAGATACTGTCAAGGCCAGACAGGAAGAATACAAGCAGAGGAGGCAAGAGAAGAAAGAGAATGGGGTAGAGAAGACAGGAGGTAAAGAGAAAACCAGGCTAGTTATTTCTAGGAAAGAAATGTGGGTGGACCTATTAAAGGCAGGAGTACCTAAAGATGAGATAGATGGCATTTCTACTGCAGAAATGCTGAAGAGGTGGAAATATTTAGTAGGTAAAACTGTTAGGGTTATAAACACTTCTCCTAGTGAAGATAACATCAGCCTAGACTTAGAGGAAACAGAACAGACCCCTCCTATTAGCCCCAAACCAATTCCCAAAACTGAACGTGAACACAAACCCAAATCCCTTTATCCTGGGGAGGAGTTAGAGAGAATCAGAAAAGGGGATTGGAAGGTTCCTTATCCTTTATGAAGGGAAGGTGAGTCTCCTGTAATAGCCGTGAGGGCAGTGACAGCAGGAGACCGACGCCCATATGCACCTGTCACTGTATGGTGGGGGAAGTCATCTTCTCCCACACATGTAATGGCTTTAGTTGATAGCGGAGCCGAAGTTACACTTTTGCAAGGCAATCCTTCCCATCACAAAGGAGAATTGATTTATGTAGTAGGTTTGGGAGGGCAAACTACACCAGCAGTTAGGATACGGGTAAAATTGGCTATTGGCAAGGGATCAGGATTTATGACAAATGTTTTGGTATCAGAGTTACCCGAAAATATTCTTGCGATGGATGTACTTCAAGGTCAGTCAATTCAGACTGAAAGAGGTACATTCACATTTGGGTATCCTGATAAAGCGTATCTGGTAAGGGCGGTGAAGGCTGTGGTCAGAGGTCATGCGAAATAGACCCCTGTCTACATTCCTCCACCAGAGAAGCCAGTCTGTCTCAAGCAGTACAGACTTCCGGGAGGCCACAAAGAAATTGGGGAGACTATTCAAGAACTGTTGAGAGTAGGGATCCTTACACCTGCTGTAAGTCCTTTCTCGTCTCCGGTGTTCCCAGTAAAAAAGCCTGATGGGACATATAGAATGACTGTGGATTACAGAGGTCTAAACAAAGTGGCACCTCCATTGAAGTCAGCTGTACCAGATATGATCTCAATTGTTGAAAAAAATGCTAAAGATGCAGGAGAATATCATGCTGTGATATACCTGGCTAATGCTTTCTTTTCGATTTTAATAGACCCAGAGTGTCAAGACCAGTTTGCTATGGTGTGGGACGGCCGCCAGTACACTTTCACCACGCTCCCTGAAGAGTATGTTCATTCTCCAACGATTTGTCATGGACTGGTTGCCCAAGATTTAAGTACCCTGAGTTTGAAACTCGCTGTGTTCCACTACATTGATGACATCATGATCTCTGGAGCAAAAAAAGATGTAACTGAAGCACTGCACCTGCTGATACATCACATGGAGAACAGAGGGTGGGCTATCGACAAAGACAAAGTCCAAGGACCTGCAACAGAAGTGAAATTCCTGAGAATGATGTGGACTGGGCCACAGAGGAAAATTCCAGAGACAGTTGTGCAAACTATCCAGGCTCTGTCGCCCCCTACTACCAAAGAGGAGGCACAGAAGTTCATTGGAGTTGTGGGGTTCTGGAGATCGTTCATCCCACATCTTGGACTGATTCTGAGGCCTATATATAATGTCACCCGGAAAAAGACTGAGTTCTCATGGGGTTCAGAGCAGCGGACTGCATTCCTGGCTGCTAAAGAAGCTATTTTGCAGCATCAGGGATTAGGACCCGTGAGACAAGGAGTACCATTTCAGCTGGATGTAGTGGAGCAGAATGGTACCATATCTTGGAGTCTGTGGCAGCCAAATGAAAAGAAAGGACTAAGAGCAATACCCATTGGATTTTGGTCCAAACAACTGACAGGGGCACAGAAGAGATACACGCCCCTAGAGAAGTACCTGTTTGGGGCCTACACAGCACTTCAACATGTAGAGACCATTACAGGAAAGGACACAGTCACCATCCATCCTGCATTGCCAATAGCAGGATGGGTGAGAGATAATGGACTGATCACTAGGGCAGCTGTAGCCCAGAACCAGACACTGATGAAATGGAAGTGGTACCTTCAAGAAAGAGGGGGTATTGCAGCTGGGGATGTTAGAGACATTTCAAAACAGTTGGCAGGGCTTGTTACTTTTACCAGCACACAGCCAGAAGAAGAAATTCCTGTGCTGCAGTCATCCCCCATTTAAGAGGCTCTACCCTTTGAGTCTCTGTCAGAAGACATGAAGCAGTCAGCATGGTTCACTGATGGTTCAGCCATAGTCGCCTCGTCTGGGCGTAAATGGACAGCAGCAGCCTACAACCCAAGTACAGACACAGTCCTGCAGGAGACCGGAATTGGAGGGTCCAGCCAGTATGCAGAGTTGAAAGCTGGCAGGAAGGTTTGAAGTTATATTTGCATTGGCAGATGAGCTTCAAGACAATGGCTGGGACTCTGACTGGTTAGTGGATACTTCTCAGCAAGAGTGGAAAGTGAGGCTACATAACATAAAACCTTCCAAAATAAACAGCAGTGATCTTCTGGGAAATATCAGTATATTTCCTCTCCTCCCTATTGATGTTCTTTGGGAGGGTCAGAAGTGGGTACAGGCAGGGGGCAAAGTGTTAGTCAGATATCCAGGCAAGAAGCCATTTAGAGGAGAGATCGTAGCTGAAGGGCCTGGATCTACTGTTTATGTGTTATTAGAAGGAACAGATAATCCGCTTTGTTTTCCACTCCACAGGCTGTCTCCGATTTGATCCATAGGAAGACCAGAGAAAAGTGGTTACAAGATGGAAAGAATGACGGAAGATCGCAAGAGCTGTGGAGAGCAAGGCCTTTGATGTATTACAAGCCTGGACTTGTTTCTAAAGAACTTTAGAATGGACTTTCTAACTAACTTTTAGTTAAATACTGAAACACCTTCTCAATGACAGAAATATGGGAGGTGTTGCATTCAAGGAAAATGGATGTTTAAAATTAGTTTTAATAGTAACAATGATGATAGTGATTTTCTGTATGGAGTCTGAAAGAAAAAAAATCTAGGGCGGAATGTGTTGCGTTTGTTAAAATATGATTTTTTTAACATCAGACATAACATTACATGGGACAATATTACAAGTTAGTTGATCAGATTACTGTCTGATTTTTGGCTTGAGTCAAACAAATGCTGCTGCATATAATAGGTACAAAGATACCATTGTATTTAAATTGACAGTTTGAAGAGGCTATTGTCTTGTCAGCTACAGTAAACAGATTAAGAGGGTCTCTCAAACTGAAAGAATGAATGTTATATTAATGACAGGTATGGTTTTAGTAGACAATGGGTATCAGGAGAGTACTTACCGAGGCCGAAGTGCCGAGAGTGGTTCACCCTTGCAACTGAGCGCAGTCCGCCCCCTGGAGGTGAGACAGGGGGTGAATGGCACAAAGAGGCACAGGCTACCCAACCGGAAGATGAGGACTGGAGTAGGAGCTAGGTACTGGGATCAGGAATCCGTAGAGAAGCTTCCGGGATACAGGTGCAGGTACAGGTCTGTAGACAGGTAAATCCGGGTCACTAGCAGAGGTTCAGGGCAGGAGACAGTAGACAAATCCGGGTCACAAGCAAGGTTCAAGAGGGCCAGAGGCAGCAAACGGGTAGTCCAGTAAACAGTCCAGGGGTCAAAGAGCAGGAGAAGGCAGCAAGGTCAAAGAGGCAGATCCGAGGTCAAACAGGCAGTCAATCAATCAGGATACCGGAAACAGGAACAGAGTTCAAGCAGGAAGCTGAAGACAAGCCAGCGCTGGACTGATCTGAACCACTTCCTTAAATAGGACCTGTAAGTGGTCATGTGACGCTGTCACGCACTGGAACGCTCAAGCGTGCGCTAGTGCGCATGCGCGTGCGTCGGAGCGCTGAGCCGCGAATGCGCATGCGCCGGAGCGCCGTCCCGTTGCGCGTGCGCACAGGCACCCGGCGCACCGTGTTAACCTGCCTGTTCTCCTGACAGTGCCCTCCCCCGAGGGGCGGCCTCCGGACGCCCAAACTAGCCATCAGCTCTGGATGCTCGGTGTGGAAGGCCCGTATTAAACGTGGAGCATGCAGATTTCCTGAGGGCTCCCATGAGTTTTCTTCCGTGGGGTAACCCTCCCACTTGACCAAGTACTGGAGTTGCCTCCCCCTCTTCCTGCAACTCAAGATCTTCTCCACCACGAATTCCGTCTCGCCATCCACCAGAACTGGTGGAGGTGGGGGTTCAATCCTGCCCGGGAAAGGACTAGGAGTAACAGGCTTCAGGAGGGAAGCGTGGAAGACAGGGTGTATCCTGTATGAATCCGGCAGAGAGAGTTCAAAAGCCACAGGATTGATTTTCCGTTTTATTTTGAAAGGGCCGATGAATTTAGGTCCTAATTTCCGTGTGGGGACAGCTAACTTGAGGTTCACCGAGGATAACCATACTTCGTCTCCTATTTCAAAATCCGGGTTCTCCTTTCTTCCCCGATTAAAGTATTTTTCATACCCCTCCTGGGCTTTCTGCATGGCTTCTTGTATCTTTTGGAAGTTCTGTTGAAGGGACCGTACTCGGTCCTGGACAGCCGGAACGGCAATTTCAGGAAGGAACCCTGGTAGGAAGGAAGGATGGAATCCGTAGTTGGCCCAAAAGGGCGTTTGATTGGTGGCGGTATGGACCGCGTTGTTATAAGCAAATTCTGCAAATGGTAGAAGACTGGACCATTCGTCCTGGGAATCTGAGCAAAAGCAACGAAGATACTGCTCCAATGACTGATTCGTCCTCTCTGTTTGACCGTTACTTTGAGGATGATAGGCCGAAGAGAGGCAAATTTTAATCTCCAGGGTCTTGCATAACTCTTGCCAGAACTTAGAAGTGAACTGGGGACCCCTATCCGAGGTAATAGTTGCAGGTAAACCGTGGAGTCGGACAATTTCTTTGAGAAAGATATCGGCTGTAGCAGAAGCAGACGGGGTGCCGGTAACTGGAAGAAAATGTGCCATTTTTGACAGTCGGTCTACTACGACCATTATTGTAGTGAATCCCTCTGAGGAAGGTAGTTCCACGATAAAGTCCATTGCTATCTCCGCCCATGGACGCTCAGGGATGGACAAGGGTCTCAGCAGGCCCCAGGCTTTAGAGTTGGTCCCCTTGTTCCGTTGACAAACTACACAAGATGACACATAATCCCGACAGTCTTGTCTCCACCCAGGCCACCAAAAGGAACGAGACACTAGCTCCGTTGTTTTACGAACCCCAAAATGTCCTGCAAGTTTGAGATCATGCAGAGTCCTGAGTGTCAAGGGTCTTACTTCAGTAGGAACAAATACCTTTCCCTGGAACCAGTGTAATCCGTCATGCATCTCCATTGGAGGAGTTCCTTGATTAGAAGGTTGCCCAGATGCTGCCTTAATAGCGGGAATCAGATCAGGTTGCAAAATTAGAGAGAGAAAATTCTGTGATGGAAGAATGGTACTGGGTTCAGTTTCTTGGGGTGTTTCATGGAACATCCTGGAGAGAGCGTCTGCCTTCCCATTTTTCGAGCCGGGTCTGTACGAGATATGGAAATTAAACCTAGCAAAGAAAAGAGCCCATCGGGCCTGCCTAGGCTTTAGGCGTTTGGCTGTCCTGAGGTATTCCAAATTTCGGTGGTCGGTCCAAATCATAATTGGATGAGAAGCCCCTTTTCCAGATTCTCATCAATGTAGGCCTTGAGGACCTTTAATTCTACTTCGGACAGAGGAAAGATACGACCAAAAGGGATCGCTGATCCAGGGAGTAGGTCGATGGGACAATCATATGCCCGATGGGGCGGCAGACAGTTCGCTTGTTGTTTGTCGAACACATCTCGGAACTCTAGGTAAACTGGGGGTACATGAAGAAGGCTCTCGGGAACCGAAGAAATGGTGGAGCAGGAAGCGGAGGCCTGAATGAAGCAATGCTGAGTGCAGTGAGGAGATGAAAAGGAGACTTCTTTCCTCCCCCAGTTGATCTGTGGTTCGTGGATTTGAAGCCATGGAAGTCCCAAGATGACGGGGAACATAGGAGATGGGATGATGTCGAACTGAATGAGTTCCTGATGGCCAGAGTCAGTGGTGACCCGGATGGGTTGGGTTTCATGGGTGATAAGTCCTGAACGGGGAAGAGAACCATCAGCCAAGTGTACCTGCAAGTTTTGTTTCTTCAGGACCAGAGGTAAGTGTAATTTGGACGCTAATGTGGCGTCAAGGAAGCAGCTGCAGGCACCGGAATCAACGATTGCTGATAGTCGGATCTCCTCTCCCGACAGCTGTAAGGAGACAAAGAGAGCGACATAAGTCTGGGAGAACCCAGAAGACTGATAGTTCATCAGACACGGACGGTAGGACTTACTCGGTCTTATAGGACAGGTACTGAGGAAATGTCCAGAAGCCCCACAATACAGGCAAAGATTCGCCCGTCGCCTACGGAGCCGTTCTTCAGCCGTGAGGGGGGCCCGGACCAACCCCAACTGCATAGGTTCCGTCTCCTGGTTGGCCACGGCTGAAGCCGCAGTGGCGGGTGGAGGCAAGGTAGGTCTGGTGAAAGTCCAGTTGGAGCGGGGGGACTGGAAGCGTTCGGAACGCCTCTCCCGCATGCGCCGGTCCAATTTGGTGGCAGCTTGAATCAGGTCCTCCAGCGTGTCGGGAGTTTCGGATCTTGCCAGTTCATCTTTTAACACTTCGGATAGCCCCTGGCGGTACTGGTATTTGAGGGCCGGTTCGTTCCAACCGGTGTCAGCTGACCACTTTCGAAATTCTACGGTGTAGTCCTCCACCGGTCGGCGCCCCTGAAGTAGGTTATGTAAAGTAGCTTCAGCTGTGGCCCCACGTTGCGGATCATCATAAAGTTGTGCCATACTTTCAAAAAAAGTCTCTACCGCATTCAATGCGGGGTTCCTCTGCTCCATCAAACTATGGGCCCATGCCTGGGGTTCCTCGGCCAGGAGCGAAATGATGAAGCCCACCTTTACAACTTCTGACGAAAAAGTCCTAGGTTGAAGAGCCAAGTAGAGGGAGCAAGCATTCTTGAAGGCCCGGAACTTCTTACGGTCACCCGTAAAGCGTTCAGGGGTAGGGACCCTGGGTTCGGGTGAGGCCATGATTACAGTAGGATTAGTTGATCCAGGAGGAGCGGAGATTCCGCTGGAAGCTGAGGGAGCTGCCAAAGTAGGTGCAGCTAACCCAGAAAGATGCTGCAGGCGACTGTCCACTTGAGTGTACCCTTCTTGCAATTTTTGTACGGCTTCAGTTAAAGCTGAGACTTGTTGGCACAAAGCCTCAAGGGGTGAACGCACTCTGTCGGCCTCAGACATGGCTGGCTTGTACTATCAGGAGAGTACTTACCGAGGCCGAAGTGCCGAGAGTGGTTCACCCTTGCAACTGAGCGCAGTCCGCCCCCTGGAGGTGAGACAGGGGGTGAATGGCACAAAGAGGCACAGGCTACCCAACCGGAAGATGAGGACTGGAGTAGGAGCTAGGTACTGGGATCAGGAATCCGTAGAGAAGCTTCCGGGATACAGGTGCAGGTACAGGTCTGTAGACAGGTAAATCCGGGTCACTAGCAGAGGTTCAGGGCAGGAGACAGTAGACAAATCCGGGTCACAAGCAAGGTTCAAGAGGGCCAGAGGCAGCAAACGGGTAGTCCAGTAAACAGTCCAGGGGTCAAAGAGCAGGAGAAGGCAGCAAGGTCAAAGAGGCAGATCCGAGGTCAAACAGGCAGTCAATCAATCAGGATACCGGAAACAGGAACAGAGTTCAAGCAGGAAGCTGAAGACAAGCCAGCGCTGGACTGATCTGAACCACTTCCTTAAATAGGACCTGTAAGTGGTCATGTGACGCTGTCACGCACTGGAACGCTCAAGCGTGCGCTAGTGCGCATGCGCGTGCGTCGGAGCGCTGAGCCGCGAATGCGCATGCGCCGGAGCGCCGTCCCGTTGCGCGTGCGCACAGGCACCCGGCGCACCGTGTTAACCTGCCTGTTCTCCTGACAATGGGTAGATAGCAACAGTCCATTGTTTCTACAGCTACAGTAAACAGGTATGAGAGGGTCTCTCAAACTGAAAGAATGACTGTTAGTCGGTTGTTATGGAAACAAGTTTGTAACCATAAATTTTGGTCAACAAACTTGTACAAATAAAAAGGATGAGTAGACAGAGGACAGACACACACATCATCATGCTGTAAGATCAGAAGAAGCCACTCATGATGCAAGAAACTTACCTGGTCTCCAAGAAGAAATATTGCCAATGAAGTTAAGTAACCCTTTAAATGTATTTGTACTGTTAGACCATAGGCTGTTCATTTGCTAGGCATTTTGCTTGTTATAGATATCTGTCAGTCTTGTATTGTATTCCTAAGATTGTAATAGTTTTGTATGTACAGCAGCTTTTGTATAGTAAAAGCACATCTACACACTGCAGAAGTCTCAGCTTCCTTGTTATACCACAGAGTAACCTTGCTAGATAGTCACAAGCATAACAGGCATGACGTGATGATTCAGGCATGACGTGATGATTCAGGCATGATGTGCCGACACAAGGATTCCGCGCCTCCAGGTGATATACAAGAGTAATGATGCGTGAGTACTCCGGGGGAATCCCTGTAAGTGCTGACTGCAAATTCCACGATCAAATTTAATTTCTTTAATTAATTTTTTTTAGATATAAGATGTCCATGACAGGTCAGATCGAAATTTATCCTTCTCTGACAAACCCGGTAGTGGCTCCAGGCTAGTATGTGCGGGGTCTGGGCAGTGGCTCCAGGTTAGTGGGTGCAGGGTGCAGGCAGCGGCTCCAGGCTAGTATGTGCAGGGTCTGGGCAGTGGCTCCAGGCTAGTGGGTATAGGGTGCAGGCAGTGGCTCCAGGCTAGTATGTGCGAGGTCTGGGCAGTGGCTCCAGGCTAGTATGTGCGAGGTCTGGGCAGTGGCTCCAGGCTAGTATGTGCGGGGTCTGGGCAGTGGCTCCAGGCTAGTGGGTGCGGGGTCCGGGCAGTTGCTCCAAGCTAGTGGGTGCGGAGTCCGGGCAGCGGCTCCAGGCTAGTGGGTGTGGGGTGCAGGCAGCGGCTCCAGGCTAATATGTGCGGGGTCTCAGGCAGTGGCTCCAGGCTAGTATGTGCAGGGTTTGGGCAGTGGCTCCAGGCTAGTATGTGCAGGGTTTGGGCAGTTGCTCCAGGCTAGTGGGTGCGGAGTCCGGGCAACGGCTCCAGGCTAGTGGGTGTGGGGTGCAGGCAGCGGCTCCAGGCTAATATGTGCAGAGTCTGGGCAGTGGCTCCAGGCTAGTGGGATCGGGGTGCAGGCAGAGTCTCCAGGCTAGCGGGCGCAGGGTCTGGGCAGCGGCTCCAGGCTAGTGGGTGCGGAGTCCGGCTCCAGGCTAGCAGGTGCAGGGTCTGGGCAGCGGCTCCAGGCTAGTGGGTGTGGAGTCCGGCTCCAGGCTAGCAGGTGCAGGGTCTGGGCAGCGGCTCCAGGCTAGTGGGTGCGGAGTCCGGCTCCAGGCTAGCAGGTGCAGGGTGTGGGCAGTTGCTCCAGGCTAACGGGTGTGGGGTCTGGGCAGCAGCTCCAGGGGGCGAGCTTCCTCTCTGGCTTCAGTGGCTTTCTTCCTGGCTCCATGTCAGGTATCCAATAGGATCGCCTGACATTTTGGCCAATCGGGAAACAGGTCTCACACACGCTTCCTGATTGGTGGGAAGATTTAGTATTAAAATAGCAAAATGTATTTGCTATTGTCAAACAACTGGGTGGGATCGGGACGCAGTGCTCTGTGCCCCGAGAACCTCTGGCTCTAATCATGTGCTTAAAAAAACAACCCCCCCCATCGGGATTCATGCGCCTGGCGTCCTGAAAGGGGCCGGGTGCTTAGATAGAGAGGGCGGCGTTGGTGTTGGGGGGGGGTGGCGTCCTTGCGCCCACAATGTACGGGCCGCCACTGCTCTGTGCCACGAGCCCACCCTTTTTTGAAGCCAATTAGAGCCTCAGGCTCTAATCATGTGCTTAAAAAAGAAAAACATTCCAGATTAGGGGGTCGGACGCATGGATTAGACGGGCGGCGCCCCTGCACCCCTAATGGACTTGCCACCACTGGCTTCACCTATCACATTTGTGTGGACTGGCCCTTTAAGACCTCTCTTCCTATAGGTGTGCGCTGATTGAATTTAGCTGTTGAGTATTTAAAAAAAAAAATTTTTTGTACTATTTTTTGCTCAGAGGGTTTTTTGACAAAGAACGAGTCAGCTACTTCCCCACACCGCATATGCTTTGCATTGCTCCCACTTCTGTTTTCTGACACCCGCGCCCGCGTAACACGTTAGTTACTGTTGTCACAAATGATCAACATATTTTTAGTAAGAACTTCTATGTTGCCCCGTCATGAGATAAGCGTAATTATGACGTGATGATTCAGGCATGACGTGCCGACACAAGGATTCCACGCCTCCAGGTGATATACAAGAGTAATGATGAGTGAATCCTCCGGGGGGAATCCCTGCAAGAGATGACGGCAAATGCCGCGATCGAATTTCATTCCTTTGAATTTTTTTTTTTTTTTTTTTTTAGACATAAGATGTCCATGACAGGTCACATCGGAATTTATCCTTCTCTGACAAACCCGACCATTTCACACATCCTCTCATTTTAAAGAGAACCTGTCGCCGACCATTACCATTATACGTGTCGGCACAATCGGGGCAGATCGATATCCCACCCACCGTCCCTTTAGTGGCTAATCTACAAAATATCTGTATGTGTATGTCTATACCAGGGGGGTCTCCAAACTTTCCAAACAAAGGGCCAGTTTACTGTCCTTCAGACTTTAAGGGGAGCCGGATTGTGGCCAGTGGGCCCCGCATCAATGGGAATAAACATGGCTACGGGCTTGGTGGTCAGTAGGAGGAGGAGTAGCGCTCCATCATTGGCATCAGTATGGAGAATAGTGCCCCAGTCTTTGGTTTTGGTGGGAGAAATAGTGCCCCATCATTGGTATCAATGGGAGGAATAGTGTCCCTTCATTGGAATCAGTGGGAGGAATAGTGCCCCATCATTGGTATCAATGGGAAGAATAGTGCCCCTTCATTGGTATCAGTGGGAGTAATAGTGCCCCATCATTGGTATCAGTGGGAGTAATAGTGCCCCATCATTGGTGTCAGTGGGAGGAATAGTGCCCCATCATTGGTGTCAGTGGGGGGAATAGTGCCCCATCATTGGTGTCAGTGGGAGGAATAGCGCCCCATCATTGGTGTCAGTGGGAGGAATAGTGCCCCATCATTGGTATCAGTGGGAGGAATAGTGCCCCATCATTGGTATCAGTGGGAGGAATAGTGCCCCATCATTGGTGTCAGTGGGAGGAATAGTGCCCCATCATTGGTATCAGTGGGAGGAATAGCGCCCCATCATTGGTGTCAGTGGGAGGAATAGTGCCCCATCATTGGTGTCAGTGGGAGGAATAGCACCCCATCATTGGTATCAGTGGGAGGAATAGCGCCCCATCATTGGTGTCAGTGGGAGGAATAGTGCCCCATCATTGGTATCAGTGGGAGGAATAGTGCCCCAAGTGCCAGATAAAGGCTATCAAAGGGCCTCTTCCAGCCCTCAGACACAGTTTGGTCTATAACAGCCTTTTTCAACATTTTCAACATAGAAGAACCCTCAAAATAACTTTACAGTCTCAGGGAACCGCTACAAAAAGTTACTATGTCTACAACTCATGACACATTATTGTGATGGTCATTTGGGAAGAATTACCTCCTTACAGAGAGCTAAAAAGACCAATGGTGTCATCAGGAACTTATCTGAGAGGCAGAAATTGCTCATTGCGCAAGGAACCCCTAGGAACCTGTGGAGAAACCCAAGGGAGCCCTGGCTGAGAGACCCTGGTCTATACAATAGCAAAAACAAAGAACCTGTAAAATATAAAAGCTTCAATGAAAACGACTTTAAGGTAAAAGCTGCAATAATGATACATGAGGGTATAAGGGGGTCTTTCTTGCTATATGTTGATGGATCTGCTGTAACAATTCTCGTAATTAGAAATATCTGTGACCGTCTCGGCCAGAACACAACTGTAGAGGGAAAGTAAACCATAAATCAGGTCATCTCTCCTTCTTCCTTGATGTATTCTGGTTACAAGGAAACCTACAAATAAGGAACCAGATCCTCCCAGAAGCTCTAGGAAGGCCAAGGGCCCATCTTCTGAGTAACTTTTCCATATTTGATGCAAGCAAAAGGCTCCTAACACAAGAAGACTTTTTATAAATACTTCTGTCAAGAAGATAGATAAACCATAATACCTAACAAGAGGTAAGTACTCCTGCCCATTCGGTGATAAAGAAGAACCTGAAGATAGGGCCCCATACAGATATCTTCTCAAGCATTAGGAAATTAAAGCTGTTTCCGGTGTTTTCTCAGGTCCCCCCCCCCCCCCCCCCCCCCCCCCCCCCCCCCCCCCCCACCCCCGGCCCCCCCCCCCCCCCCCCCCAGAGCCCATGGCCCCCCAAGCAGCCCCATGCCCTCCGACACACTCAGGCTGAAGGATTTATATGTATTGCAGCAATATACATAATACAATAATCAGATGGGGAAAAGTATAGAATTGGTAATAAACAGGCGGACCAGAGAATGCGCCAGGGAAGGTCCTGTCTAAGGGACAATGCTATAACAATGGACCAGTAGTTTAGAAGAGCTTGAATCTGCTCTCAATATCAAGCCCCTCAGAACCCAGGTATAGGTGCCAGCTCAGTGTCCCCAGTAGGGATGGGCCCGGTGCTCGATGCGAACCCACGTTCGCATCGAGCACCGGGTGTTCGCTCGCTCGGCGAGCCCAGAACTATTTTGGCCGCTCGCATCACGTTCGTGTGATGCGAGCGGCCCCGCAATGCATTGCGGCCGGCGCGGCCGGCGCAGTGCATTGCTGGCTGATGATTGGCCAAGCATGCACTGTGACCCCGCATGCTTGGCCAATCACAGCGCCGGAAACTCGAAGAGCCATAATTGGCTACAGGCAGGACGCCTGTAGCCAATTACAGCTCAGGGGCTTTAGTACACGCCCCCCCCTATAAAAGGCCGCCACGCCGTCTGCGCCGGTCACATGCTGTTCCGGCGTAGATAGAGCAGTATCGTTCTGTGACACTCTGCTGGATTTAGTTAGTTAGAGAGATTTACTTAGAGAGATTGAGTTAGAAAGAGGGGCTTGTAGTGTGTTCGTGGCAGGCAGGCAGAGCTCCTATATTTTGTTCCCAGAAGCACCTATAGGACTTGTAGTGTGTTAGTCCATCACACAGAGATCATATATTTTGTTCCCAGAAGCACCTATAGGACTTGAAGTGTGTTAGTCCCATCACACAGAGATCATATATTTTGTTCCCAGAAGCACCTATAGGACTTGAAGTGTGTTAGTCCCATCACACAGACCTATATTTTCTTCCCAGAAGCACCTATAGGACTTGAAGTGTGTTAGTCCCATCACACAGAGATCATATATTTTGTTCCCAGAAGCACCTATAGGACTTGAAGTGTGTTAGTCCCATCACACAGAGATCATATATTTTGTTCCCAGAAGCACCTATAGGACTTGAAGTGTGTTAGTCCCATCACACAGACCTATATTTTCTTCCCAGAAGCACCTATAGGACTTGAAGTGTGTTAGTCCCATCACACAGAGATCATATATTTTGTTCCCAGAAGCACCTATAGGACTTGAAGTGTGTTAGTCCCATCACACAGAGATCATATATTTTGTTCCCAGAAGCACCTATAGGACTTGAAGTGTGTTAGTCCCATCACACAGACCTATATTTTCTTCCCAGAAGCACCTATAGGACTTGAAGTGTGTTAGTCCCATCACACAGACCTATATTTTTCTTCCCAGAAGCACCCATAGGACTTGAAGTGTGTTAGTCCCATCACACAGAGATCCTATATTTTGTTCCCAGAAGCACCTATAGGACTTGAAGTGTGTTAGTCCCATCACACAGACCTATATTTTCTTCCCAGAAGCACCCATAGGACTTGAAGTGTGTTAGTCCCATCACACAGAGATCATATATTTTGTTCCCAGAAGCACCTATAGGACTTGAAGTGTGTTAGTCCCATCACACAGACCTATATTTTCTTACCAGAAGCACCTATAGGACTTCTAGTGTGTTAGTGGCATCACACAGAGCTCCTCTATTTTCTTTGCAGAAGCACCCATAGGACTTCTAGTGTGTTAGTGGCATCACACAGAGCTCCTATATTTTCTTCTCAGCAGCACCCACAGGACTTCTAGTGTGTTAGTGGCATCACACAGAGCTCCTCTATTTTCTTTGCAGAAGCACCCATAGGACTTCTAGTGTGTTAGTGGCATCACACAGAGCTCCTCTATTTTCTTTGCAGAAGCACCCACAGGACTTCTAGTGTGTTAGTGGCATCACACAGAGCTCCTCTATTTTCTTTGCAGAAGCACCCATAGGACTTCTAGTGTGTTAGTGGCATCACACAGAGCTCCTATATTTTCTTCTCAGCAGCACCCACAGGACTTCTAGTGTGTTAGTGGCATCACACAGAGCTCCTCTATTTTCTTTGCAGAAGCACCCATAGGACTTCTAGAGTGTTAGTGGCATCACACAGAGCTCCTATATTTTCTTCTCAGCAGCACCCACAGGACTTCTAGTGTGTTAGTGGCATCACACAGAGCTCCTCTATTTTCTTTGCAGAAGCACCCATAGGACTTCTAGTGTGTTAGTGGCATCACACAGAGCTCCTATATTTTCTTCTCAGCAGCACCCACAGGACTTCTAGTGTGTTAGTGGCATCACACAGAGCTCCTCTATTTTCTTTGCAGAAGCACCCACAGGACTTCTAGTGTGTTAGTGGCATCACACAGAGCTCCTCTATTTTCTTTGCAGAAGCACCCATAGGACTTCTAGTGTGTTAGTGGCATCACACAGAGCTCCTATATTTTCTTCTCAGCAGCACCCACAGGACTTCGAGTGTGTTAGTGGCATCACACAGAGCTCCTCTATTTTCTTTGCAGAAGCACCCATAGGACTTCTAGTGTGTTAGTGGCATCACACAGAGCTCCTATATTTTCTTCTCAGCAGCACCCACAGGACTTCTAGTGTGTTAGTGGCATCACACAGAGCTCCTCTATTTTCTTTGCAGAAGCACCCACAGGACTTCTAGTGTGTTAGTGGCATCACACAGAGCTCCTCTATTTTCTTTGCAGAAGCACCCATAGGACTTCTAGTGTGTTAGTGGCATCACACAGAGCTCCTATATTTTCTTCTCAGCAGCACCCACAGGACTTCTAGTGTGTTAGTGGCATCACACAGAGCTCCTCTATTTTCTTTGCAGAAGCACCCATAGGACTTCTAGTGTGTTAGTGGCATCACACAGAGCTCCTATATTTTCTTCTCAGCAGCACCCACAGGACTTCGAGTGTGTTAGTGGCATCACACAGAGCTCCTCTATTTTCTTTGCAGAAGCACCCATAGGACTTCTAGTGTGTTAGTGGCATCACACAGAGCTCCTATATTTTCTTCTCAGCAGCACCCACAGGACTTCTAGTGTGTTAGTGGCATCACACAGAGCTCCTCTATTTTCTTTGCAGAAGCACCCACAGGACTTCTAGTGTGTTAGTGGCATCACACAGAGCTCCTCTATTTTCTTTGCAGAAGCACCCATAGGACTTCTAGTGTGTTAGTGGCATCACACAGAGCTCCTATATTTTCTTCTCAGCAGCACCCACAGGACTTCTAGTGTGTTAGTGGCATCACACAGAGCTCCTCTATTTTCTTTGCAGAAGCACCCATAGGACTTCTAGTGTGTTAGTGGCATCACACAGAGCTCCTATATATTCTTCTCAGCAGCACCCACAGGACTACCGACTACAATGGCTGGAAGACCGCCAAGGGGAGGCAGAGCGTGCAGAGCCAAGAACACAGGGCAGGCAGGCTCTGTTTCTAGTGGACGTGGCCGTGGACGTGGACGTGGTCGTGCATCGTCATCAGCACGTGGCCATGGGACACGCGCGTCTTTGTTTTCGGCAGCTGGACATGTGGAGCCACATCATGCTGAAGGCTTGGTAGAATGGATGACCAAGCCCTCCTCATCCTCCTCATCCTCTCTCACCCAGGCTCAGGGTACTGGCAGAGCATCATCAGCCACCCCTTCCCTAGACCCACCATGTCCTCCTGAGGAGTCCCCCGAACTCTTTGAGCACAGTGTTGGGTACATGCTCCAGGAGGATGCCCAACGATTCGAAGGCTCGGATGATGATACCCAGCTTGAGGAATCTGGCAGTACTGTTCCACCAGCTGCAGCTTACTGCCAGGTTTGCTCTAGTGGTGAAGAGGGAGGGGATGATGAGGTCACTGACTCCACGTGGGTGCCTGAAGGGAGAGAGGATGAGGAGGAGGACGAGGAGGAGGAGGATGCGGCGTCACATGTCCAACGAGGCAGGATGCCCCCTGGAGGCCAGGTAGAGGCCAGCACAGCAACTGTACAACACCGCAGAGCTCCGCCTGTGCAGGGCGCTGCCTCTGCACGTTATCAGAAAAGTTCTTTGGTGTGGGCCTTTTTTGAGACGAGTGCATCAGATCGCACCACTGCTATTTGCAATATTTGTCTCAAGCGTATCTCGCGTGGCCAAAACATCAGCCGCTTGGGCACCACAAGCATGACCAGACATATGTCGACCTGCCATGCAGCTCGTTGGCAGGCACACATAAAAGACCCACACCAAAGAACTAAGCGGACCTCTCCTTGCTCCTCATCAGCTGGGATCTCCATCCCCACTACACCTTCAGTCCTCTCTGAAAGCTGCTCTGAGAGGACTGAAGGTGTAGAATTAGGTGTGTCACAACCAAGTACTTGCAGTACACCGACGTCCGATTGCAGCAGGCAAATTTCCCTGCCCCAGCTGCTGGACCGTAGAAAGAAGTACACTCCCAGCCATCCACATGCCCAGCGGTTGAATGCTAGCTTGGCTAAATTGCTAGCACTTCAACTGCTGCCTTTTCAGTTGGTAGACTCGGCCCCCTTCCGTGAGTTTGTTCAATGTGCGGTTCCTCAGTGGCAGGTTCCCAAACGCCACTTTTTCTCACGGAAGGCGATTCCGTCTCTCTACTGGCATGTGGAGGGCAATGTCCATGCCTCGCTGGACAGGGCGGTCAGCGGTAAGGTGCATATTACCGCTGACTCATGGTCCAGCAGGCATGGACAGGGACGGTACCTTTCTTTCACGGCCCATTGGGTCACTCTATTGGCAGCTGGGAGGGATGCAGGACAAGGTGCAGTAGTGTTGGAGGTTGTTCCGCCACCACGCCTCCAAAACGCTACTACTGCTACTGGTTGTGACACACCTCTCTCCTCCACCCCCTCCTCTTCTTCTTCCTCCAGTGCTCTGTCCTTGGAACCAGCGGTGCTCCGTAGGCGTACAAGGGGCTACGCAAGTACGCAGGCAAAAAGATGCCATGCCGTGCTTGCGCTGGTGTGTTTGGGGGACAGGAGCCACACTGGGCCAGAGGTTCTGGCAGCTCTGCAGGGGCAGGCCGAGAGGTGGTTGACGCCACGTCAGCTTAAGCCAGGAATGGTCGTTTCTGACAATGGCACCAACCTCCTCTCCGCCCTGCGACAGGGGCAGCTCACCCATGTGCCCTGCATGGCTCACGTCCTCAACCTGGTGGTGCAGCGGTTCTTGGGCAGGTTCCCAGGCTTACAGGATGTCCTGAGGCAGGCCAGGAAAGTCTGTGTGCATTTCCGCCGATCTTATAATGCCAGTGCTCGGCTGACTGAGCTGCAAAAGGAGCTGAACCTGCCCAAGAACCGCCTAATATGTGACATGCCCACCAGGTGGAACTCAACGTTGGCCATGCTGCAGCGACTGCACACGCAGCAGAGGGCCATCAATGAGTACCTTTGCGACTATGGCACCAGGACAGGGTCAGGGGAGCTTGGTTTTTTTTCCCCACGTCAGTGGAGCATGATCAGGGATGCATGCACTGTCCTCTCACCATTTGAGGAGGCCACGAGGATGGTGAGCAGTGACAGTGCATGCATCAGTGACACTGTCCCTCTTGTCCACCTGTTGGAGCATACGCTGCGTGGGATAATGGACAGGGCACTTGAGGCAGAACAGAGGCAGGAAGAGGAGGACTTCCTTGCCTCTCAAGGCCCCCTTTATCCGGACAGTGTTCCTTCTGTCCCACCCATCACACAGGAAGAGGATGAGGAGGAGGAGGAGGAGGAGGAGGAGGAGGATTGTGTGAGCATGGAGGTGGAGCCTGGCACTCAGCATCAGCAGCAGCAGTCTTTTAGGGATGATGTACAGTCCCAACAAACCAGTGGACTTGTACGTGGCTGGGAGGAGGTGGCTGGCGATCATGTCATCCTCAGTGACCCAGAAGACTCCGGACCGAATGCCTCAGCTAACCTACGCTGCATGGCCTCCCTGATCCTGCAAAGCCTGCGGAAGGATCCTCGTGTTCTTCGGATCAAGGAGAGGGACCATTACTGGCTGGCCACTCTCCTTGATCCGCGGTACAAGGGTAAGGTTGCGGACCTTATCTTGCCGTCGCAGAGGGAGCAGAGGATGAGACATCTCAGGGAGGCCTTGCAGAAAGGTCTGTGCAACGCGTTCCCAGAAACTGGGAGGCTACAAACTCCTGGTCCTGGGCGACGAGTTGCTGAGGCTTCGGTCAGTAGCAGAAGGAGCGGTGGGGAAGGTGGACGTCTGACCGATGCGTTCAGACAATTTTTTAGTCCGCAGCCCCAAGGTATGATCGGTTCCAGCAACCATCGCCAGCGTCTGATATACATGGTGCAGGAATACCTTGGGGCAAGGTCAGACTTGGACACCTTTCCCACCGAAAATCCTCTGGCTTACTGGGTCCTGAGGATGGATCACTGGCCAGAGCTTGCACAGTATGCAAGTGAGCTACTGGCCTGTCCTGCCTCCAGCGTTCTTTCCGAACGCACATTCAGTGCTGCTGGAGGATTTGTCACCGATCATAGGGTGCGCCTGTCCACCGCCTCGGTTGATCGACTGACCTTCATCAAAATGAATCAGTCTTGGATCACCACCAGCTACCAGGCACCTGAGGCGGATATAACCGAATAATTTTTAATATCACATCCCTTCAAGACTGCCTATGCTGATGCTGAGTGACTGTCCTCTTATGTTCACTGACTATCCTCTTCCTCCTCCTCAATGATCCATGCCACCACACCAGTGCCTAAGGCACAATTTTTCAGCCCCTGTTTAACAGGGGCGTGTACATACAATTTTTATAAAAAAATGCTTCGCAACACGTGTGACTGCTGTGCTCCAAGTACAGTATCTGTGAGGGGTTGCAGTGTTGTGGCACCAGCACCAGTGCCTAAGGCACAATTTTTCAGCCCCTGTTTAACAGGGGCGGGTAATTACAATTTTTTAAAAAAATGCTTCGCAACACGTGTGACTGCTGTGCTCCAAGTACAGTATCTGTGAGGGGTTGCAGTGTTGTGGCACCAGCACCAGTGCCTAAGGCACAATTTTTCAGCCCCTGTTTAACAGGGGCGGGTAATTACAATTTTTTAAAAAAATGCTTCGCAACACGTGTGACTGCTGTGCTCCAAGTACAGTATCTGTGAGGGGTTGCAGTGTTGTGGCACCAGCACCAGTGCCTAAGGCACAATTTTTCAGCCCCTGTTTAACAGGGGCGGGTAATTACAATTTTTTTAAAAAAATGCTTTGCAACACGTGTGACTGCTGTGCTCCAAGTACAGTATCTGTGAGGGGTTGCAGTGTTGTGGCACCAGCACCAGTGCCTAAGGCACAATTTTTCAGCCCCTGTTTAACAGGGGCGGGTAATTACAATTTTTTTTAAAAATGCTTCGCAACACGTGTGACTGCTGTGCTCCAAGTACAGTATCTGTGAGGGGTTGCAGTGTTGTGGCACCAGCACCAGTGCCTAAGGCACAATTTTTCAGCCCTGTTTAACAGGGGCGGGTAATTACAATTTTTTTAAAAAATGCTTCGCAACACGTGTGACTGCTGTGCTCCAAGTACAGTATCTGTGAGGGGTTGCAGTGTTGTGGCACCAGCACCAGTGCCTAAGGCACAATTTTTCAGCCCCTGTTTAACAGGGGCGGGTAATTACAAATCTTGATCTAATAGTTCACAGCAGGGCCCATTCCTGCGCCCACCAAGAGTAACTATGAGGGCCTACAGTCTTGTGGCAACACCGTCCACCACCACCGCCAAAGGCCCAATTTTTCTGCCCTGTTCATCAGGTGCTTGCAATTACAAATCTTGATCTAATAACTCACAGCAGGGCCCATTCCTGCGCCCACCAAGAGTAACTATGAGGGCCTACAGTCTTGTGGCAACACCGTCCACCACCACCGCCAAAGGCCCAATTTTTCTGCCCTGTTCATCAGGTGCTTGCAATTACAAATCTTGATCTAATAACTCACAGCAGGGCCCATTCCTGCGCCCACCAAGAGTAACTGTGAGAGCTTACAGTCTTGTGGCAACACCGTCCACCACCACCAAATTTCTGCAGAGTATATACGCCAGGCCCCCACTTTCAAACATCCAACTTACAAACGACTCCTACTTGCAAATGGAAAGAGAAAACAGGAAGTGAGAGGAAATCTACCCCTAGGAAGGGAAATTCTATCCTGTTAGATTTAATTTGGGAAAAAGGTATCTCCTCTCTACTGATACTTTATCACCAATCCTTGTTTCAATTAAAACCCCACTTTTTCCAAAAACATTTGTCATTGGGACGGAAAGTTAGGTGACATGTTCTGAACAGATGTGCAAAGACAGCAAATGTTACAGGGGTGATAACCCCTCCCTATGTTCTCCAAAAAGCTTAAAAATAGATTTTTTTGGGATGGAGCTACACTTCATAATGTACCTGTTCAGATTCTACTTAAGAACAAACCTAAAGCCGCAAGTGGTTTTAAATGGCTTCTTTTTTTCCTTTACAAATGTCATTTTGTGCAAGGACAGTTCTAAACACGGGAAACACATGCCACTTCACAGGCATACTTTAGACACCCCCCAGGTACCATATTTAAAGGAAAATTTCACTTTTTTTTTTTCACTTTATGCATCATTAAAATGACTGCTCCCGAAAAAACGTTAGTTTTTAAAAGTTCTTTTTGCATTGATATATGTCCCCTGGGGCAGGACCCGGGTCCCCAAACCTGTTTTATGACATTAACATGCATATTGGCCGTTGTAATTAGCACTTTTGATTTCGAACGTTCGCGTCCATTATAACGTATAGGGTTCGAAAATTCGCGCGAACTTTCGGTCGGTTCGAAGGTTCTGGTGCGAACCGAACCCGGGGGTGTTCGGCTCATCCCTAGTCCTGGACAGCGTGGCTCTCTCTGGTGGCGCTGGGCAGCGTGGCTCTCTCTGGTGGCGCTGGGCAGCGTGGCTCTCTCTTGTGGCGCTGGGCAGCGTGGCTCTCTCTTGTGGCGCTGGGCAGCGTGGCTCTCTCTGGTGGCGCTGGGCAGCGTGGCTCTCTCTGGTGGCGCTGGGCAGCGTGGCTCTCTCTGGTGGCGCTGGGCAGCGTGGCTCCCTCTGGTGGCGCTGGGCAGAGTGGCTCTCTCTGGTGGCGCTGGGCAGCGTGGCTCCCTCTGGTGGCGCTGGGCAGCATGGCTCTCTCTTGTGGCGCTGGGCATCGTGGCTCTCTCTGGTGGCGCTGGGCATCGTGGCTCTCTTGTGGCGCTGGGCAGCGTGGCTCTCTCTTGTGGCACTGGGCGGCGTGGCTCTCTCTTGTGGCGCTGGGCAGCGTGGCTCTCTCTGGTGGCGCTGGACAGCATGGCTCTCTCTTGTGGCTCTGGACAGCATGGCTCTCTCTTGTGGCTCTGGACAGCATGGCTCTCTCTTGTGGCTCTGGACAGCATGGCTCTCTCTTGTGGCGCTTGGCAGCGTGGCTCTCTCTCTCTGGCTTCCACCCAGCACACTCCTCGTTCTTCGTCCTGTAGAAGTCTCTCCCTCAGCTTTTTTCCAGGCTGCAGTCTCTCAATCTCTCTCACTGAGCAGGCAAAAATGCCCAAAGTCTAACTACACTGATGGGGGGGCTTGACAGCACCTTAATGGTGTCACCCCACTGGTGGGTGGCAACCGGGTGCGGCACCTCGATAGAGAGGCAACTGTGCTAAATTTAAGATCCAATCCCTGATTCCAGGGGTGGCACTTGACCCCCCTTGCCCCTACCTGCGGACGCCCATGGTCATGATCCTTTAAGTACGGTGTGGTAGGGTAGGGCCAGCGACCTTTCACTGGCTCCAAAGGTGTTGACTCCTCCCACTCTCTGTCCAGGGTTCAGTGATGTCAGCTGCAGTGACATCCTCTCCACAATCAGGCGTCAACACCAGGCTGGACAGTGGTGTTCCCACGGACTCTGGGGTGCCCACTGCTCAGCCTCCCTGTGTCCCCATACCATATGTGTCTTCCACCATGCCCTCTCTGCAACTGCTCCACAAACAGTCCTCTCTGGTGCCTTGGTAATGCTGGGATCTGTAGTTTCAGGACCAAACTACAGAACACGCTCAGTCTCCCTGGGGACTACATAGTTACATAGTTAGTAAGGTTGAATAAAGACACCAGTCCATCCAGAGTTAAACCCGAGTGAGTGTGGGTGCGTGTCTACAATGATCCCTATTTATGTAAGGTACCCATACAGTGCAGTCAATTTACACAGCGCTCCACACATACATCGCACACTCACATCGGTCCCTACCTTCAAGGAG
Source organism: Lithobates sylvaticus (assembly GCA_028564925.1). NCBI lineage: Eukaryota > Metazoa > Chordata > Amphibia > Anura > Ranidae > Lithobates > Lithobates sylvaticus. Next base: position 153,388,680 of record CM053036.1, on the reverse strand, counting down.
CCCACAATCCAAGGTCCCCAACCCACATTCATATACTAGGGCCAATTTTGGACAGAAACCAATTAACCTACCAGCATGTCTTTGGACTACATTCCACCACAAGTCCCAGTTCCTCCCAGCAGGCTCTGTCTTTCCCACAATCCACAGCAGCTCAGTTTCCTCCTCCTCTCTGTGACCCCGGCTGGTGTGCTGTGCTTACTCATGGTACATACACAGCCCAGCAGCCACATTGATAATGACCCAGTCCATGCTGCCAGACAGAGCAGCGCTGCAAACCAGGGGCTACAAATTCACCCTCAAGCACCAAGGAGGGTCTTCTGAGTCACTTTCCATTTATACTGCATGCAAGAGATCACATATATCATCAGAGGACGCCACCTGGATGTAACGTCACCACTGACCAATATAGTGCGGATGTAACGTCACCACTGACCAATATAGTGAGAATGTAACGTCACCACTGACCAATATAGTGCGGATGTAACGTCACCACTGACCAATATAGTGCGGATGTAACGCCACCACTGACCAATATAGTAAGAATGTAACGTCACCACTGACCAATATAGTGCGAATGTAACGTCACCACTGACCAATATAGTGCGGATGTAACGCCACCACTGACCAATATAGTAAGAATGTAACGTCACCACTGACCAATATAGTACGGATGTAATGTCACCACTGACTAATATAGCGTGGATGTAACGTCACCACTGACCAATATAGTGTGGATGTAACGTCACCACTGACTAATATAGTGTGGATGTAACGTCACCACTGACCAATATAGTGTGGATGTAACGTCATCACTGACCAATATAGTGCGGATGTAACGTCACCACTGACCAATATAGTAAGAATGTAACGTCACCACTGACCAATATAGTGTGGATGTAACGTCACCACTGACCAATATAGTAAGAATGTAACGTCACCACTGACCAATATAGTAAGAATGTAACGTCACCACTGACCAATATAGTGCGGATGTAATGTCACCACTGACCAATATAGTGTGGATGTAACGTCACCACTGACCAATATAGTAAGAATGTAACGTCACCACTGACCAATATAGTAAGAATGTAACGTCACCACTGACCAATTTAGTGCGGATGTAACGTCACCACTGACCAATATAGTGTGGATGTGACGTCACCACTGACCAATATAGTGCGGATGTAACGTCACCACTGACCAATATAGTGTGGATGTAACGTCACCACTGACTAATATAGTACAGATGTAACGTCACCACTGACCAATATAGTGTGGATGTAACGTCACCACTGACCAATATAGTGTGGATGTAACGTCACCACTGACTAATATAGTGCAGATGTAACGTCACCACTGACTAATAGTGTGGATGTAACGTCACCACTGACCAATATAGTGTGGATGTAACGTCACCACTGACTAATATAGTACAGATGTAACGTCACCACTGACCAATATAGTGTGGATGTAACGTCACCACTGACTAATATAGTGCAGATGTAACGTCACCACTGACTAATAGTGTGGATGTAACGTCACCACTGACCAATATAGTGTGGATGTAACGTCACCACTGACCAATATAGTAAGAATGTAACGTCACCACTGACCAATATAGTAAGAATGTAACGTCACCACTGACCAATATAGTGCGGATGTAACGTCACCACTGACCAATATAGTGTGGATGTGACGTCACCACTGACCAATATAGTGCGGATGTAACGTCACCACTGACCAATATAGTGTGGATGTAACGTCACCACTGACTAATATAGTACAGATGTAACGTCACCACTGACCAATATAGTGTGGATGTAACGTCACCACTGACCAATATAGTGCGGATGTAACGTCACCACTGACCAATATAGTGTGGATGTAACGTCACCACTGACTAATATAGTGCAGATGTAACGTCACCACTGACTAATAGTGTGGATGTAACGTCACCACTGACCAATATAGTGTGGATGTAACGTCACCACTGACTAATATAGTACAGATGTAACGTCACCACTGACCAATATAGTGTGGATGTAACGTCACCACTGACCAATATAGTGTGGATGTAACGTCACCACTGACTAATATAGTACATACAGTGCCTTGAAAAAGTATTCATACCCCTTGAAATTTTCCACATTTAGTGTCATGTTACAACCAAAAACGTAATATGTATTTTATTGGGATTTTATGTGATAGACCAACACCAAAAGTGGCACCATAATTGTGAAGTGGAAGGAAATATGATAAATGGTTTTCAAATTTTTTTTACAAATAAATATGTGAAAAGTGTGGGGGGGGGGGGGGCATTTGTATGGCGCCCCCCGGAGTAAATACTTTGTAGAACCCCCTTTCACTGCAATTACAGCTACAAGTCTTTTTGGGGGTGTCTCTACCAGCTTTGCACATCTAGAGAGGACATTTTTGCCCATTCTTCTTCTTTGCAAAATATCTCAAGCTCTGTCAGATTGGATGGAGAGCGTCTGTGAACAGCAATTTTCAAGTCTTGCCACAGATTCTCAATGGGATTTAGGTCTGGACTGTGACTGGGCTATTCTAACACATGAATATGCTTTGATCTAAACCATTCCATTGTAGCTCTGGCTGTATGTTTCGGGTCGTTGTCCTGCTGGAAGGTGAACCTCCTCCCCAGTCTCAAGTCTTTTGCAGACTCTAACAGGTTTTCTTCTAAGATTGTCCTGTATTTGTCTCCATCCATCTTCCCATCAACTCTGACCAGCTTCCCTGTCCCTGCTGAAGAAAAGCATCCCCACCACATGATGCTGCCACCACCATGTTTCACAGTGTGGATGTTGTGTTCAGGGTGATGTGCAGTGTTAGTTTCCCCCACACATAGCGTTTTACTTTTAGGTCAAAAAGTTGAATTTTGGTCTCATGTGAGCAGATCACCTTCTTCCACATGTTTGCTCCCCTCCCCCACATGGCTTCTCACAAACTACAAACAGGACTTCTTATGACTTTCTTTCTCCAATGTCTTTCTTCTTGTCACTCTTCCATAAAGGGCAGATTTGTGGAGAACACGACTAATAGTTGTCCTGTGGACAGACTCTCCCCCCTGAGCTGTGGATCTCTGCAGCTCCTCCAGAGTTACCATGGACCTCTTGGCTCTTCTCTGATGAATGCTCTCCTTGCCCGGCCGGTCAGTTTAGGTGGACGGCCGTGTCTTGGTAGGTTTGCAGTTGTGCCATACTCTTTCCATTTTCCGATGATGGATTGAACAGAGCTCCGTGAGATGTTCAAAGCTTGGGAGATTTTATTATAACCTAACCCTGCTTTATACTTCTCCACAACTTCATCCCTGACCTGTCTGGTGTGTTCCTTGGCCTTCATGATGCTGTTTGTTCACTAAGGTTCTCTAACAGATCTCTGAGGGCTTCACAGAACAGCTGTATTTATACTGAGATTAAATTACACACAGGTGGACTCTATTTACTAATTAGGTGACTTCTGGAGGCAATTGGTTCCACTAGATGTTAGTTAGGGGTATCAGAGTAAAGGGGGCTGAATACAAATGCCCCCCCCCCCCCACTTTTCACATATTTATTTTTATCAAAAAAAATTTTGAAAACCAGTTTATCATTTTCCTTCCACTTCACTATTATGTGCCACTTTGTGTTGGTCTATCACATAAAATCCCACGCACCCCAAGTTTAGGATGGAATTTTAAGGAAAAAAACTTACATTTAATGTAGCCTTATCAGTGTCCATCTGCAGCCTTGCTCAGTGTCATTTGCAGCTAGACATGTGCACAACAAAAAAATCTGTTTATTTTCGTTTCGTTTTTTTCGTTTCCGAAAAAAAATCGTTTTTTTTCGTTTAGTTTTTTTCGTTTCCGTTGATTCGTAACGATTCGTACATTCAAAAGTCATCGGTGTTCGTATTCGTAACGATTCGTACATTCGTAAGAGTTATTTTTTCGTTGATTCGTTTTTTCGTTAGTTTAATTTTCGGACGCATTCGTATTTATTCGTACATTCGTAACATTCGTAGATTCGTAATTGGAGCATAATTCATAATTTTATGTAATGTGTATGCTATTATTACATTTTAATAATTTACGAAACGAAAAAAAAAGTTACGAATCGAAAAAAAAGTTACGAATGTACAAATTTTTTTGTTCAATAGAGACACAGGAAATTACAAATCGAAAAAAAAAAAATAAAAAAAGTTCCGAATCGAAAAAAAAGTTACGAATCAAAAAAATAAGTTCCGAATCGAAAAAAAAGTTACGAATGTACGAATTTTTTTGTTCAATCCATTCGAAGCACGTTTAGCAGCACCATTGTAAGGGACACGGAAAATTACCAATTCAACAAAAAAAAAGTTACGAATGTACGAATTTTTTCGTTCGTTTTCGTTTTTCGGATTTTCTTCATTAGTACATTCGTTGTTTCTAATTAGTTTTTTTCGGATTTTCGTTTTTTTTCGGATTCGTACGATACGAACGATTCGTTAATCGGATTCGTACGATTCGAACGATTCGTTATTCGGATTCGAACGATTCGTTCATTTGTACAAAAACGAACAAACGAAAAAAACGAAAAACGAAAAAAAAGAAACGAATTGCACATGTCTATTTGCAGCCTTGTCAGTGTAGCCTTGTCATTTGCAGCCTTGCCCCAGTGTCATTTGCAGCCTTGTCATTGCAGTCTTGAAGTTTAAAAATGGCGGCGCCGGGATACAGAGTCCTGTGTATCTCGGCGGCTCTCGGGTCCTCTCGGCGGCTCTCGTGTCCTCTTGGCGGCTCTCAGCGGCTCTCGGGTCCTCTCAGCGGCTCTCGAGTCGTCTCACAGTTCGGCTCACAGTCACGCCCAGTCCTTGTGTTATGTCCATCATAGGGCAGGATTGGGCGTGACTGTGAGCGGAGCCGAGTACACTATGTATCTCGGCGGGGCCCCCTATTGGGCGGGGCCCATGGGCTTGAGCCCAGTCAAGCCCAATGGTAAGTCCTGCCCTGGTCACCGCTGCCGCCCCCTATTCAGGTGTCCGGCCCCTTGTCGGGCGCCGGGCATCTGAATTACAGCGGGGGGGGGGGTGTTTTTTTGGAAGCGCCCTATTAGAGCTGTAAAGCTCTAATAGTGGACCTGATTAGAGCGGTGTGCTCTAATAGGCTTCCCTAAGTGTAAACAGCGGGCGCACTGCTGTGCGTTCGCTGATTACACAGTATTGTGTTAGAGAAGCGAATACATCGCTTCCCTAACACAGACCCGCCTCTCAGCCAATCAGGTTGCCGGGTCTGTGTTACCTGTCACCTGATTGGCTGAAGTCACAGGCGCTGTGATTGGACGCCTAGCGTTCAATCATTGCAGAAGACAGGAGGAGCGCGGGAGAAGATGCCGGGTCGATGAGGAGACACTGCTCGCCGCCTGACGCCGTCACCAGCTGCACACCGAGACAAGGTAAGTGCTGGTAGATAGAGGGCACATTGGCAGCATTTAATGGGCACAGTGACAGCACTTGGGGCACGGTGGGAGCGTTAGATGGGCACAGTGGCAGCATTTGGGGCATGGTGGCAGTGTTTGGAGCACAGTGGCAGCATTTAATGGGCACAGTGGCAGCATTTGAGGCACAATGGCAGCACTTGGGGCACAGTGGCAGCGTTTAGATGGGCACAGTGGCAGCACTTGGGGCACAGTGGCAGTGTTTGGAGCACAGTGGAAGCATTTAATGGGCACAGTGGCAGCATTTGGGGCACAGTGGCAGCGTTAGAGGGGCACAGTGGCAGCATTTAATGGGCACAGTGGCAGCAGCATTTGGGGCACAGTGGCAGCGTTTGATGGGCACAGTGGCAGCATTTAATGGGCACAGTGGCAGCATTTGAGGCACAATGGCAGCACTTGGGGCACAGTGGCAGCGTTAGATGGGCACAGTGACAGCACTTGGGGCACAGTGGCAGTGTTTGGAGCACAGTGGAAGCATTTAATGGGCACAGTGGCAGCATTTGGGGCACAGTGGCAGCGTTAGAGGGGCACAGTGGCAGCATTTAATGGGCACAGTGGCAGCGTTTAATGGGCACAGTGGCAGCATTTAATGGGCACAGTGGCAGCATTTGAGGCACAATGGCAGCACTTGGGGCACAGTGGCAGCGTTAGATGGGCACAGTGACAGCACTTGGGGCACAGTGGCAGTGTTTGGAGCACAGTGGAAGCATTTAATGGGCACAGTGGCAGCGTTAGAGGGGCACAGTGGCAGCATTTAATGGGCACAGTGGCAGCGTTTAATGGGCACAGTGGCAGCATTTAATGGGCACAGTGGCAGCGTTTAATGGGCACAGTGGCAGCATTTAATGGGCACAGTGGCAGCGTTTAATGGGCACAGTGGCAGCGTTTAATGGGCACAGTGGCAGCGTTTGGGGCACAGTGGCAGCATTTAATGGGCACAGTGGCAGCGTTTGATGGTACAGTGAGGCTGTTTGCGCCCCCCTAAAAATTTTGAGCACCAGCCGCCACTGTAAAATACATTTATGTTTTTGGTTGTCACATGACAAAATGTGGAAATTTTCAAGGGGTATGAATACTTTTTCAAGGCACCGTATGCGAAGATACTATTTCTAGCTGAAATCCTCACATTGTAGCAAATGACTTCTCATCTCTGTGACATTCCTGACACGTCATCTATTTCCTTGTGATCTTTTCCCGTCCTCAGTATTATTCTATAGTTCCTGTTTAAAAATTGCTGATGTCATCCAGTGACTATGACCACACTTTAAAGGAAGGCTATGGGGGGGGGGGGGGGTTGCCTCAATGTTGTAAGATTTCTAGAGAAATGAAGATATGGTATCGCATTGCGCTCTCCATACACATTACAATCAGACTGTACAACTGCTTTACAATCTCGTTTGGATTTATCAAAATTACGAAATATGAGGTCCTGTCTAGACATGTGCACAATAGAAAATTTGTTTATTTTCGTTTCCGTTGATTCGTAACGATTCGTAATTTCGTAAGTCGTCGGTGTTCGTATTCGTAACGATTCGTATTTTTCGTAAGAGTTATTTTTTCGTTGATTTGTTTTTCCGTTAGTTTAATTTTCGTTTATTCGAAATTCGGACGCATTCGTATTTTCGTAGATTTAGTTACATTCGTACTTTGGTAACATTGTTTTTTCGTAGATTCGTAATCGGAGCATAATTCATAATTTTATGTAATGTGTATGCTATTATTACA